>JAVSCE010004739.1:0-484606 GCA_032199065.1 Smutsia gigantea | reverse complement strand
CTGAGCTCAGAACCACCAGAACCATCAGGTATCAGTCTATTAAAAAGTTGGGAATCAGTTAATTAACAATTTTTAAAACTGTTACGATGCATTTAGCATGGGGCGGTGTGCAAAGAATAGTAGTATAAAATGTACCTGATTTCCAGGAACTATTAATAAAAAGAGCTAATACGTACATAGTGCTTATGGGATTATCAGGCTTTATTCTAAATGCTTTATATGAATTAATTCATTAAATACAACAAGTCTGAGAGAGATACTGTACTTTCCCAATTTCTTGCAGATGAGGAAACTAAGAGGTTAACGACCTGCTCAAAGTCACATAGCTAGGAAGTGGCAAATCTGGGAGTCACCCCAGGCCAGCTGGCTTCAGAGGCCATATTTTTAACCACCATGCTGTGCTTCCCACACATCCCCAGTTCAGCTCAATTTGGCAAGTGTTTTGAGTCATGTGACCATGGACGTATGCTGACAACCTACCGGCAATGCCTTGGGCACTGTGCTGTGGAGACAAGCCATGGACCAGCTGTTACCACTGCGAAGCAGCATGCAGTGGGAAGTGAGAAAGCATGGAAGGTCAGAGGTGGGGTTGAGGAGGGCGAGCTGGGAGGCGGGGTTATCTAGGGATGGTGTTCTTAGGAATGGAAGTCTCCTTCCTTCCTAGACCAGTCTCCTGCCTGCCTCTGTCCTGCACCCACCTCCATGCTAAGGCTTCCTGGCTTCCCTCCGCCTTCAGTTCTGCCCTTTTCTAGTGCAGTGGGTGGGGAATGGACAGCACCCAGGGCATCTGCACGGGACCCCACTGGACAGTCTGCCTGCTTTTGGGTCTGCTCAAGTGAGGGCCTCCTCAGTGCCTGAGTCAGGGAGGAGGCATTTAGCCCACTCCAGACAAAAAACAACCCCCGGTTCTGCTCTGATGCAGACCCCAAGCCCAATCACATACTTTCTTCTGACCATTAGTTTAGTGTTCTTTCCTGAATGTTGGCAAGTGTGAGCAGAGAATCAAGGTTTTTTTTTAGTTTGGGGAGGTGGTGAGATTTGGCAAAATTGGGGAGTAGGAAGTCCAATCCTTCCTTTAGGGGTCCAGAAATCCCAGACTGGCAGCTCTTTAATTTTCTGAATGCAGCATGGATATACCTCAATCTGGAACACACAGCCTCATCCCCATCACAAGTTTCCTCTCCCGGGTTGCATTTCCTAAAGGCTTATTCCTTAATCGGCAATAATAAGACAAAATGGATTCATCAGATCAGTTAACTTTTGCTGAATCCTTAGTGTGTCTAAATGAAATAGACCTCCAGCAGGTGAAGAATTTAGAACCAAATAATCAGACCCTTGCATGTCCTTCAACCCCATCATCCGGTTTTCTGCTCATCCATTGACAAAGACAGCTAGCCGAGAGGAATCAGGAGGCACCTGCCTCTCCCTCTCTTCCTCCTTTCTTTCCCTTCATCTTCCTTCCTTCCTCCCACCTCTCCCTCCCTCTCTCCCTCCACAGTCCCTCTGAACTCCTCCTCCTACCCTTCCTTTCCTCTGTCTCACATAAATATTTACTGAGGGCTGACTTTGTGTAAGACTTGGGTATAATAACATAAAATTCTTCCTGTAAATACCCAGCCTGTGCAGGCATTTAATATGGCAGATCATGACTAACTGAGCAAGAAAACTGTGAAACATGTTACTAGGAACCATTTTATAGGCTAAAAACTCACTATGACTGCCCATTGTAGATAATCACAAGTAATATATTTTCTTTTTCCCTTTAGTCATAGACTATAGTTAATATGATTCAATTAAATAAAGACCTAAGAATTTATTGGCTGATCATTTGCATATGTCCTTATAGGTACAGTAGACTTATTTCTTGTTACTTTTGCATGAGACCAAATAATTAGCATCAGTCTAAACCTGCACTATCCAGTGTGATAGCCACTAGCCACATGAGGGTACGAGCATTTAGGATGTGGTTAGTCTGAATTAAGATAGGCTAAAAATATAAAATGCCAGCATTTGAAGATTTAATAGGGAAAAGAAGATAAAATATTTCAATAATCTTTATATTGGTTGCAGATTGATTTTTCAGTTCTGAAGAGATAATATACATTAACTATATACTATATATACATTAAATGAATTGATGAACAGAAGTAATTGAGGGACGGTACACAGAGATATTCCCATGCACACAGTTCAGAGACTTGAAAGGGCAAAAGCCTTTATGGTCTTTAGTGGGTGAGCATCAGTAAATATAAAAATGCCTTTCAAATTAAATTTAAATATGAACTCTACCAACTTAATGTCTCAGTCTTCCCAGGCTGTCATAACAAAACACAGACCAGGTAGCTTAAAGGATAAAATTTATTTCTCACGGTTCTAGACGCTGGACATCTGAGATCAAGGTGCTGGCCGATTTTGTCCCTGGAAAGGGCTGTCTTCCTGGCTTGTAGTTGGCCACCTTCTTGCTATGGCTTCGCACAGCCTGTCCTCTCCACTCGCACTGGGATGGACAGAGGGAGGTATCTCTGCCTTCCTCTTACAAATATCCTGGTCCCTTGGGTTAAGCCCCTGCCTTTACAGCCTCATTTAACCCGAATTTCCTCCTCAAGATTCCAAGTATAGTCATACTGGAGATTAGGGCTTCCACATATGAATTGTGGGGGATGGAGGGGGGACAATTCAGTCCATAACACTCAGTTTGGCTATCCTTTGTTGAAAAGTGCAGGAAATTTATTTTGTAACTGTCTGCATTACATGTTGCCTAAAAATAAAAGATTTAATTTTCCAGTGTAACCATAACTTGGCAGTTTTGAAGCTTGAGTATTTTTTTATCTTCTCTTCTTCCCTGTACAACAACAATACAATAATAATAATGTTTAGAAGGAAAAATATTACCCTAAGAGACAGCCATGTTTACTGTGTAGTGATTTCCCAAAAGAAATTAATTCCAAGCAAATTTACATTCTACATTTAAAGAAGATATAAATAATTCATATTTTCATATCATCAGCACTGTGCATTTCCTACACTGGGGTACCTGTAATTTTTTCAGTTTATCTCTTCTAAATTTTGGTTCCATAGCTCATTATCACGTTGTTTGTGATTCTGTTCCAAGGAGGTAATTTAATAGTGTTCCATAGAATTACGTTCAATTAAAATGTATTCCTTTTTGCCATTCAAACCTTTTTAGTCTTTAATTGCTGTATGCTTCGTTTTCATATACCATTGACATGCCTTATTTACCTGCTGCTCTCACACAAATGCCAAACCTTCTCAGTAAATGAAATCTCTGGATTCTACAGGTATGCCTGAGTTTCTCCATCCATACAATGTGACTCATCCATGCCAGCGGCTTAGAAGGAACTGATTCAGCAACATTTTCTTCGTAGCATCTTCAACATTTTGATTTCACAGTCTTTTTAATGGGCTGCAGTGTAGAAAACTGAGTAGAATGTTTTTTTTATCAACTCCTGTTACTTTTTTGAAAAGCCCATGTAGTCTATTTATATTGCAGCATCAGTCTGCATATTACATATTCATGGCATACATCTAGATAGATTTACAAGCAAAAACCCAGTGAGTTCCAAGCTGTAAATTGCAGAAACCTCATTGATTTCTTCACACAATTATTTGCAATTCATAGATCATGGTTTTTGTCAGGGAAGCTGTCTAAAAGTTGCAAAAGCATTCTATCTAATCATCTACAATACTTTCACCTGAAAGAGGATACGACGTGCCTCAAACAAAGGTGAAGTTGAAGTGGGATATGAGAGGTAAGATACAGAATTTTAAGTCAAATTTCACCTATTTCACCTAGAAATAATAAAATTTTTAATGCTACGCATAGTGGTCTATGCTTCCAATAACTCTGACAAAAATAATATGATGATAATTTAGAGAAACACGCAAGTCAGTTTCCTGGGTCTTTGGTGGCTCACAAAGCCACTAAACCTACCCTGTGGTCTCCTTAAGAACAACAAAGCAGATAGTTGTGGACAGCATTGCTGATCCAGGACTTCTCCTGTTAACATGAGAACCCTTGAATCACTGTTCACCCCCTTAGATTTTGTTCACGCCTATTGATGGGTAAAGATAAATGAGTGAAATGGAGGTCAGACGTGTGGCAGGACAATTGTAGGGGAACAGCTAAAAGTCAAGGGAGAAATGTGATGGTGGCTGTGGCCCCGTGACTTGGGAACCAGACATCACCTTACCTGTTTACCAAAGGCAGCAAAACCCACCGCACTGGCTTTCTTGACATCATCCCCAACCTCACTATTGGCGCAGTGATGTCTTTGACTCCTTGTTGCAATTGCTTGAGCAAGGATGAGTCCCTGGATCAAGTTGCTCACAGGTACTAAAGAAGTCCTTTAGTTCTTGCTAAGTTGCTGTTTTATTTGAAAGGATCAAGAGCCCACAATCTATGTGGATGTAAATACAGACCTTTGGAAATATGGGCGGGGGGCTTAGTTCAAGCACTGTAATAATTCCATTTTCTTAATCCAAAAAGGAAAATGACTGTAATTAGGCTGAGATGTCTGCCAAGTTTCAGCCTGGAGGGACTATTTTGGCCAAGATATAAACCCCTGAGAATAGAGGCTCATAATGGACGCATCAAATCACACTTAACTATGGCAGAACAAGTAGCTGCTTTGTAATGCAATCATTCAATGATCATGCCTTATGTTAGCATTTTAATTAAAATAAAGAATACTTCCTCCTTTTTACTGCCTATCACCCTCTTCTCAGATATTATTACCAGATAAGACATTTAGATTAGCAAAAAAAAAAACTGAAAAACAAAAGTGGAAATGAAGTAAGAACTTCATTATGACCCCACTCAACAAGATACCTCCATGAAGACAGACTGGGAAGCAAAAAATATAGGTAAGATGAGCCTCAAGAAAGATCCAGGTGTGTTCATGCCTCAGTCTATTCACTAGGGATACAGGGAATTTCATTTTTAGGGAAGTTGAGTATAGTTTAATTAATTATAGCTGCAGAGCACTAACTGGTACCTTAATGACTTGAGAGAATGAATTCATCTCCCAGTGAGTGTAACCTCCTCTCAGGGAAAATCAAAGAGGGAAGATCACAGAGGGACAATCAAAATGATTATTAAATGAAATTACTCAATGCAGTCAGAAAGCTGTGTCATGGATTTCATATACTAGGCAATGAAGACTTCCAGAACAAAGTGGCACCTGGCTACAGCTCCAAATCCAGCTTAAATGAAAGCTTGTAACACTAGCAAAGCTTAACCTGCAAGTAATCACATCTTGGTATTCAGCGGTGATTGAAATGTGGGATAAGCAGGGTGTTTTTCAAAATATTTATCATCCAGACATGAACATACACCAACCAAGACAGATGCTGGCCATAACAACTTCTAATAGTCATACTGGAGGGTACTGGCGGAACATCAGTCTCAGTTATACAGAAGGTGGAATGGAGATGAAGAGAACCTACCAAGGTTTCTGTAAATGGGGCTTCATGAAACTATATGAGACCATGAGCAAAGAGGAAGGAAAAAGATGTGTCATTCCTCACCAGTCTGCTCCTGATATGAAGATGCAGGGCCTTCGTCTATGAACAGATGAGACACCCAGTCATCTTCTGTACTTCTTGAAGTACTCTGGAAGGTGATTGGAAGATGATCCCCTTATCTCTCCATAGTTCAGTCTTCCCACATCAACACAAGGCCTGAAAAATTCCAGAAAACAGCGACACAGTTTAAGGAGCTGAAGGAGGGCTGATGGTGGCACAGTGCATTCTGGGAAATGTTTCTCCAAACAAAGTCCTTCAGTCAGAGATGCAGCAGGAAAAAAAATCTGGGAACAGTAATTTTGAAAAAGGGGAACAAAGGTGGAGGACTCACACTTACTGATGCCACAATCAACTCTGAAACTCTAGAAATCAAGAAAATATGGTAAAGGTATAACAATAAACAAATAGATGTATTCTGTAATAATGGAATAGAATTGAGAATCTAGAAATGAACTCTCATATTTATGGTCAATTGATTTACAACAAAGGTGCCAAGAAAATTCAATGGGGGAAAGATAAGCCTTTTTAGTGTATAGTTCTGGGACACCTGGATATCCACATGCTAAAGAATGAATTTGGACTCTTACATTATACAAGACACAAAAATGAACCCAAAATGGACCATAGACCTCAATGTAAGAGGTTTAGGAGAAAGCGTAGAAGTAAATCTTTTTGTCACCTTGGGAGAAACAATCATTTCTTAGTTACAACACCAAATGCTCAACTGACAAAACAAAACAGACAAAGTGGACTTCATCAAAGTTATAAACTTCTGTGCATCAAGTGACACCATCAAGAAATTGAATACTCAACCCATAGAATAGGAAAAAAATTATCTGCAAATTATCTGTCTGATAATTTTGGACTTGTATCCAAAATATATATAGCATTCTTACCATTTAACAATAAAAAGACAATCAATCCAAAATGGGTGAAGGCTCTAATAGACACTTCTCCAAAGAAGAGATGCAAATGTCTTAAAAGGTACACAATATTACTAGTCATTAGGGAAATACAACATGAAATTGCAATGAGATTTTAATTCACACCTGCTAGAATGGCTATAATTAGAAAAAAAAGGCAATAACAAGTGTGGCCAAGGATGTGGAAGAACTGGAACTCTCATATTCTGTTGGTGGGAATGTGAAATGTTGCAGTAACTTTGTAGTTTGATGGTTTTCACAAAGTTAAACACAGTTGCCCTAACACCCAATAATTCCACTTCTGGGTATATACCCAAGAGAAATGAAAACACATGTCCACACAAAACTTATACATGAAGATTCATAGCAGTAGTAATCATAATAGCTGCTAAGTGGAAACAAGTCAATATCTATCAACAGTATGGTAACTGTATGGGATAGGTAAAATGTGGTATATCCAAACAATGGGCTATTATTCAACAACAAAAGGAATGAAATACTTATACATGCTACAATATGGATGAACCTAGAAAACATTTTGCTAAGTAAAAGAAACTATTCACAGAAGGCCATGTATTGTACAGTTCCATTTATGGGAAATATCTAGAATAGGAAAATCCATAAAGACAGAAGGTAGGTTAGTGGTTGCTAGGAGCTGGGAGGAGGGGAGAATGAGGAGTGAGAGCTAAGGTGTGGGGTTTACTTTTGGGGTCATGAGCATGTTCTAAAATACATTGTGGAGGTGGGTGTACAGCTCCTTAAATATGCTAAAAATCACTAAACTACACACTTTAAATGGGCAATTATGGTATGTAAAATATATGTCAATAAAGCCTTAAAAAAATAAATACAGAGATTTGAGAGAGAAGGTTTATGATACAAGTCAAAGTTGGATTTTCCCATGTTAAAGAATTGAAATATAGTTTCAGATACACAGGAAATTTTAAAATGTACTCTTTAAAAAATATCAATTGGTGAGATACTTCAACTAACCTAGCTGGAGATCAAAAAAGGAATATGGCAAGACTATGGATGCCCATCTGTATTGACTTTCCTTTTCTATTTTACTAATAGAACCCCAACTGTGTTAGAGTGGGAAAAATGTCCATCTAAAAGCTACATATCATCCTGGTAGCTGGGTATATATGGGAGGCAGCTGGACAGACATAGTTCTGGCCAATGAGATATAAACGGAATTTGCTGGGTGTTATTGTGAAGATATTGTTCTCCTGATATATGCATAGTCTTTCTTTCTTCTAAGGGCCCCTCCTTCTATCCCCCTGCCCTAATGCAGGCATCTTGTTAGCAAGAGGAAAAAGACCACACCCCAGGAATGGCACAAGAGAGCCCGGGTAGCCAATGAGATCATGAACCTGATGTACCAACTAAGGTTGCCCTACCTTTAGACTTCTTGTTACAGGAAAGAAAACAAATAGTTATCTTGTTAAAGTAACGGTTATTTGAGTTTTCTGTTACATGTTGCTGAATTCAATCTCTAGTCAACAAGTCATGAAATCTGGGCTTAAAGGTTACAACTAATAAAGTTAGAAATAGGTCCAAAGAACATTAATAAAATCTGGCTAAAAAATAATAGAAATATCAAACATTATCCTCCAAAAAGAAAACATATTAAAAAACTAATGTAATGCATTATTATGTATTTTCTCTTAGAATTATGAACATGTTCTAAAATAGATTATGGTGATAGGTGCACAACTCTGTGAAATGCTAAAAACCAATGAATTGCATAATCCAGAATATTATATTCTGGATCTAAATTGAAAATAATAATATAGGTCAGGTAACAAGAGTTTTATAACAGTATATAAAAGTATAACAGGTGGGAAAGTTAAGAATTAATAACTATTTCTCTTAAATAATGGAATAGTAAAGATATCATTCCATTCTTGAATCTTATAAGAAAAAGAGGTTAATGTCTGTCTTTTCAACAGACATTAAGTTAGCTACTAGTCGATATTTAAAAAGAGAAAAAGAAGAAGTAGAGGAATCATCTATACAATCCTGGAAGATTTTTAAAAAGGGAGAAGCATAACAGGGTTAAATCAGTTATAATAATAAATTTAAAAGTCGCATTTCAGATTGGGTAAGAAAAAAATCATCATACTTCATTTCCAATAGACACATTGCAGCAGTTAAGAATTAATCAACCAGATATTTCCAATTCATTCTTCCTCCATAACATCTACTACAGTCTCTAGAACAGATACATATTTACTTTCCAGCCTACTTTGCAGCGCGGCATGGTCATGTGATGTAGTTCTAGCCAATGATATGGAAGTATGGGTGTTTGGGAAAGATTTTGCTTTTTAGATAATAGAAACTAACATAGCTTGTGCCACACTTGCCCTTTCCTTCTAACTTGGAAATGGTTGTAATATCCATCTTGCAACTATGAGACAACAAAGCAATATGCTAAAGATGGATAACATTATGAAAGGAACCTATGATTCTAGAAATCCTAACATGCAAATAAAAAAAACAGAAAAGCAAAAAACAAATACTTATTTGTTTAAACTATGGTTAGTTCTGATTTCTGATTTACAGCTAAAAGCTTTCCTACTGATATTTACAATGTACGTGAAATGATGAAAACTTTTAAAGTAATACATCTGTGAGGACACGCACTAGCATTAACACAAAAGAACACGTTCCTATGTTAATACAAGACAAAATAGTGTGAAGGAAAAACGTTTAAATGAGGAGGGCCTTATGATACTGAAAGGACAAATGTTATGGTGATGATACAATGAATAAAAATAACAAAGTGACAGATGGTAAGTGCTTGTGGTGAACATCTCCCAATGTATATAATTGCTCAATAACTATGTAATACACCTGAAACTAATATAATAATGAATGTCAACTATACTTCAATAAAATTTTTTAAATAAATTTTAAAAAGTAACAAAAGTTTATTGAAATGGGGAAAAAATTGAAATCAACAGAAAAATATTGTGCAGAACCATTATAGGGACAGCGATTTTTTAAATCCTCTATATGAATAAAATAAATAATAAGATCCATAGAATTAATAAATTAATGCAACAATTGTTTCTTTGCCAAGACCAATGGAGTAGGCAATTCTAACATGGGTAAAAATAACAAGAAAAAACACAAATATGAAACATTTAGAATTAGAATATAGAATATAGATGAGAGAATGTAACAAGTATAAGTGAATGCTAGCTGTAACTCTTGAAACTGAATTGGAGGATATAGATAAAGTGAATAATTTTCTAGGAAAATGCAAATTATTGCCAAAAACTAAAGAAAAATTGAAGGTATCAATAATCATGGACAAAACTGAAAATATATTTAAGAATTATTTAGCCCAGATGGTTTTATAGGCAAGACTGTAGACCCTGTAAAAAATAGATAAATTTTATATAATTTCAGAGTATAACAAGAGATGGAAATTCCTCCAGTGATGTTAGTAAGTTAGCAAAATGTTGATATTAAAACATGGTTTTAAAATAGAATTCCACAAAGCTGAAAGTAAACGTTGCTTGATAATAGAGATACAAAAAAGTTAAATAAAACATTAAAGAATATGAGTATATATACCATGGCCAAAAAAATAGTTCAGCCAGAAACTTAAGAATGATTTAAAATCTTGAAATTAATGTAATCTATGATAATAGTAGCCAAACAAGAAAAAGCATATCACCATTTTGGAAAATACTAAAAATATGCATTCTTGTTTAAAAAAGAAAGAATAAACACAAAAGAAGTCCATAAATAAATGGGATAAAAGAGAGCATTTCTGCACATGGCAAAACTCTAGAGCATAAATGGCAAATGGTTTTCTCTGTCTTTGCTTATTCCCACCAGCTGGTGGCTGTGAGGGTACAAGCACAGTAAGAGCATCCGAGTTCTGCAGAAAGACTTTTGAGATTGAATCGCAGTGTCTACTGTTAGTTCAGGCTGGGGAGAGGCAGCACTTATTTCATGCACACAGTGAAATCAAGAATAAGACTAGAACGTTCATTTTCATGTTATTATTTAACATTGCCTGAAAGTTCAAGAAAATGAATATAACAACCATAGGAGGGGAAATGTTACCATTATTTCTAATGATGCTGCTTAGCTTGAGCTAGATTAGGACCAAACTAAGTGAAGATCACCATTACAACAGTTCATGCAGCAGGGAAATGTGATTAAAACAAAGCGGAATGGGGAGTCAGCCACAAAGCAGCCTGGGGAGGCCACTGATAATGGGCAGGAGGGACCCCGCCACATCCTTCCTCCTTCAAGCTCACCTTCGCTGTGGGAATGAAGCACCACCAGTACCAGTCCGGCCCTGAAGTATCTCTACTGGAGTATATTCCCAAGGAATTATGGGCTTATGAGGCATGAAGAATATCCTAAAACTAAGGAGGTGAGTTATTGTCAGAGGAAGAAAAAGCCGGTGAGGCAGGGGTCCTGGGTTCTGGTATTGCCCTTGCTTTCCGGCCTCGAGAGTATCACTCAACTTCCGTGGTCCTCACCTGCAATCTAAGGAGCTTTAACAATAATCTTTAATGTACCATCCTTTCCTATTGTCTAGTCACATCCTTTACTGGCAAAATTAAATGTACTTTCTAGTGAACTTAGCCCAAAAATCGTTCATACTGAAAACTTGTCAAATCATTATTATCATCACATTACCTTTGAAAAATAAGAGTAGGGTGACAATCTTGATCTCTGCTTTTGCTAAATAAAGACTTCATATAATCTGAGCTCAAATGTGTTAAACGTTGAGTTTGTTATCTGAATGGAGTTCTCTTTGACAACTGGTTTAATCAACTGTTTCACAGTTTTTCATACACTTATGCCAGTTAATTTGGTCGTCTGACAAAGGGAAATTTGCTTTTAAAGGATGTGATTATTATGAGCGGCATTACCCCTCTGACTCCTAAATTAAACATCACAAATTTGAATAATAATACCCAGTCTACCTGTAAGTGAACAAACAAACAAATAAATGAATGTCACTAGTTTTCAGGGGGAAAGGAAAAAAATAAAAACCTTTCCCTTATCAGCACCTCCCAGTTACTACATCATAATCATGAGGTAATATTTTCACAACCATTTTTGGATGTGCAACCTTTGGTAATTATCATGTGACCTACTCTCAAATACATTCCTAAATGCATGACATGTAGGAGGGCACTGATTTTAGCATCACTCATTCTATTTCTACTAAAATTACAAAAGACTCCTTGAGAAGACAGAAAACCTTGGAATGAAGGAGAGCTAAGGAATAATAGTATTTCTAGTTCTCCTTGAGTGAAAGTTTATTGTGTTCAAGCTGATGCTCTAAATGTAGAGAGCTGAAGAATGCAGACTTGGGAAACAAATTTCAGCTCTGCACTTATTAGTCTCTCCGTGCCTCCACTGCCTCATTTGCTGAGGGATAAAATAGCAGTTATCTCTTGTGCCTGTCATGAATAAGGTAATGTGTAAAGCACTTAGGACGGAGCCTGGCCCACATGTGTGAGCGGCACTTCGAGGTGGAGTATGTCCCTTCATCCTCACAGCCCCTCCAAAAGGCGGCCTCACGGTTCTTCCTTCCACAGTTGAGGACAGGCTAAAGGTTAAAGTATTGCCAGAGGCCACACAGTCTGGGCTGCTGAGATTCCAGCCCAGACGGCTCTTTTTGGAGTCTGTGCTCTTAGACACTGTATTTCACTGTCTCCTGCGGAGTCGTCCTGGGACGGTCATCAGACTTAGGGGTACAGGCGCAAGCTGTGGGAAAGCGATCTTAATACTGAGACCATAAAGGAGGGGAGTCGTGGGGATTCCCCAAACTCACCACCTGGGAACTGAGGTCACAAACCCTTCCCTTATAACTAAACAGCCATCTTCCCAGGCATGCACAATTCATGCTTAAAGTATTTATTAAGCAAAGTGTGCCAGAACTTATGTTGGATGTTGAGATTAATAAAAGGAGATAAAAAGATCTAGAACCTGCCCTGATGGAGTTTACTTTAATGGAAGAGAGGTAGGCAAAGAAAAACAAAAAAAGGTGACTATAACACCATGTAATAAACTCTATGGTAAAAATACAAATGATGAGGGGTTATTAAGTGGTGATTCTATAGAAGAAGTAGCATTTAGATGGAGTTGAACAGTGAGGCTCTAAGGTATGAAAATGCATACAGGAGGTGGTGATGGTTCAGAGGGTGGTGAGAGGATTGGTTGAAAAATTAGGCCAAACAAGGAGATAAGGACCAGGATGTGAGGGGCTATAAATGCCACAAACAAGAATGAGAACTTTATTTCAGATAAAGTGAAGAGGTATTCAAAGTTGTTAATGTTGTGTAAGACAGGGAAGTGAAAGGAGCAAGACCTGCATTTTAAAATAAAAATAAAACAAACAGAAACCTATGGCTGCAGGGAGGACTGGCCAGAAGGGATCAGAGGCAAGGAGAAGGGTGAGGAGGATAATCTCACCTAGCAGTGGAGGCAAGAAAAACCTCTATTCTCTCCCTTCCAGAATCTTTCCTGAGGACTCTGCCAAGGAGAAGGATCACAGGTGACCAACTGCCTCCATGAGGCCCAGGAGACCTGACTTGCATCCCTTCCAAAGGGCTTGGATGGACGCAGGATGAAGAGGTGAGCCCTCAGTCCATGCTTCCTTGAGCCTCACTTCTATTTACAGCCATTTTGCGAGGGAGCAGGGGTCAGAGCAGAGGCTTTAATGCCCTCTATGACCTCAAGTAAGAGAAATCCATTGCCAGATTTCATTCTGACTTAAATTCCTTAGATGAAGCCCTCTAGATTTATTTAACTTTTCCTCAGAAGTCTTGTTTTGTTACAATTCTCCTCTAAACTGATATCAAGTTTCCCAAATCTATAGTTGGAAGCTCCAAAGCAGAGAGAATCCCAGAGTAAGATGATAAGTACAATCATCTATATACAGCTTACAGGCAACAAACAGCTTTTAAACAACAACAACAAAATATATATATATATATATTATATTTATAGTGAATGACAAACACATGTAATTTATGGCTATATTCCGTTATCTAAAGTTGGCAGGATGATACAGCTTTTGGAATGGGAGGAAGGCATTCAGGTAAAAGAGAAAGTAATAAATATCTCATTAATTATCAGTTTGATCTCCTGGAAAAATTTAAAAGTCAAGCAATTGAACTGTTATATTTTTGTCCTATGAGAATTTCAAGTATTTGTAAAGAGAAAACAAAACTCCTCTATTATAAAGATGATGAATGTATATATATATTTTCAATATGAAATCAGTATGACCCTCAAAGCCAAGGTCGACATCAATGGGAAAATGTGGTTAAGAGCTAAGCATTCTCTTGAACTGAATAATTAGAAAGGAAGGAGATTCACAGTTAGAAACAGTAGGAGGAAGAAAAGGTTTTGTCCTGTCCACTCCTGTATCTACCACTGCTTTTCCTCAAAGCATTGCTTACCTCACATCCTTCTTTAGAGCCATTGGAAGGGCAGGTAAGAGCAGAGCTCTATGCCACAGCTAGTGGATTTCCTACCAAGATGTCTGCCTCTGCAGTGATATAATCTTGGAATGACATAAGGCAAAATGCCCAGTTCTGCCAGGATGGAGACATTCTTCTCTTGACCATAATTTTGGCATTACCATTGCCTTTGGCCTCTATCTACCTCTCTGGATCTCCCACAACTCAGTATCTGTTTCCTGCCCATCCTGTCTCCCACATCCCAAGGAAAGAAGTTTTACCCCAAGGAGGACAGATCCCAGATCAGTAAGGATAATCAGTTCTGCACTTTGAATGTATATTCCTCTGCCCCACAATTTATTTCATCCCATTATAGATCCAAGAGATAGCTGATCCAACAGGATTGACACATGCTGGAATCACTCATGAAAGTTCTCAATAATTTTTAGACCCTAAGAAAATGAATGAGGTTATGAACCAAAACTATGTACAGGCTAGATTGGTTTGGTATTGTTATGCTCTGTTTTATAGTTTCCATTCTGTTCCGTGGCCAACAATCGCACCACCCTGTAACCAACTATCTTGCCCATAACATCTCCTTTGACCACAATACCAGGTACTGCACCAACACAACAGAGTAAATCATCGCAAACCTCCCCCATCTAGGAAAATAACTGGGTAGAAACTCTGGAGGCAGGAGCATTTGTTATTTATTTGAAAGACAATCCCTTCTTATTTGATAGGAGTCCCCAACATAAGCATTGTTTAAGAGTTATATTCAAAAACACTGAAATGGAGGTTAAGTGGTTCACTTCTGGAGCCAAATATAGTGCCCTGGCACCTGATGGCTATGAATGGCTACTGAATGCCTAAGACATAGTCTACGACTAAGGCTAGTCATGAAGCTGCTGCACAACTTCTAGAATGTTTCCATTAGTACAACTTGTGCCCATCATTTCCTCTAAGAAAGATTGTGAAATTGATGCAATTTCAAAGGTTCAAAGGAATATGTTTACTTATGCATGACCGTCCTTCCCTCCTTCCTTTCTCCCCTCCTTTCTCACTGCCTCTCTTCCTTGCCTCCTTCCTTCCTTCCTTCTTCTTCTTGTTACATTCTTTCTCTCATCCTTTGCTTATGTGCTATTAATTTTTAATAAATAAAAAGCTACTAATTTAGATATATAATGTGTGCCTACCTTCATTCTGAATCTGAAAACAAGAATTCCCAGTTTTCTAAAAATGTTGCTTTTGGTTGTTATTATAGATACACCAAATTTCACCTTGCTGGTAAAGACACTGCTAATTTCATCATTTTGTATTAAGAAATACCAAGAATAGTTTTTTTTAAATATGTTCAACATTTTAACTTAGAAAATTTTAATTAAAAGTGAAAATGTTAAAAGCACTTTGGGAAACAATGAAAAAATAAATAAAAGCTGGAGTGATTTTCAAGTCTTCATCAGCAGGGGACAGAAGTGAACAATGGAGATACAAGTGTGCTTACACTGATGCCGTTAGACCTGCAAAGCCATCACGGTAATAGCAAATAGCAGGTGGATAACTCACACAGGAGACGGCTATAGGAGAAAGGAAGCATTACAGGGAAAACCAAGAATATTTGGATAGAAAGATTCAGGCAGCAAGTCTGAGGAGTGGGAGAGAAAAAGACACTGAGAAAAAAGTGAGAAAGTGTGAAAACTATGTTCCATATTCTATAAACTGCAAAGGTTGGACAAAGCCTAGCTAATAATAAACCCACACATGTAACATGGTTAATCATATTCTAAAAATGACATAAATGATAGACAAATACAGAGGGAAAAATAGATGGTAAGCGTTCTAGAGAGGAGCTAGAACTTGAAAGCTGGAGTGCTGAGGTCTGTGAGGTACCAGTCAGGATGCGAAGGTAACTGAAATTCACACAGCCAGAGCAGCCAGTAAGAGTGCATTTTTGCCTGGCTCCATCTTCACCTACTTCTCAGTGGAAACTTAAGCATGACCTCAAATACATCCACACTGGTTCTGGGGATGGGTCCTTCGGGCGAGTCCAAGCATCCATCTGAACCGTTTCCCCCTGCTCCAGCTGTGGGACATTGGCTGCAGGCAGGACCGAGAGCTCCTGAAGTGTGTCATCCTTCAGTTCTCCCACAGCTCGTCACCATGTCCAGACCCATACCATCACTAAGCCCACATGTGGACCACGCCCTACGTCTTCACGTGCCATGCCAGAGAAATGGGCTATGACACAGTGCTGGCTCCTGCTCACAGCCTCTTCAAGCCCTTGGCTCCATTTTGGACTTGTTCTTTATGACGCTGCTCCTCTCGAGGTGCAGGCAGAAGTCATAAGTGTTGGGATGCAGGATAATCTGTAGGATGGACACCCTACTGTAGTCAGAATCAACCATTCCCTTGGACAACAATCTCAAACTGACCCCATACAGTTCTCCTCTCTTGGTGTAAATTCCTCCCTGGGAGGACCTCTGCGCAGAACTTTCTGGAAGTCTGTTGAATAGTAATGACTACTGGATTTCAACCTTTCTGTTTGCCAGTACTTAACTTCACATATGCTTACTTAATTTATCAACTATCTTTTGGGATGGAAATTATCCCCATTTTACACATGAGGAAAACTGAGGCTCAGAAAGCTAAAAGCCTCACCAACATCTACCAGCTAGTCATATATCCTGAGTCAGGATTTATACCCAAGTCTTGGGTACTTCAAGAACAAACCCTTAACAGCTCGACAGAATACAGTCCAGGAGTAAAGTGGCTCAGACAGGGACTCTTGTACACTGGAGACAGGATGGCAGGGCTGTCCCTTGGCTGGGATTAAAGCCACTAGGTTTCCTAAACAGAACATCCAAGGAAGGGGACATGATAAAATTATTTATTTTGCCTCAGAGCTTATGTCATCTCTTAACAACTTTTGATTCTTACAGCTCAGTCTCAATCACATTGGATGAAGGAGGTGAGAAGGCTGCAGGCTAGCAGTAATTTTATATAAAGTAAAGAGAAGTGGCATTTTCAAGTCTGAAAAAATCTCAGAGGTCTGCATTAGCACAATGCATGCATACCTGCAATATGTATTTTCATGGAGTAATAGTGTACAATCATGTCAGAATTTTTTTTAGTATTTCTGTTTTACAAGACAATTAGCTACAAAGAACATGGCCATAGGAAATTAGATGCCATTGTTTGAGTCTGCCTTATGGAGTGGAAACATTGTAAATTTTAATTCCGTGACCCAAATGGTTCTAAATAATACAGAAAGAACAACCATTCTACCTGATGTTCAGAAGCAACTAGACAAGTGTAGGAGTGTACCTGAGTTTGTAAGAAACGGAAAATGACAATCAAAGCATGTGCAAATGTTTGTCTATGTGTACAAGGAAAAAACAGCTAGCTATGCAGATTCAAAGTACACACTGGGAAGGCTGGAGATGGGGGAGTTACGAAACAAGTCTACTGTGTCCCCTTCCCTGAGCTCCCTTCATTTCCCAGCCCCTCCGCCATGATGCTCTCACTCATTGCAAGGTTTTGCGCTCAGCTGTAAACCCCTGAGCTAACAATTTCTTAAGGAATGTATCTCAACATATGAAGCTGCAGACACTATGAAAGGCCACACGAAGCCATTTTGCACCCCTCTGGGGACAGCGCCTTTTCTCATCTCCTCACAGTAGACACTCGCTCCATATGAATATGTTGAAAATTTCGATGAATAGGTTAACTTAATTTTACCCTGATTAGCTTTATTTCTATGATTTTTGCTTTATATATTTTGAATTTGTACAAGCTTTTTATGAAATGCCAGACAGTGTGTATGAAAAAAAAATTTCAAGGTTTGGAGTGATGTATTTTCTTTCAGAGATAATTTGCTTTGCTTCTGGATGGCAATTAGGTAGGGACAGTGTATTTCAATCCAACCTCGAATTTAGCTGGTTTGAGGCTGGGTTTCATCATTGCAATTGCTGGTTAAATTCTGATAACCCATAGTTCTTGGGTATGGCCCCTCAGGTGTCCAAAATGACTCCAAACGATAGCTTTGGTTGGTTTGCCGGGACCCCTCACTCACAAAGAGGCTTGAACATTTCAATTTTTGTTTCCACAAAATTCTGCCCAGCTACTCAACCTCTCAGCCTCAGGCTTTTACAAATGTGCAAGTTCCTGAGGGGAAGGGCAGTGTCAGGCTTACTTCAACCTGCTTTTCTCTCCAGGGTCCTAGTTCCTCATGCCCTGGCTGCCTTCTGGCTGACCTTGGTAGAACCCTGATATTTACATATACCCTGATACACATACATGCATACATATATATGTGTGTGTATGTATATATATATATATGGATGTATACATACATAATGTCCAGCCTTTCTAGTTGTTCTTGGTGAGAAGATTTGTCTAATTAAAGTTAATCCATCAAATAATCAGAGATGGAATTATCCATAGCCACAGGTCAGCATTTTGAGGACTTCTTGGTATTGGTGTACTGGAGCCAGAAGTTTACCTAGGTCATAAATTGACCTCCAATGACCTGTTAACCTTGGTCACACCATTTAACCTCTACGTATTCTAGGTATAAAATGAGATTCAACTACATAATCTCTCAGACCAGCTCAAGCCATGTCACGCTATAATTCTTTTCCACTCATTCACAGGACTAACTATAATAACAAATTGTAATACAATTAAGATTCATAAATCCCTGACTAGTAAAACTAAAAATAATTTGCCAACCGTGCATTTTTAAATTTCACTAGTGTTTCTTAGAATTTCCTTCAAGAACATCCTTTGAGATTTCTCCATTTAGACGTAGTAAGGGAAACACTAGACTGTTATCCCATCTAGCCTTAGGCCTATTAGCAGTTTTGCATTCCTGGGAAAAACCCTTCTTGATTGTGAGGTATCTTTTCTGCATATTTTATCTGGTTTGACAACTTATTCAGGATTTTTTTGCATCTATGTTCATATGTGAGATTGGCCTATAATTTTCCTTTGTATATTATCCTTGTCTGCTTTCTATATCGTCTCTTTAGCAGACCCATAAAGGCAATTTCCTCTTGCTTTATTTTCTGGAACAGTTGGATAAAATAGGTACTTTCCTGCTCTTCATTGGCACTCTGGTAAAACTGAGTGTGGTGCTTTGGGGGCATAGTTTTTCACTGTTTTATATTCTTTGAGGATATTAGAGCTTTCTAATAATTTTTAAGCCAAACTCTGGCAATTTGTCCATCTCATCTAAATTTTAAAATTTATTGGCATAAAGATTTTCAAGGTATTCTCTTATGATTTATTTAATTTATCCTGTAGTCATGACCATTCTGCATTTCTAATATAGTTTATTTCTTTTTTCTTTACCGTGGGCAGTATAATTAGCACCTTTTCATTGTCTCTGAAGAACCAGGTTTGATTTTGTATCTTCTCTAGTATATATTTATTTCCTACATTATTAATTTTTGTTCTTCCTTTTACTTCTTAATTTATTCTGTTTCCTTGGATTTACATTTTGAATTGAAATCTTAGCTCATTTGTTTAGAACCATACTTAATTTCTAATGTAAGTATTCAAGTCTATATCCAAATGAGTCATAACAGAAGACAGTACATTCAAATAAGTCACCTGACAAGAGCTTATTAAGGGATTATTTGTAAATGGTGGATAGCGCTAACACGTCTGTTTCACGTAATGAAATCTAAAGTTCATCTATGCCTGTAATGGTCTATCCTCTTATTGTCTGTGCTTGGGAAGCTTTAAATCCAATTTCCTGTTCCCAGTTATTCTGGTCTCATATCTTAGTTCCAACTTGCTTTTAACGACCCCATCATCCTTTGAGCTATTACTGCTACAATTTTGTTTTTACAGATATTTTATTTTGACTAACCTCTTTTTTTTTTCTCAGAAGAATGATTTCATCCTTCCAGGCCTTTCTGGATCCAATTTCCTTCCACCCAAAGCTTAACCTTTAGGATTATTTTCACTGAGTGCCTATGAGTGGTAAACTGAGTCATGTATGAATCATCCTTATTTTGTCGCTGTGATGAGAACTTTAGCTGATTACTCAGCACGGAGGCTCCTCACCATGTTCTCCATACCGTGGGGCCCCTCACTGCAGTAGTGCAGGCATAAGATTTCAAGTTTTTGTGAATGACTCTCTTCTCTCTCACACTTTAGCTACTTCACCAAACCAGTGAATGGAGATTTTCTAGATCGTGAGGAGAGAGGCACAGAATTTGATGCTGGAAGCTTTATATGTGGAATACTGGTCTTATATCTCTGTGTTGGCCTGCTGCAGCCATCTCCTGCCCCATGTAGACTTTCGGCCCAAGAACATCCATTCATTCTGAAAACTCCACAGGCTGCTCCAGGATTAGCTTCCCTTTAATACTCATGCTTTATTTGTCTTTTCATTTTTATCACCTCCCTTTTTCACTCAATATCTTGCATGTAACATTCACTGCCGTAGAGTATCTCATTGTATGCTTATGCTGCATTTTATATATCTAATCTCCTAATTATGGATATTTTGGCTCCTTCACAGCCAAAGTATTCCTTCTGGGCCATGTCCTCTGTGTACATCTGTTCTCTAGCATATCTACTGAGAAGTAAAATTGCCGCGTACTGAAGTATGCACATTTTCACCTTTGCTAGATCTTGTTCTCTTGGTTTTCAAAGTGGATGTACTAACTGACGATCCCACCAGCAGTATGGGAGTTTCTGCGGTCCCCCATCCTCACCAATCAAGTTTGCATCCTGTCTTTTTGTCTTTTTGCCAGTCTGACAGGTGTGAAGTCTATGGTCTTACTTGCATTTATCCTGATTACCAAATAGGTTGAGCATCTTTCATGTGTTTTTTCACTCTTTTATTTCTTTACTCATTTTTCTATATTTAAATTTCCTTCTTGTTGATTTTTAAATATCATATATTCTGGAAGCTAATGCTGTATTAGTTATACAAGTTAGAAATATCTCCTCCAGTGTGTGGGTTGTCTTCTCACGATTTTCTTTTTTTTTTTTTTTTGCCTTTGGATGTAAAGAAGATTTTAATTTTAATGTTGTTAAAATTATCCATCTTTTCCTTCAGGTCTCTCACTTTTTTGAGAATTGATTAAGAATTTTTTTGCCTACACCAACTTTATAAAACACCCTATATTTTCTTCTAAATGCTTTTTGCTTTTTTCATTTCAGTTTTAAATCTATCTTTATATTTGGCATGAGGAAGGAATCTAATTTTATATTTTACTCTATGGGTAATCATCAGGATCTTTGTCTTGGAAAGAACTGGGATTAATTTTATGAATGGCCCATTGAGAAAAAATGGGCTAGTATTAAGCAACTTTCAGTTATTTGTTACAAACAGCAAGATTTGGGGCAAAATATTATTAAAGATGATTTTTAAACTACTCAAGTTTTGCTCTTCTATTGAGCCTTTCTCTGAAATCTTTCCCCAAGACAGAGTTAAGTGGCCCTTCTCTCTGCAACTCAACACTGAATTTTTCTACGTTGGTGATTATTTCTTTTTACGGAGATATCTTTGTGCCCACCTAGTTCCGCCACTAAACTGTAGCATTTTGAGTTTTGGGCAGTGTCTTTTGATCTTTGCATCCTTGGTGACTGACACGTAATAGACACTAAATGTTTGGCAGATTAATGAATTAATTAGCATATTTGGAGCACTCGGAGAGGAGCTTAGAAGAGCCCCATTCAGCTTACTTAATGCTGGATGGAATCCTCTATAAATACTTTCCTCTTCTCATTCCTATGTCTAAAAACAGGGGAAGAGAAAGATATTCTAAACGATGCAATAATTAGTTCTAGAAGTGCCTTGTCCTAGGCTTTTGTGAATTAATTTGGGAAGCAACACAATGCCCCATTTACTTTCATTTTTCTTTTAAAGACAGGCAGAGAAACATCATGCATACAAAAAGCTGCATTAGGCTCAACCCAGCTCCAAGTGGTTCAAGAGTTATAATCCAATCCCCTGCACGTGATTCTAATCTTTTTTCATTTGTTTTATCTCAATGATTAGTTATTTCATACCTCAGATTTTTTTACCTGCCTTAACACATTTGAACTCTGTAAAATTCTCCTTTGCACATGAATTAGTGTGAAATTTATTACCATATTCTTTCCACTTATTAAAAGGGATGTACTTTACAAATATGACTGCAGTGCAAATTTATTATTTACACCCCGAGCCCTAGCCTTCGTAACTACTTAATATGGATAAGGTGTTTAGTTTTCCAATGGAGTCCAGCTGCATCACTGGAATCAAACTTGTAATTGCCTCTTTGGGATTTAAAACCATTATAGTTGTGCTTTTATGTTCTCTTTTGTTTTGCTTGAATCACTTTTTCAGGTCTATGAAGTACAGCTGGCACAATAAAAGTTTGATCAATGCATAACCAATGCAGTGTATATTTCTTCCAGAAATATAAAACCCAGGTGAAAAATGTTAATCTATGAAAATTATTTTTGTCAGCTACTTATTCTTGGAATTTCAATGGGTTTCAATCTTGAGGTCAGGGCTAAACTTGAATTTCTATGTTAAAGTTTTCTGACGTATCCCATGTTGTATGTTGATGTATGTGTTAGGGGCTACAGGATATAGAGTTTCTATTACCAAAATAAGATTTTCTTCTTGTCTATAACACTCTCTCTACATAGACTGGCTAAATAATGTATATTTGATTGCCTTAAATATTCTCTTGATTAGAAAATGGGGACAATGAAATGAAATAATTTTTCATTTTTTAGGGGGGCAATATCACTAAAGCAGTTTTTCTAAAAAATAAACATTATAAAGAAATGTCTTTCAAAAACCTGGAAATTTAAAAATGAATAGTAGCATTTTTGTTGTTGTTTTTGTCTTTTTCTGGTGACAAAGAACTGAGGCTATCCAGCTTCACTGGAAGGTAATATGATTTCAAAATGGTATGATTGTCTCTAATTTCTAAGTGCAATCAGGGTTAATCATGGACAGATGTTCACCATTAACTCTAAATTTCTTTGTGCTTGTCCATTAAAATGAGCTATAGTTTGAAGGAAACACAAAGCTGTGTCCACAGCTCCTCCTCCAAGAAAAAAACCCATATAGTGATGTGGAAAACATGGCAGGGATAGCCATGGCCTTAAAAGCTCTGGACCTACTTCTCCCACCTGGGATCAACCTGGACCATAACCCAGAGGTGTCTGTCTTATATATCCCCAGCCTTTCTTTCTCTGCATCTTCTCCCCTGCAAGGCACATGGGTTTACTCAAAATTCTTTGCTGCTCCTCTTTATCCTAAATCTAATACTTGGAAAGAATTGATATTAGTCATTTACTCAATAGTGTGAATTAAAATCACTCTTCTATTTTTTCCTTAACATATTAAGTCGAGACTCTCTTATTGTGGAAGGAATTGTCTTAGCCCCAAATAAATATATTTAAGCAAGAGCCCATAAGAGCAGGGAGTGAAAAGCCATCCCAGAGTTTCCACATTTAGGCAGCCTTGAGGTCTGCCTGGAAACCGACTCAGGACTAGGGAGAGGAGAGTGAGGTACTTGTTTTGAGTGTAAAATGTAAGCACGCATGGAAAAAACTCAGTAACCAAGATAATATTTTAGTGAAGGACTTAAAAAATAAATTTTGGTATTTTGTTCATCCCAGATAATGATGTACTCCTTAAAATTGAGCCTGAGGTGAACACGTTCCCCTTGTCCTGGCCCTGCCTAGTGGTCCTATTCTAAACATTAGTTTAGAAACTACTTTTGCCTACTATCTGCTTAGTGCCTCTGGCATCAGGAATAGTCTGAGCTAGCCTCCCCTCATGGAAGGCAGATAATAAGTTCATCATATGGTCTCTAGAAAAGTGTCCATTTTCACAGCATGCCTGACCAAAAAAAGAAAAGCTCAATAAATATTTTAAAATAGGACTGAATGAATGGATTCATGAATTAATGAGTCAATATATGTTTGGTATTCTTAGTGTCCTGATGAAGAAGAGACTGTTTTAATGCTTTCCCTAATGAATACTGCTTCCAAGTGGGTCTGCTATACCTCTGGAAAGCAACTTAAGTAACAATAAACCTTAGTACAAAAATCTTTTGCTTTAAACCACCATAATATAAGTTGGATCTGTTGCTGATAGCATAAGTACAATAAAAAATGGTCTTCAATTTCTTATATAAAGAAAATGTAATAAAGATGTTATTTTTAGTAACTATGTTGTTATTTGATCTTGGAATGAACTAGGATAGTTTTACTTCTTGGAAGGAAAAGACACTTGTTTGATAGCAAATTAAATTGTAGACCTACAGATTTTTAGACCAGTGGAATTGCAATAGCTTAGCTGCAGGATGTCTTATTCAAACAAAATCCAATCCATTTTCTATGTGCCTTGAAAAATATGTCAAATCTGATTGTATGGAATTAAGGTGTCGATACCTGTGTTAGTTAATTAGCCCACTAGTGAGAGCCCAGAAATATATTATAGACAGCCAATCAAGTCCCATAGGGATATTAGAGAGATAACAAAGGGTATCAGACAATTGAAAATGGTAGAAAACCCAAGAATCACTAACATAGGAGTTGCTTAAACTTCCAAGGTTCATATGTTTAAATGTACAGCGGTCTGGTGCTCTTGGAATTTAGTTTAAATAAAACATCAAAACACATGATGAAGATGTGGTTCAATAAAGCTGGGTATTTGTATCACTTCCTTCTCTGACTTGTTTCTAGAACTTTCATCCACCTCTCTGTGCCATGCTAAAGTCTGATCAAATCACTTAGAATGGAGTAGGCTTCTTTTATTTCATCTGTGGTTCAATCGAACACATTCAAATTTATTGGGCAATATAGTTGGACGTAGGGGGACAGAGATGAATGTGGAGGGCTAGGCAGATGGAGGTGTTGAGGCAGGTCACAGTGGGAAAGCATTTCCAGCCAAGACACGGATGCGGGGAGCACAGCGGAAACATTCACGGTCTGGCTGGGACCCCGGAAATGCGTGGGGACGGGAGTAAGCTGAAAAGCAGGCAGGCAAGATCATGTGAGGCTCTAAGTTTTCATTTTATTCTGAAAAATATGGAACCATTGAAAAATAAGAGGGGAATACATACAATCTGCAATTTGGAAGGATCCTCTTGGAGCAGGAGGAGTTTGGACTTGGAGTGGGGCTGGGGGCAAGACGAAGCAGAGAGCAGACATTGGTAACATGGAGGTTATGATCATTTGGTGGCAGCTGAGAGTGGTCTGAACTGAGTAGAGGCTGTGTGGACAGAAAAGAGGGCACAGAGCACATTTTGGCTTAGAGTATTTAAATGTATTTACTAAAAATACACTTTTCTGGTTGCAAGCTCCAAAGGAAGTAAGCTAAACAGGTGATGGCAACTGATGGGGCTTCGGCAAACTCTCTGGAAAATTTCACTAAGGATTTGAAGCGATTCATTTCAGATAAATTGAGATATGGAAATAGTGGAAGTGTAGATGGGGCCTATCTAGGTAAGGTCAGGCCCAATTGAATAAGCAGGTAGGTAATTATTCACTACAGTGAGGTTATAATCCATGCTCCAGCTTCCAGCTCAAAACATTGCTTTTTCTTGGACCCACAACATAGTCCACTGGATGAAAAAATAAAAAATCTTTTTTGACAGATATGTGCACAAGTTCCTATCTATTTAGTACAGATTTATATATTTAGGTTTGGGAAAGTATTACATTGTGGATGTAGTAATAATTACATTAAACATCTTTTACACAAGCAAAAATGTAGTGCCCATAATATTCTGTGGGTGTTTGACATTATGGTGAGGGTTTTAGCCTATTCGTGTTTCAATTAATCATTTCAATAATATCTAGGATCCTGTACCTACCCATGTAAGCAAAGAAAAATCCTGTGACCACACTGAGTCATATAAGAAGTGTCCACCGAGGATGGCCTTAGTAGCCAGAGGAGCTGCTGAATTGCCCCCAAAGAATTAACTGGTGGATGGCCCCTTTCTTCCTCACACTCCCTCCTCCCCCAAACACAGGGGTCCTTGGGGGAGGGACGTACACTGTCTGGGTCCTTAGCACCGGAGCTCAGAGAACTGCACCACCCCTTCAGCTCATTTCAATTTCAGTGGCAGCTTATCCGATTTCAGACTCACCCACCTTAAGTGACATCATGTAGCTCCACCTTCTGTCCCATGGCCTCCTCCTCTGTGTGGGAAAGTGTATCACCCTCAGAAGCAGCCCTCAGCCCACGTGGGATGGAGCTAGTGGATAAATGACTCAGCCGCCTGTCCTTCGGGGCACTTCTAGACACTTCTGGGAAGCACTCTGTACCCTGTGGAGGAGGCCCCCTGGAACAGAGCCCTGTGGTTCTCATCAACCCTCCATAATACACACTTATGCTGGCTTTCCTGGTTCCTGTCACATTCCCCCCACCCCCACTCCTGCTGCCTGAGATACACACTTCCCCGAAAAGCGGCTTACCAAGTCCTTGTCTCGGGCTTTGGAAGAATTCCAACTAAAACAAAAGCTTTGTCTGGCACATAGTAGGTCCTCAACAAATGTAAAACCCTTGCCCCCCTTCATCTTCCCATTGTAAACATAAGAGGTCTGAGGCTCAGGGACACTGAGCAAATTGCCCGAGACCACACAGCCTGAAACTGACAAAGTCAAATCAAACTTCTAGTGGTTTCTAGCTCAAAAACTGGCTTTTGCTCTGTCCTGAGCAAACCAATGAGGACCCCTAGTGGCATGAACAGGATGGACATACAGGAACTGAAGGCAGTGCCTTCGAGCAGTCGGACACCTTTCAAGAAAGAGGCGTGAGGTCCAAGTCTGCACCCTGATTCCTTCAGGCTTGCAAGTTACCACCAGTCTTCAAACAAGGTTTCATTATGAGTGGTTCCAAAGCCATGGGAGCTGTACCCAAAGATGATATTTCTCTTTCTTGTAGAGGAACCATGAGCATCTTATTCCTAGGTTTTCAAGGGTGGTTTCTCTCTCTTGATCTTAAACCTCCCTTTACTGGTTTGGATTATTTCTAGTGTTTCCTGTACCTACTAATTGCTTTATTCATCCATTTCTGAATGATGTCCCCCCATTGGGTCATCAGTGAGGAGGTGAGGGGCAGGGAACAGGGTCTGCATCAAAACAGGGGTCAGATTATAGGGCATTAGCTGACCATCCTGCCTCCCTCTGCTGGAGCATCCTCTCACCAGGCTGGGCATTGACTCCCACAGGCCTTCCAGACTGCAGCGAATTTGAGAAACAAGTGTCTCACTCCTGTTTCCTTTCAGAAGCCCTTGCAGCTCACAAGCATTCATTCCAGGCATGTTTGGTGGGCATGTGTCTGTCTTGACATACACCCTTCAGCTGCCATAAAGTCAGCCATACTGCTCCTAATGTGCGACCCACATCCTAGGATAAAAAAGCCTTCTTATTGTGCATGCCTCATGGCCAACTATGTCACACTCTACTGGGAAGCTGGGTGTATGGAGTCACTGTTCTGGGTAGACTCAAACAAGAGCTATGGGAGGTTCCTCCATGGCAAGGAAGCAGATGGAGCAGATGGAGCCACAGTGGCGGAGCACGAACCAGAGAGTAGAGATAATGGGTGCTGGACCAGCCTGGCACAGAGTGAGGGAGGAAGGAGCAGAATTTGGCTCCATCAGTCTTTCCATCCCAGCTGGTGAAGCCACCCTTTTCTCCTGTACTTGCTCCCTACAGAGGATGGGGCCTAGTGTCAGGAGTACAAGATCTCCCTAAATGCAGGACCATTCCCCACACCCTCCTCCCCTAGGACTGCCTGCTTATAAGCAAGATGCTTACAGACAGATAACTTGGGAGAAGCATAAAACAAAATAAGCTAAGTGCAAAGGGCAGATATGAAACAGATTTTTTTCAGGGCTCCAACTGTGGCAGATATTATAAGCAGAACAGATTTCATATGGAAGACATTGACAAGGAATAAACATAGCACCCAAAGCTAGCGTTTTCAAGGATTTGCTTCTTTGAATGTGTTTTTTAAAAATTCACATTCTTGTCAAACAATAGGCAGCAAAATCTCTCTCCCAAAATGGCAAAGGCAGATCAAACCTAGGTATGGGTTACCTGTATTTGCAAGACCAGCTTCAAAAATCCCATTTCAATTTGCTATGAAAGCATGTGCTGCCCTGGCCTTCTAATCTATGTTGAAAACTCAAAGGTTAAAGAGACTTGGCTGAATTTGTCTTAAGATATATCCTTTGTTCTGATTCAATCATTTATTTGAATTTAATATTTTAAAGGACACTTCAAACAGACTTCACAAAGCCCTGTTACCATCAGGTCCATATTTATTATTTAATATTTAACTGGGGAGATTTGTCAAAACCCTTAAGAATTAATGGTTGCAAACTTGCATGGAGTTAAAGGTTTGTGGGGGAAACCATTTGCTAACAACAGGGGGACAATGTCCTGGCGGGCTGGGCTACCACTGTAATGTGAATAAACATTTGGGGGGTCTAGTGACAGTGAACCCATCTCCCCAGAAAGAGCAGGAAGTGCAATTTGCTTTAAATAAATACTCTAATGTGCTTAACTTCTGAACTGTAAAGCTCAGCTTGTGTCTTAAGATGGAAGGTGGGAGTGAGAGCAAAGCAACTGAAATAGAAGTTGTAAAGTTATTTCACTCCTACAAACATCAGAGATTGTCCCAGGGGCCGGATCAATCCAATGACATTAAGATGTACCTCTGCCTGAAAGACTGTAGGACCTGGGGAAAGGTGTGTTTTGCCTTCAGCATGCATGAGTGGTATCTACATTTTTATGATGGAAACAAGAAGACAATCCAAAACCTGAATATCTATATAGAAGTGAATGAGTCAACAGATCATGGTAATTATGGAGTTGTTCATTCATATATTTCTGGGTCCTATAGATCAACAAGGCTGTTGGGTAGAATTTATCATAGCTCTTGATGTCCTTTACAGCAGCTCAGTAATTTTGATTAACTGCCCCAACTATGGCAAATTCCCTGAAAATAAAAATAGGTGAAGATCTGTCAGCTGCAGGCCAGGAATGCCATAGACGATTTGCCAGATGATTTACCAACTGAGTCCAGTTTGAGGAATGGAATCCCCTGGCTGAAATTTCTACCTGTACTTTTCTACAAACACAGTGAGTCACCAGCAGAGTCTCACAAACACCCCCAGACTAACTAGGGGCTAGAATAAAAGGTGGGTCATTGGAGCAAATCTTGATTTTATGAATGACAACCTTTGAAATAGTGCAGCCTATTGGTCATGTGCCTCTCTCTTAACTTATACTTGGCCACTTGGAGTGCAAAGCCAATCTGAAGAAACTATAAATGACACCAATAGAGACTGTGATGGCCTAGCGGGCTGTTCCCGCCTGTAATCTGGAGTAGCCAGGGACTCTAAGCAAGAGTGAAAGACACAGGAACAACAGGGTAAAAAGACAAACCCTGTCAGTGTCTTCAGAAAGTGTGAATAGGTCTGACAATGGGTGTCATCCTGATGCCTGGACTGCGTGGGGCGGACTAGCTACTAAGTGACACAGAAGAAAGTCATGGGCTCCAGAATGTAACATTGCTTCTGGCTCTATTTCCTACTCTCTCTTCTCAAGCATCGGGAAACTTTATCTGCCACAGTAAAACTACAGAAAATATAGGCTGTTTTCATTTCTTTTTGTCTGGAACTAAAATACATGTGAACAGGGATCTATAAAATTGCCAGCAAAGCCATCAGAACACTTTAAAATAAATAAAAGTCTATCTCCACTCTTATCCCCAAAGGCAAAAATTCACCAGGCATATGAAAAGATACACTTGACCAAAAGAAGCAGCAGTCATGTTCCCCAAACAATATAGCTTTATAATAAGAAACTTCTAAAAATCATCTATTTGAATTTGCACATTCAGTATATATGACAATACATATTGTAAATTCAGTCTATTTCAGAACTGAGTTTCTGCAAAGGCAAAATTTGCTTTCACAAGAGGATGCTTTTAGATGAAAATGAGGACTTTCAAATGTAAAAGTGCAAGTGAAGTGGTGAATGGCAGAATAGAGAGAGTGGAAAAACAAATCCATGAATTAGAAGACCAGTTTCGAAACTCTTCCTGGGACTCAGTGTCAGAGGTTAAATATAGCACAAATGATAAGCAGAAGATGACATGGGTTATGGACCCATAAAAAAGAATACACAAAAATAGAAATATGCAGGAGACCTAATTATCTACAAATGAAATAACAACAGAAAGATATCTGTGATGAAAAAAGATTCTAGGTGAATCTGGATTTTTTCAGTCCATTACACAAGGAAATGAAGAAAGACACACACACACACACACACACACACACACACACACACACACACACACACACACACACAAATTCCAGTCATGGTTTTCTATTTGAAAGACAAAAAAAAGTCTCCATATATTCAGGCATGAATATTTTTTATGAAAAAAAAAAGGTAATCCACTAAGAAAAAAGATCAGAGTAAAAATTGAAGCCAAAAAATAATTGGGAAGAAGATGTAAAGAAAGTTGAAGAGAAACTTAAAAACAAGTCCTATGCCATTTATGTTTGAAGATAAAAGAAAAAATTTTTTCTGATATAGAAGAGCTAAAAATGTTTATCAGTTGCATACCCTTTCTCAAGAGTCACCAAAAGTATTTCAGTTCATTGAGAAGGGTATCAAAATAAAGAATTTAAATATATGTAAAGAGTTATTTAAAATAAATGGCAGAGAGAAATGAAAGCAGTAAAGTTCAGAGTGAATAGCTCAACAATTGCTAATATGAATATAAACAATGCAAAGTACAAAACATAATTCTTGAAAGAAGAGGTACAAATTGTATTTCAAGAATGAATCTAAAAACCCCAAATTATAACATCAGCTGAGAATTAGAGATTGAAGGAGATAATAAATGCAGAAATATCTACTCTCACAGGAAAGTGGAGTGAGGAAATTAGCAGAAACTGATTAAATCCTAATGCTGATAAAGACTGATTCAAATATTCCCAATGAAAAGATAATGACTGCTAGAGAACAATAAGTGGAGAACTCTCAAACCACTAGTGGAGAGAAATGTAAGAAACAAAGATAACACAGGAAATGGGGAGATCAGATACATGAAATAAGATGACATATAAATATAAAAATAGATTGAATTGAAAACAATTCAAAATGTCCCATAACATAGGAGTAGCTGAATAAATTATTCCCACAACTAAATATCCATCCTCACAAATAAATTCTCTGCAGCAATAAAAGTGATGTACATTTTGAAAAAACGATGCCAATAAGTGGCAAACACACACACACCCACACACCAAAACAGTGTGGAGAGGTTGACTCCATTTTTGTTAAACAGATACCAGGTGTCTCTAGAATTATTTATTATCCTGTGTCGCACTGACTCAAACCAATCAGAATGAGCCTTAAGCAACTGGTCCAGCTATGGCACCAGTGTGAAGCCCAGGAACATCAGAGACATATCTGTAGAAAAGTCTGACTGTATGTAGACACAGTTCTAGATGTAACTATAGAGTGAAGTCTGAAAGGGTATATAACCTTATATGCTTATGGTAGTCATCTTTGGGTTGGAAGATTAAGGATGATTTTCATTTTTCTTGACACTAAAATGAGAATATAAAGTAATAGGTTTTAAAAGGGCACGGATTTTAAATTGCTTTTCCAGGGAACTTAATGCATTTTTTCTATAGGCAGGAACCCATGTTTTCAGAAGAGGCAGCTACAGCGTGGGTGTAAGGAGCACAGAGTTTCTTACGATAAGCCAATTGGTCATTTTAGGACATAAAATAGCCTCAACTCATAAGCATCATCCTTTAATTGCCAAGAAATGTGAGACCAAAACAAAAACAAAACTCATGAATTTCTTATAGAAAACACAGGTTAGGAAAAATAATCTATGGAAAAAAATCCTTTTTTCTAGAAAAGTATGACTCAAATACACTACCATCTAGTATATGGCACAGGGTTTTTAATGTAATTATTTGAAGGAACACATTTATTTCTTTTCTATTTCACTTTCAGAAAGCACTTATTAATAACATTTATTTTTTTCTTTCAGATGGAATTTTGAAGGTTCAGATTCCAGATTTTGAGCCATATCCTTTTGTATTCCTAAAATATGCAGAACTATTCACTTTCATCAGTCTAATCATGATCGAAGATAGTCAGGGCTCTCAGGCTCTCACATTACACACATAATCAGCCCAGCTCTCCCTTCTGGGCCCCACAGACCACAGCCATATGCCCTGCAGGGTGGAAGGGTAGGAATTCTCCCCTGCACATAAACCCATAGCCATGCCTCACAGACCTTTCCCAAGGCTGTTCCAGCACCAGCAAGTTGGAGGATTCTGCTCAAGAATTGTTAATCACCCAGTACGAGCCATGGAACATCCAAAAGATGCTTATTTTATCTTTGAGAAAATAATCTCCAAATTGTGTTCATATCAAGACAGAAAATCAGAGAGAAGTGAGTGCATCAGGAAGACTGGGGGCTGTCACAAGCATGGGAAACGCCTTTTGATCCACCTGTCCATCATCAAGCATCTCTTGTACACATATTACTGAGCAACAGTGTCCTTGCTAACAGGGTATATAGAAAGAAGTAAGTTATTTATAATGTACATTGACATATAATAAGAAGGAAAAGGCCTTTCTGAAAGAGGATGAGTTTACTAATATTTCAAAATTTTAAAGTATGTACCCTTTAATCCAGCCATCTATCCCACCGATATACCTCCATATGGGCAAAATCTTGTATGTGCAAGGATATTAACTGCAACATTACTTGTAGTAGCAGAAAATTGGAAAAAACTGAAATGTCCACCAATTTGTGGCTAATAAAAATAAATTACTGTGCTCTCACACAGTGGAAACCAAGGAGGCTTAAAAAATATGAGTTAGCTTATATGTACCCATATGTTAAGACTAAGAAACAGAGTATTATGGTATGCTATAATGCATAGGAAACACACACACACAAATATAGTAAATGTCTATAGGAAGGATGCATAAGAATTAGTTGTTGCCACTGGGGAGGGGACAGAGAGGCTAGGAAACAAAGAAGAATATTCACTTTTTATTGAATATCTTGTGTCCTTTAAAATTTTTGTACCATGTATATGTGTCCTACAATCGAATTTTTCAAAAAAAATCAAAATTGAAGAATCTTTATAAATAATAAAAAATAAAGATCTAATGTCACATAGAAAGCTGTTGGTGGTGGGGGCTGGGGGCTGGCCTGAGGGCTGGGCGCTGAGGTGCCTGGCAGCAAAGTCCTGGCATCCACCACGGTATTCTTGATGAGCCCATCCCTCTGTTTTCACAGATGAAGAAACTGACTCCATGAGGTTAAATGGTTTCCCCGAGATTGCAAAACCAGTAATGAGTAAGCCAGGGCTTGAATGCCAGTTGCTCAGCTGTAATGATAGCAGTTTCCTCTTTATTGCTCAAACATCAAATCCCACATGGGGAAGTCACAATAGAGAAGAAAAGAGCATGGGGAATTAAGGTAGAAATTTCTAGTTGGGAAGAAGGACATGAAAGGGTTTAAATCTTAACTACCATGGCTCCCTCCTTTCATCTGCTCACTCCCTGAGTGTCCCTGAAACCCACCCAATAATAAAGGCAACACTGTGCATAAGTAACATTTATTGTTGCCTTAACTAGACTTGAGGTCCTTGAAGGCTGCAGACATTCATTCATTAATTCGTTCCTTCAATCAGCAAATACTTACTCAATGTTCTATCCCAGGAAAGAACTGGGAACACAGAGGTAAACCAGACACTGCCTCTCATTCTCAAAAAATCCATCATCTAGTTGGTCAAGACCATGTCTCATACATCACTTATGTCACTGCCTCCCCAACAGGGGCTAGCTGGAAACATACTAAGTCCCCAGTAAGAATTTCTGAAATAAATAAATATGAGTGTGCATCACTCCTAGGTATTTTAGAAGATAGGTTCCTCATCTACCAGCATCTCCTCACCTCCCACTTCCCCAACCACCTCCCACAGGATACTGTCCTTCTGTGCATCTCTAAACCTGAAAGATGTAACTTTTCATCCAAGGGCATGGAAAGCAAGATGAGAATTTTGGCTTAAAATAACAACAGCAAAAACCCTGAAAATGTTGGATCCCAAACTATAGTGTTTCATCAAAGAAATGTGATTCCCTCTCTATATTCTCATTTTATTTATAAGTGTTTTGCTGCAAAGTGGGTGAACTGCCGAGTTCCATGTCACAGCCTGCAGCACAGCAAACTGGCTTTTTCTGAAGCTCATAATGTGATAATTAAATTGCTAACAGGCACCTTAGTGATGGCATTTGCTGAAGATGTGAAAGCCCTCTCACAATTGCATCTTTCTGGAGAGGACTCGACAGTGGAAGCAGAGTGATCAACTCAGGGTGTCTTTTTTTTAATATATTTTCTTCCATGAGTACATTAAATTTTTATGTGGAGTGAAATGGGACAGGACTTGTTTCCCTTCCACTGCACAATGATTTATTACCCAAAAAAGACCGCAGAACTAATTAGCAGAGTAATTAATTAATATAAATTTGCATATTTGCATTTGCAATTAGTGCAGCCGACTGATTAGTCTGAAAATGAGAAGTTTGACTCATTAGATGTTAGTGTCTGCTGGACCAGAAAGCGGCTGCCAGATGAGGCGGAAAAGGGTGGAATAAGCATGTGTGTTTCTTTTGTTAGAAGAATGGAGAATATGCTCAGATATCTGGAGCCAGACATCAGGGTTCGCAATTTTAAAAAAATAGCAATAAATTATTTGCTTCCATTTCTGCTACTCAATGTTCCTTGCCCTTTTGCCTACAGCAAGTTATTCCAACCAACGCTGGAAGCCATGTGCCCCTCAGACAGGGCTCCTCCTATTCCCCAAAGGCAGAGGGGTTTCTGTTGTTTGTGGGCAAAAGCAGGAAATCTGTCCTGGTTTGATGTCCCAGGAATTTGACTCCTGCACCCAATTCAGTGGTTCTGTCAAAACAGTTCTCTAGTGTTGATGAGGACCCTCAGGGGACTGCGGGAGTAGACTACCTTCCCTTTGGGGCTTCTCCTGATTGCAATCTCTTTTGTTCCTCTAGCTGGTAGCTGAGCTCAAAGCTCTCCCATCTAGTTGACTGAGTGAATCCATTTCTGCAGAATGACATGGAGCAAATAAACTATGAACACACACAGATGCACAGACAAACAGACATCAAAAAAACAGACATTAAACCACCATAGTAATTTGCTAAAAAATTTCCAGGCAGGTTGAGGAACCAGGGTGAATGAGAAATAGTATCTTTATTTGACTTCACTAGATCTAGGGTAAGGATGCACATCACAATAGGAGAAAGCCTGACCTGATCTGAATGCTTTCTTCAGTAATATGGAATACTTGCAATCTCAAGACCAGTCAAAAGGAAAATAAAATTATCCCATTTGTTTTCTCCACATTATTTCTAAAAATGAAATGAACTGTGTATACTTTTTTTAAGGTTCACTTAACGTTTATAGATGCCAAAAGAGATTTCTGAAAATATGTCATTTTGGCTTAACGCTATAGATTCTTTGTAGTTGAAAGATTACCACTGAGGTTTATTAATTTATGAAATAACTTCTAAGCCATACAATTAGTTATGTCATGGGCCAACTCTTGTCCTCAGTAGCTGGAGAGATTCTATAAAGAAAATATACATGCATCTAACATCAGCATTGCACTTTTACTCATCCTATACCTTGTTTTTTGCATTATATATTTCAGATTCAAATAACATGAAATGCCTCCCACCACCACCAAACCCTAAGCCAGGTCCTCTGTGTAGGTAAAATAGCAATATTTCCAGAATCTCTTACTTGGCCTTAGTGTATCTCCATATCAATAGGTGTTTCCACTGGGGTGGAGAGAAGTAGTCTATCTCCATATCAATAGGTGATTACAAGGGGAAGTGAGGGCATATCTGGACTGGAGAGGTTAGGTGGGACCCTTTTTTGCAGCCAGGTCTCAAGACACATGAGTGAGCAGAAGTGGATGACTACGTATAAGCAATAAATGGGTTTCTCCCACTTTATTTCTCTCTTTGACTGATTTTTGGCTTCAAAGGTCATTTGCCTTGGGTTGGGAACTTATTTTCCCCCCAGAGTTACACTCTGCATTGCATATTCCAAGGATCCATTGCAATCCCATAGTGGTCCTACCTGCCCTTCAAACCTCTCTCCAACCTTACTTCCCCAGCTCTGCCCACAGAGGAAGTTCTTCCAAATCACCCTTTTCTTGACCCTAACACATTGCTTGCCAGACAGTATTATAACCAGTTCTTTATACCTCCACCTCACTTCTTAGACTGAGAATTTTTGGACATAACTATCTTACATATGCATCTTTGTATCCCAGAGCCTAGCACACTACCTGGTACATAGTAGATAATAAATAAATGTTAAATCACTTCATGGATGAATTAATGAAGGCATTCATGGTTTGACTAGAATAAATTAATCTAGGAATTTGCCTGCAAGGTAAAAAAGTAGCTATAAAACATATGCAAGGAAATGAGTAACTTGAAATGTAGTCCAGTACAATGAAAGAAAATGAAAATGACCAGTGGATCAGTATAGTTCCCAGTTCAAACTTTTACTTGGAGTCTGCACTTCATTTGTCTTGTTTTTCCCTCTCTCGGGGCTTACAGAAGACTCTCTGGTCCTTAATGTCACAGTAACTAGATAGCCAGATGTGAGCAGGGAAGGGGGAGGGGGACATAGGATGATGTTTACATTTGGCTAGATGCTTGCTTATATTCTATACATTCCATGTAAGCTGCTCCCTTGGGATGTGGAGTGAAAATATAGATAACAGACTGGCCAAAGCTGGCTACTTCACACATGGAGGAGAAATTGACCCAAACTTCACCCCCAAAACTTTTAATACGCACCTCCATCAATTGCATATAAAAATGACGCCTTCCCATGCTCTGACAGTGCCAATGGGGACCAAAGAGAGTCAAAAATCCCTCCACCTGATGTGCGAGTAGAACAAGTGTGAACTCCAGGAAGACTCCACCTGTTCCCTTTGAAACCTAATCTCAGTGTATATTCATCTCCCTTCATATAAAAAAGGCTCCCTATTGTTCCTTGGTGTGCAATCCCCTCTGGGTCTGCCTATACCTCAACTCTCCCTCTGGCATGTACTCTCTCCTATCTTTAAATTCTCAATCTCCGAATAAACTCTTAATGCTCAATGGCTTTTCTGTGCCCATTTTTTAATTCTTTCTTGCAAAGAGACTAAGGATTGTCTCTGGTAACACTTAATAGATGTTCAACAAATACTGAAAATTTAATTCTTTGGCATTTTACAAAAAACAATTACTTATTCCTCACACATGGGTTAAAAATAAAAGAAACCTAAACCTAACATATAATCAGTAGTACTGAAAGAATTGGAGCTGGAGAGTAGGATTAGAAACATGTCAAAAAATTCAGCATCAAGGCAACAGGCTTAATGTGATATTTGAATCCACACTAATAGGAAACAGGTCTATTCTGATGCCATGAAGTATTATTTTGTTTGCTTGTTTTGATGCACTTATACAAGTCTTCCTTCATAGACCTCAACCAGGTCTTTTCATATGTGCATTCTTCCATCCCCAGGGCTGGCATCTAGCATAATGCCTAAACTATGGGTGGCACTTGATCAAGGAGACAAGGAATAAGACCACCTAGAGCTTTATCTAGACTTTACTTCAATCTCATGTTCCAGATATTAATGTCACCATATAATCTAAGAAACAGTTGGAACAAATTCTGGGTTATAACCCTCTTTTTCCCCTACAAATTTTTGTACATTAATAATACAGTGATAGTCATTCAGTCACTTATTTATTTGTTACTTTGTCAGTTTGTTTTAAATTTATTCTCCACTTACCACCAAGAAGATTTGAGGTAGCAATTGAGTTGAACATTTTTACATCCTTTGTAAAGCAACTCACCATTTAAAAAGACTCCTTGTTTCCTAACAGTGCCATAATACATATGATGAAATACAGCTTTATATTTGTTTTCTATAAACTGCATGGTTTATTTTCTGAAATTGTATCACAGATATATTGAGAGGACACCAGCAACGATGGATGGCAATGCCTTCTGTCTCTATCACTGGAATAGAGGGAAAAGAAAGTCCTATCTCCGAAAATGTACGGTAAGAATAGCTATAATTGTCCGTTCCATATTTGCTTGTTGAGAAAATGAGGAGTGATTTTTTTCTGCTTGTCTGGAAACATAAATTAGGACTTGCTTATCCATTTAGTCATCTCCAAATGAACATAAAAATATTATCTCACACACGACGACAGTCCAAACATCGCACTTCTTGTGCGCTAAGACTTTGTTTTTGTGTTTTTAATCTTCTGTTCAGTGACCAGAAATAAGAGAGGTTTAGTTATGAGGGTTGCTCCTTATATTGAGGAAGTTACAACCCAAAAACGACCTGCAACTCTGGTGCTGGCAGAAACTTTTTTGTACCCCGTTAACTGGAACACTGTTTTTTTTAAAGAATCACTCAAAATCATTAGCCCATTCGGCAAATTAAACACTTTGGCCATTTTAGTAAAACACGTTGCAGACTTGTAACATTTTTGGAAAAGGGGGGCACTTTAGTCCCTTGCAGCGCCGGAGTCCTCCGCCACGACACTTCTCAGTGGTTCCTGCCACACTGGAACACTCACTGACAGGCAAGATCCTCGGACCACAGACCTTTAACATTTAAAAGAGTATTTTGTGAATTCATCCCCTCTCTCTCTTTCACAAACTATAAGGTTTAATAGCGATTAACACTAGACCGCAGCACTTTCCAATTAACGATAGTCCTGCCAGTTCTAATTGGTATTCTAATTAGCCCAACCGATTCAACTAATTAAGAACATTAAACTTTTTAACAAAGGCTATCTTGCTTTGTGTGTTGTAAAATGGAATTTAAGAGGGGTAGAGAGGGTAGGGGGGTGGGAGTACAAGCCTGGATTTCCATTCCAGACACAGAAAAGCAGCCAGGAGACGGAGGGCAGGGGCACCCGGCTGATGCTTGATGGGGTGAAGGGTCACAGCAACCTTTGCATTCAAGAAGGGCAAAAACAGGCTCACGCAGCGATGCTACCTTACGGCCGGCCTGCTGAGACTTCTCATACGTGATATTAAGCAAGCCAGCCCTGGGCTGATTCACACTGAAGTTGAACCGTAAACCATTGGACTTTATATACAGTATGACCTTTGTTACAATGAAGGAAATGGGGCTGTGCGACTGAATCTCGGCAATTCCAAAATGTGTTTAATTGAAATCTCCTATTTTCAAGACAACCCTGTGCTCTGGTAAACTTCACCATGGAATCAGAAGAACGTGCAAGCTCCACTATGGGCTGGTCGGATTTACAGTGACAATCAAAAATATGGTGTCCGAGTCCCCTCTTGTTCTCACATTCCATAGCTAATCCATCAGTTGATTCTGCGAGTTCTTCCTTCAAAATTTATCCCAATTCTGGTGACTTCTCTCCTCCCCCAAATTAAGGAGGTGCTCACTCCCTCACAGGCATGCCCCCAGGGGGTGCACCTCCTGCAGTTTAGAACCCCAGGTGCTTGGCTTGCTTCCCCCTATCAGGGTCCTGTACTCACCATCATCCTTCACCTTGACACCTGCAATAGCCTCATGATAGTACCTGCTTTACTTTTGCCCCTTACAGCCTATTCTCCAACCAGCTGCTCAAAGCCCTCCAGTGATGGCTCCTCACACTTAGGAGAAAGTTTGAAGTCCTCACCACTGCTTACCAGACCCTGTAAGATCTGCAACAAGTACCTCTTAGGCAACCTCTCAGTTTTCTTCTCCTTAGTCACTACATTCCAAGCATGACAGCTTTGGAGGTGAACCAAGGTAGGTGTTCTGCCCCAGGTACAGTCCACAGTGGGTACATTGTCTGCAGAGAGTTGAAAAATGTTTATAACACTGACACAGTCTACCTGCTTTTTATAGTCACCATTTACCATCAATTTTAAGCATGCCAGTGAAAATATCCCTCTAGGCCAAAAAAAAAAAAGTCTTTTGTTCTAAGTTTGTGCTATCCAATATTGTAGCTATTGAGCACTTAAAATGTGGCTGGAGTAACTGAGAGACTAAAATTTTAATTTTAATTAGCTTAAATTTAAAAACTCATACTTGATTCAAGTACTGGAAAACTTATAAGAATTTTTTTAACAACTTGCATATGCCAACCTATTTTTCTACTGTAAATTTTATGAAATCTAAATACAGATCAAGTGTGTCTGATGAAAATTTAGCATACAAATGGAGATGTGCTGTAATGTAAAAATGTGCACCAGATTTCAAAAACTTAAGCAAAAATAAAGAATGTAAAATACATTGTTAATGAATTTTTATACTGAATGCCTGTTAAAATGGTAATATTTTGGTTATATGGTGGGAGGTCAAGTATGTGCTGAAATTAATTTTACTGTTGCTTTTGCCTTTTTCTTACTATGGATACCAGAAAATTTTAAATTACATATGTGGCTAACATTATATTTCTATTGGAAAGTACTGGTCTAAATTCTAAATCAGGATATGCAAATTACTGCCTATAGGCAAAATTCAGTCCACCATCTGTTTTTGTACAGGCCAGGAGCTAAGAATGTTCTTTTGCCTTTTTAAACAGTTGAACAATACCAAAAGAAGAACCAATATTTCATGACATGTAAAAAGTATGAAATTCAAATTTGTGTCTATCAATAAAGTTTTATTAGAATACAGCCACCCTCACTTGTTTATATATCCTCTATGACTGCTTTCACATCACAATAGCAAAAGAGACTTTCTGACCTACAAAGCCTTTAAATACTTACTACCTGGCCTTTTCGAGAAAATTTATCCACCTCTAATTTAAAGAACTGATTCAGTGGCTGTTGAATTTTAATCTATGCTCTGAAGGGAAGTAAATTCTGAAAACTCCTAGTTACATAGTTGGCCCCTAACACACAGAGACAGAGCTACAAACCAGGCACATGGATACAACAAGAAAAGGGCACAGGTAGTTTATATGATTATTGTGACAATTAGATAATGGAATAAAGTGCCCAGCAGAGCCTAACACTTAGTAAGTACCAAACAAATGTCTTTCCCTGCAAAAACAGCCTTCTAAAGGGGCAGATCACCATCCAAAAGAGGAAACAGACAGGGAAGCCAGCAGTCACTATTCCTCACGGCAATGGTAGCCGCCCAGGTACTTTTAAAGAGGCACCTGATAGAGTCTGGGCAATGTATCAATGAATGGGCCTTCGGACTGACCCGGGTATTACTGAGAGGTCTCCTTGCAGTACAATCATCACTCATCTCCAGTTCTGGAATTTCGGTGCATAATGTTTGTTATTACTATGAGTGGTAAGGGACAGAAACTCAAACCAGAATTTTTTAAAAGTGAATGTATTGTTCCCATAACTACAAGTCTGGGGTAGACAGGGCTTGATCCAAGTGCTCAAAAATGCTATCAGAAATCCGTCCCATGTCCTGTCTTGGATCTTCTGGCGCTGTGTGTGCATCTTTCCCAATCAGCCTCTCCTCAGGAGTGGCCAAGATGGTACCAGCAGCTCCAGCCCAACATTGTTCCAGCTCAGCAGCCTTGGTGGAAAGGAAGTAACTTTTTCTAATAATTCCTTCAAAAGCCTGGGGCTGACGCTCATTGGGCTCACATGGGTCACAGGTTAATCCCCAAGCAGTCGCTCCCTCCAAGGGTTAGAATTCACTGTGTAGCCTATCAGGGGTAGAATTGGCCCCACAGGGAGCATGTGGCCTGAAAGTGCAAAAAGGGCTTCCCTGCCAAAGAGAATTTTTACCAAAATATGAAGAAATGACTCTTGACACTCAGAAACAGATGGCCGTTACAAGTAAGCAAAAATACATACAATAACCAACAGTAGTCAGGAAACTTAAGAGAATAACTAAAGCTGTGATTTGTTATATAAGAACAGCCTCTTTCGTATCATTCAGAAGTTATGAAGTGCCGGGTAACTGTTTTAATATCGAGAAAGGAAAAACAGCAGATATTTTAGCAAATATAGCGTTTTTGGCCGCATGTTCTTTTTTTTTTTTTTTAGGATTTTGCCTTCTTTGAAACAAATACTCATATGAAATGAGTATAATTCTAATAACAGAATAATAAATTTATCTTATATTTTTTATTTCTATCTGAAGTCCTCTTAATGATTTTAGATTTTATACCAGCTATTTCCAAGAAATTATATTTACTCATTAGGGCATGTGGATATGTTTTTACTCACTGGGGTATCTATGCATATATGCATGTATCTCCATGTGTGTTATAAAACAGAAATGAATGAAGACTATGTTCCATTTTAAAGCATATCTTTTAAGGTAAACAATGAGAGGGTACAATTTTTTCATTATCTTTTGCTAGGCAAGGACTAGTGTGAAGTGAGTAAGGTATTCACCACAGCATAAAATTTAAGGGGGGGGGGCAGTTATAGACTGAATTTTTGTATACCCTAAAATTCATATGTTGAACCCTAACTGCTGATGGGATGATATATGGAGATGGGCCTCTTTGGGAAGTAATTAGGGTTACATGAGGTCATGAAGTTGTGGCTTTCATGGTGGAATTAGTGGCCTTTTAAGAAGAAGAAAAGATGTCCCTCTCCTTTCCTCTCCTTTTCTCTCTTCTCCCCACCTCCCACTTCCGGTGTGTGCTCAGAGGAAAGGCCATGTGAAGACACAGCGAGAAGGTGGCTGTCTGCAAGCCAGGAAGACAGCCATCCCTCACCAGGAACCAAATCCACTGGCACCCTGATCCTGGACTTCCAGCCTTCAGAACTGTGAGAAGTAAATTTCTGTCATTTTAGCACCCCGTGTAGAATATTTTGTTATAGCAGCCTGAGGAACTGCAGTGCCAAAATAAAGATAAATATTATTTTAATACAATGTTTTAAAACTCAAAATTAATGCAAAAACTCACAATGAACAAAATATCAAAAGTTTATATTCTTTGTGGCCCAGTAGAGTGACCTTGCTTTTGCTCGTGACCTCTTGGTATCTGAAGATAGTCCTGATTATTATTAGCTTTTGAAAAGTCCTTCTGGGGTTTTCTGGGTGAGGACTTTCAGCCCCTTGGCACTGAGGATGGTGCTCCAGCAGGGCTGACCTCATGGGTGTGGGTGTGCCCCCTGGGCTTGTGCAGTGTGCTGTGCTCAGAAGGTCCCCAGGCTTGATGCTCGGTTTAATCATCTGTGGTCACTATCTTGAAGTGCTAATTTCTCAACAAGGGGCCCACATCTTCAGTTTGTTCTGGGCCCCACAAATTATATAGTTGGCCTTGTATACCTACTCTAGGTGTCCTTCATTCAATAAGGTAAAATCCATGAATGCACAGATCCCACACTCTAGAATCCATCTCTAGCTAAATCTACCTCAGTCAAAAAAGGGAGACTGTAAAACACTTGAGATGAAAAAGAGAGGAGGATTTTTCCCTGCCGTGTGTTCCCCACCACAGAAGTCATTAAGAGCAAAAGAGAAGAAAAAAGTAAAGTAAGTCAGTGAGGCAGGTTCAAAATACCCATCACACTCATCATAAATGAAGACATACTGGCCCTTGGTGGGGTACTGGGTGTGTTCCATCAAGATTTTCTATCTTTGAAGAAAGTCCAGAAAGAAAGGGAACTACCCGGTGGTCTTCCAAGTTGGGACATGCTCCTGCCTTGTCCTGCTCTTGAGGAGCCATAATAGGCGATGGCAGAGGGAGGAATCCAGGAGAACATGTTTTAAAGAAAACAAACATCTTTGAAGATGCAATTCTTTCCTTTTAAGTGATTCCTATTAATAGTCTACACAGCATCCTTGGGGAAATGCTTTATCAGTGCATGGAATATCAATCAGAGAGCATATTTTATGAGGAAAGAGCAACTTGGGTTCCAAGGATAAAGGAAGCATATAAAGTTGCCAGGTAAAATACAGGACACCTGGTTAAATTTGAATTTCAGATCAATAGTGAATACTTTTTAGTATAAGTTTGGCCCACATATAAATATGTCTGGAATTCAAATTCAGCTGGGCCTCCTGCATTTTTATTTGCTAAATCTGGCAATCTTAGTAGTATACCCATTCTGCCATGTCCCTAACTCAGGTGTAATTGCATATGGAGAGTGGGTAGCTCATGAAAACTGGAAGTTGGAGGAAGTAGAAGAGGCAGACACTTCCAAAAACTATTCATAAGATCCTTGTAGGTTAGTAGGTAACTCCCAAAGCATACTGATTCTCAGCTATGTGGAGGTTTAAAAAATGCTATTAGCCAGGCCCTATCTCCAGTGACAGGTGGACTTCGCTATTAGGCACAGGACACAAGAAGAAAAAATGAATGTAACTCCCCTGGGACCACATTTTCTTTATGTCAACACAAGCATAAACTATCATTTTTGTTATTTTTATTATTTTTTTATGGAGGACACCACCCATAAAGCCAAGTGTCTGGGGCCCATTAAAGTGGTAATTCCACGATGCTCAGATTCTGAATTCAAGGCCACACCACCTCATCTATACAATTCTCACTTTTTATTTAGTTATGACCAGAATTCCCATGAAAAACAAAAGTAAGTTCTCTAGTCTCCTGAGGATTAGTTAAAAACCAAGAACTTAAAGGCTTAATTAAGAGTTACTTTTTAGGATTTCCTTTTCAATCTGTCCTTATAGCAGAAAAATTATCAGTCTTCCAGGTAAGAATGTTAATTTCATAAAAATTTCCAGTGGGCTCTTTTATTTTTATTATTGCCCTCACCACTAAAAATGTCTAGGGTCATTTCAGACCTAAAAGAGACAGACTTCTATGGAGCCTTATGAAATGACTCTTACCCCCATTACGTTAGGGATATGTCTGCATGAGTCTGAATGCCCCCAACGACCCGGAGCCTGTCAAGGACACAGGCACCATATTCTATTCATTTACCATGTTAGACATTCAATAATTGCAACTGTAAAGTACATGCTACTCTCTAGGTGTCCTGTCTGGTCTTTAATTCCAAATGCATAACATGTTTATTTCATTTCTATTTCATTTTCTCCACTGATTCTCTCCCAGCCCTCTCCCAACATGGATTGTTTGTAGGAGAGATATAATCTGGAAGGGTTTTTGCTTGGGAGAACAGAGGATCATTATTAACATTGTGGATTTCCCATCCTTATCAGTCCACCAAACGTATGTGCTACCTCAGCGGCCAAGTAACCAGCAGGGCCAGATGGAGCATGATGGAGGAGGGACACTCCCAATCCTTTTTATGTCAACCATCTCCAAAAAAAACACAACAGTGGAGAAAGTAGAGGTAGCGTCCTGCAAATTATCATCGCCACTATCATGCCAAACTTACATCCTGTGAATGGAAGAAAACCCAGCTGGGAAATGCTTAATCTTTGAATCAAAAGGATAATGATATATTTCCTCCAGAAAATGATGCTGGCCAGTAAAAGGATCCAAAGTCATGTGCCACAATCTTAGACTGGATCTTGTACCAGTATAGGTGGCCAAAATTAACTGCAAACTGCTTAGTGAAAAAGTTACTCCAGCTTTTAAAGGAATAATTAGCACTGGAGCAGCCATTTTGGATAAAAAGCCAGGAAGGACATAGCCGAGTTCAGGCTTTACATGCAGACTGTATATTGCCACTACATCACCTCTTGCTTTCAAAAGGATTTTTGCTGCTTAAGGAATTATAAACTTATGGTATGTTGGGCATGAAACTCTTTGTTGCTCATTTATTACCTGACTGCTTAGCCATGGTGTTAATGAAGCAAAGATCACAGCTTTGATTGACAGGTGGGCCTCATCACCCTAAGGTGTTCTGCAGCCAAATGTGCTATAACTGCAATAGATCAATTCAATTCTACTATGGGTGTTTATTGAGTCCATACTATGTACAAACCAATGTGTTGTGTGATGTAAGGTCTGCAAAACAAAATGAAACAAGCACAAATCAGAGATAGTTTTGTCCTCACAGTCTAGACGGGGAGACAGATGCGTTCACAAATAGCTACACTACAAAGCAAATTATGCTAAGCACAATAATAGAAGCACAAAGTGTAGTGGGAAATCAGAGGAGAAAGATTAATTCCAACCTGTGAGGATGTGAGTGGATCGCCACGAATTTATCACCACCCTAGGAACAACAACTTACCATATATGTTATAGTAACGGTGCTTAGGATTGCTATTTTAAAACACAAATGAAAAATACATTTTTTCATTTGTGTTTTAAAAATATATATGAGATTTGTTAGCCAAACAGGGCAAACCAACCAGAAGTCTAAGATACAAAAAGACAAATAATGATTTGTGCATTTTTCATTTTGTGTGGGATTATTTAGCTCTTTATTTTATTGCTATATGAGTGAACCATGATTTTTTTAAAATGTGATCCAGGGGTTATAAGATCTACCTGCACATGACAGATCCCAGGACAAATACATGCATTCCCTGGGCACTGACTGGATTATGCCTGTGTGCATTTGAATCTGTGGCATTAGCAAGGTTAGCCTTTCAACCTAATGCTTCAGTTTCCAAAGCATGTAAACATTAGGATTAAAAATGCTTTCTGTTTACCTACTGTTTGTGCAAAGTATTCCTTTCATCAAAGTCACTAAGAGATTCCAAAGTGAGTAGAAGCAAAGAGCAAAGGCTCCAGGGTTTTCTATAGGGAAGAAATGGAATATGCACAGCAAGGAAGTTCGAGTCCCTAAAAGGTCTATAGCTGGGTTTAATCTTCACTCAGAAAACAATTGTCCTTAAGGCACTGCCATATTTCCTGGCCCAATGTGCTGAAATTGGAAGCAGAAGTCTACAATATTTTCAGAATAATTGGTTTCATTGATGTACTGTGTGCTCTCCATCTCCATCCCCAAATGCTTGGATGACCAGAGGACAATGCCATAGACATGAGCCTTTCCTTAGAGAGCTGAGAAATTACTTCACATAACTGTCTTATACTCAACCCTCCCCCATTTTTATTTTAAAATAATCCATCAAATGATAATAATGCAGTGCTTACTGTAGAGCTGGTACTGTTTCAGTCATTTATCTTCAACAACCTATGAGAAAATAATATAATTATCCCCATATGATGGATGGAAAAACTGAAGCACAGGACCTTGCTCACAGTAAACCAGCTAGAAAATGGCAGAACCAGAGGGTCTGGCTCCAGACACCATGCTTTAACTTCTATCCTTATCTGCTTACATATATAATCTTCATATAGCTATAATAAGAATTATATAATATATGCAGAAAAGCTGACACAAATAAAGTATTCAAAAATATTAGTCAATATTAACATCAATTAAATAGTAGTTGTAATAATTTAGCCATCATGTTTTAAAACTTAAAATGAAACTAAAGTATTCTTTAAGTGCAAGTATTCTGAAACACATTCTTGAAAAAACTTACTACATTATCTTAAATTTTCACTATCTTCCTAAAAGAGGTTAGATAAACAAAGCAGATACTCATTTGTTTGATACACCATACCATAGTTGGCCCTGCATGCATCTCAATCTTTTAAGCATATTGCAATTTTATTTTCTCAACATGACTCCAGTTTCCTTGAAGGAGAGGATTATTTCTTCTGTTGCCTTTCTCTAACATCACAGTGGCTTGATGCACAGGAATTATTCAATAAATATTTATAGATTTGTAATCAATATTCTCCTCAATTAGGACACATCAGCCCATAGCTTTGGGATAATGTTATTAATCTTGTATAATGATTTTAGGAAATATGTAGTTGTTATGTAGGTAGTCAGTAAAAATTAACTCTTTCTAAATATCCTACTCTAAATTTCCCATAAAATCATACGTGCAGAATAAATGTATGCATTTCTGTTGGATATATACCTAGAAATAGAATACACCTAATATATATCAGCTCACCAAAAATATGTACTTAGAACAGCACTACTTAGAATGGCCCCAAACTAGAAACTATCCAAACACCTGTTAACAGAATGGAGAAACAAACTATGAGACAATCACACAACTGAGTACTATACAGAAATGAGAGTGAACCATCTACACTTATGTGCAAAAATGTGAATAAACTGACCAAAAAATGTTGAGAAAAAAAGTCAGACCCCAAAAAGTACTTACTGAGTGATTCTATTTATATAATGTGCAAAACGCACAAACCAATCAATGCTGTTAGAAGTCAGGGGAGCACTCTTGGGGAGAGGTGGCTGGCATCTGGAAAGGGCAGGAAGGAAGTTTCCAGGAATGTTTTGTTTCTTGATCAAGATCTTACTGCACAGATTTTTTCAGTTTGTCAGAATTAATTGAGCTGCGCACTTACTGTCACGTGTACTTCTCAGTCTCTATTATACTTCAAATAAACGTAAAAAAAAAAATCCTTCACATACTTGCTAACTCCACTCAAGCGTTTTCTTCATTCCCTGCCAACAAAGTCTCTTATCACGGTGAGCTCACACTGTCTTTAATTAGACTCTTGTGGATGTATATTATATGCTAAGTCAACTCTAACTTCCTTGAGAGGCAGGACTCTGTGTTATTTACCTTTACTTCCCCTTGTAGTATCTAGAGCAGTAACATTCAAAAAGTAAGTGTTTCATTGAATGAATGAAAAAGAATGAAGGAATAAATGAACAGCTCAACCCTCAACTTTCTAGGCACACAGCTCACTATCATAACGATTGTAAGCACTGTTATATGATTAAATAATATATGGCCATCTAGTGACCAACCTGTACACATTGATCTAAAAGACAAATATATATTTTAAAAAACTGAAGTCACAAAATATAGAAGTAAGATAACTCTTCATTTTGTGACTGGATTCATGGTTAAGTTTTTCTACTGCATCTAATATTTATTATTTATTCTGGGTTTATTTTGTACCAGAAACAGTTCCAGGCAGTTCGTTGACATTTGAGCATTTAATTCTTGAGATAGCAAAGTGTAGTTGTTAAGAAACTAGGATTTGGATTCAGAGAGACCTAAATCCAAATAATGATTTTTCCCACTTAAGAGCTGAGCAGTCGTGGGCACATTATTTAGCTTTTCTGAACCACAGTTTCCTAACTTCTGCAATGGAGAGAGTCACACCTACCTTACTGCAGGAATCCCATGAGACAATGTATGCAAAGCCCTGAGGCTGATGCTTAGCAGATTGCATAGGAAAGATAAGGTGCACTGTCACCACGACCAGAGGCTGAGTCACTTCCCCACATCCAATACACACCAATCCATCAGTAAGTTCTGTTCCATCTCCAGAATCTATTTCCAGGCCTCCTCTCTCCATTTCCATTACCACCACCTTAAGCCAGGCCACCATCAGCCCCTTCTTGGCACTGTTAACTCACACAGGCTCCTAAGCCCTCTCCATTTCTTCTTTTCCTATCTCCAACTCTTCTCAGACTGAGGGATCTTTTCAAATCTTAAATTATCTGATGCCCTCCAATGACTTCCTTTGAAATAAATTCCAAATATATTACCATGACCTACACAATCCCGTGTAATCAGATCCTTACTGTCACTGTGGTCTGGTCTTCCTGGTTTTCCCAGAACATTGGACATTTCATACATGCTCTTGCCTCTGCTGCTTCATTCTTCATGTGTCAGCTTAAAGGATGACTCAGAAAAGGCTTCCCAGATAATTTAATCAAGTAAATCTTCCCATGATTCTCTGTAGCCACCAATATGTAAATTTCACATTTCTGTCCTTACCTGTTTACTGTCTGTCTTCCCCCTCTAGACTGTAGACTCCCAACAGTCTTATCATGGCTGTTGTTCATGCTACCAAATGGCCATCACCAACCCAGGAATAAATCACTTCATTCAACAAGTAGGTACTGACTGCCTTTCATGTGCCGGCACTAGAACTAGATCGAGATGCACAGGAAGTAAGTAATGTGTTAACAAGTGTTAAGTACTGCGGAGAGAAGTAACACTGGAAGGTGGATAAGGTGGGATGGATGGGTGAAAGGGTACAATATAAATTAAGGTGATCAAAGAGGACCTCGCTGACAGGGAACATTTGAGCAGAGACTTGAAGGATGTGAGATTGAACCATGGGGCTATCCAGGAGGATCCCAGGTACAAGTAGGTGGTGGAAGCGTGCCTGAGAGTGCAAGGATCAGCCACGGGCCAGTGTGACTGGAGCTGAGTGAGTGGAGGGGACAGTAGTAGAAGATGAGATCAGAAAGACCAGAGGAAGCCCTGGGCCTCCAGAAAGACTTGGCTTCCACTCAGGGAGAGAGGAAGCCACTGAACGGTTTAGACCATAGAGGAACACAATCCACTTTATGTTGTAAATGCCTCGGACTGCTGAGTGGAGGACTATGTATGAAATGTAAAGGGCCAAGTGTGAAAGCACAAATGCCAGTGAGGCCAGGTGAGAGAAGCTGGGGTTTGGATCAGGGTAGGAGTAGTGGAATTGCCAAAAAATGGTCAGACTCTGGATATAATTTAGGAGAGGACTGAGAGGATTTGCTGGCATATTGGTTCTGGGGTGTAAGAGAAAAAAGGGAATCAAGAATTACTCCAAAATAGATATTCAATAAGCCTTAGGGGAATAGATGAATGAATGAATGACACATGGCTATGAAGCAGCAGGATCAGGACTTACAGCAAGGTTAGTAAGATTATCAAAATACTCTTTGTGATTCTTAACCTTTTAGAATCTGACAGTCTTTCTTTAGAAAAATTCATATATGTGCATACTTGCCAAATTTGCACATAAGCTTAGTATGCTCCAGAACCTCTTGAAATCCATCCAGGAACCCCCTGTTTTAAGAGAGCCTACATGTCATCATACATACAAGCGTCTAACATAAAGCTTGATTTCAAAATGCAATGTGTGTAAAACTTTTGCAAAAGCATCTCTTATGCAGAGTGCCCACTCCAATCTTACAAAATAGATTAATGTAACAGGAAAAATACAAGTCATACTTCCGTTTCTACACTTGAAAATAACCATTATGGTACATATTGTTGGAATAGAACAATAATTTCTAGTTGAGTATCATAAAAAGTAGTAATCAGGGACAATAAATCATTCTTAATATGTGTAAAAGCCCAAAAGGAACTATACATTTTCTTACAGTAAGATCACAAAAGTTAATAAAGCACCATTTCTTTACAAAGGACTGGAATTACAATAACAGTCCAATAATACTGGGGTTTCTCATCCTGGTAAAAGTTTAAACTGACAGACTTAGAAGACTTTACTTAATAACCAGTTAGAAGATGAATTTAATAAATGCAGTTTGGTAAGTAAAATGGAAAGTATGCTCCGTGGAGGAAAAATAACAAAAGGCATTTCTGGAAAGGAATGCAGTACTATTTTATGCTAAGGCTAAAATAGAAGATTGGTGTTGCAGTGTTTTGTGAGCTGCATAAACAATGTAACTTATTAATAATAATAGTTCAATTCAGTCTAGTCTTCACCCTGAAGTAAATCTGACAAAGTAGTCCAAATGTTGTCCTCAAATTATTTCCAGATTATCTGTTAAATCTAAGTAATCTCCATGCCCACATATATATACACAAAACATTTGGATATCTATGTTTAAATTATATTTTTAAGCCCACTAAAGCTTCAAGGGGAATAAGGTTATTTTATGCTTTGCCTTATAATTGAAATACCTGTATTTAAATCCCAAGGGCTGTTTTCCAAAATGGGACATTCTGCGACAGCCATAGAACTCTCTTTCAAGCCAATGGGGATCACAGTTAAAACTCTAGGGATTAACATTGGGCTCACTCATAGGCTGCCAGGCTGCCCAGAAGCATTTGTCTAAAGGCTTTAAAAAAAAGAAAAAAGCACTAGAGAAAACTGTCCAAAATCTACCTCAGGAAGTACCCTACTTCTGAAGGAGAAACAGGTCCTGAGGTTTTGCTGCCTGGTCCTACCCGGATCTGCATTCCGTTGCCTCCGGCCATTGGAGAGCTGAGGAAAATGTCTGTCATACTCCAGACTGATCTCTTAAGTTATAAGGGGATTGTAAAACGGGAGTCAATAGAATTCCCATTGGCTAAGATGCAGCTACCAACCTGGTAAGCTAATAATAACACTTGAGCCTTAATTTGGACCTTTGGCTTCTATTGCCTGGCAACTGAGTCAAATTACATCTACATTTTCTGTGGGTCATTTTTATTAGGTAAATATGAACATTTACCCAGTGAAAGCAAGACAGAAGCAGACAGACAGACACTGGGCACATAAAAAAAAAATCTTCTATACACTATCATGGCCCCAGAAGCGAAGATTGTATCAGTTAATGCAAAATTGAGTTATGGACATAAACTTTGATGTTCAGTGATTGCTGTGAAATGAGGAAATATATTATAGAAATGGTGATCATACACTCCCCATACTCTGAGTATTCGTCTATAATTCAGAATGTATTTCTGTTTGGAGTATTGATGTTAACATGCTTTCTTAACAGAAAGGAGAACAGCCGTGGTGGTATATGTTCTGAATGCATATTAACAGCACAGGCATTTGCATATCTGGAACTATAGTAGAAAATGAAGAACAAAATTTCTTTTGAAAGATTACTGTACAAACACACAGAATCCCACTAAATCGTGACATAACAACTTTTTATTTTCCCCCCTGGTTTTGAAAAAAAAATCTAGGACATTCAAACAATAGATTAATACTCAGAAAACCCTCACACACATTCTATTTCTTCCCCCACCCACCACATTACCAGCACTACCAAAGGTTTTTACTTCATGTTCAAAGGCAGAAATAGAACAGTCCCAAATTTTTCATCAAAAAATTGTTTCTCATTTGTCTGCACATTGCAAAAATAAAACATGAAATCTATCCTTGTGATGAACTACGATGGTGATCATTTTCTACTAACATGTCATGTTATCCATTTCTTAGATTTTGATTTTCATGTTTGTGATGCCTATAATACAATGCAGCTTCTGGAGACTTTGCAAGTTTAATGTATGGTGCAATATGCCGAATTCATGACGGGGCTGGCTGCTTTGGGGTTCATGACTCTGATACTTATGCTCCTTTACATTTAAAAATTAAACTGTATGTGGGAACAAACAAAACTCTGCATCTGGCCTTCCTATAGAAATTCTCTGTGCAGATATAAAAGGTATGTATAGTTTTTGAACCAAGGCTGTGTGAAATACATTCAATGCACACTTTACCAGTATTATTCCAATAAGCAATCAATTTTGAAATGCTTTTGGTATGTCTGATTTTTAGAAACATGAGTTAGGCCAACCTACCTAATTTAAGTTTTGAATTTGTAGCCTTATTTTTATCTTAAATACGCATTTTTTGTTTTACCAGACCATTGAAAGAGAAAACTTATGCTTCTTTATCTTGCATGATTCTCCTTTCTGACAACTTTCCCATCTTTTCTAGAACCACCCAGGCAAAGTCAAATAACTTTGATGGGGGCTGGAAATGAGTGGGCTAAGACAGGAGCAAAACTGAATTCAGTATGAGGTCCCTGATGCCAGTTGGGACCAAAGTGCATTAAAGCAGCAGAATTCTAAACCTTTCAGAACTGGGATTTATAAGGGGAATGCTAACACAGATTCAACAGTTACAACCCTGCCAGGGATTACTTTAATACCAAAAGCATACTGCCTCACTTTACAGAAAAAGATTACTCAGTTGTGAAACAACAAAGGTTGTGTTTGTCTATTTTCAAACTTTTATTTTTTAAGTGCACTTTTTAGTTTACTGACAGGCAATCCTGAAATAAAAAAGTCCTTTTATTTGGGGGTGGGGCATTGGGGGCGTAAAGGAGAAGGTAGAGTTTGTCCCTGGTGTCACGCTTCCTTTTATCTGCAAGGCTTTGACATCTTTGCTTAATTCTTCCTCTCCCGCTTTTGTTAAGAAACCAAAAAAGGTGAGGGGAGTGTAGGGGGGGTGGAAGTAATCTGACAGAAAAACAATTGGACACTGATGTAAGAATGATATTTAAGTTGATGTTGGTTTGGGGGTGGGAGTGCGGGAGAATGTGAAAAGAAGGTTTTTAAGAGAAAGAAAACAAATCTGAAAGCTCCAGAAAACAGAAAAGCTGATCTTTGATTAAAATACTCAGCAGAATACCAGGGAGAGAAAGACAAAAGCTAAGTGATAATTTTTATGTTTATTGTGTATGAAACCAAATGAGAAGGAACAAGCCAGTTAACACTAGAAAGAAAGAGGGACAATGAAAGAGTGAAGTTGTGACTTTCGGTAGAGGACACAAGCACGTAGTTTGAAATCTTTCAGAGTGAACTTGCTGTTATCTCTGCAATATATATGTGTATTGCTCCAAAAAGTTGTTGAAAGGTACCAGCAAGCGTAGAAAGGGGAGCAGCTGAGGATGTCTTTCACAGACCCCAGATGGAGAAACTGTTCTTTTATTCCAAATTCCTTCGAAGAGCAGAAGCCTTACATGTTAATAAGAGAACACACAGACACACACCCATAAGTTACATGCCATGAAACAAAACAAGGAAATAAGGAGACCTTTGTTGATCCCTGTTCGCTTACACAAATCTTAGTTTGGTTAAGCATCTCAAGACCATTTTCCTGATTTCCGCTCCTTTCCACGGCTTCCTTTCCCAGGGTATCCAGGTGCACAAATGGGATGGTGATCTTTACAAAACATCAACATCAACAACAAAAATCTCTTCCTCCCACAAAAGCCCACCTTGTAACTGAATGGAATATTAACGACTACCTAATAGTTGCACTGTTGGCGGGTGAAACTGAACACTAACACAGCTCCTTCTGCAGATTGCCAGTGAAGCCGAAGCAGCTCGAGGAGAAACGCACCTACTGTATGTGAAATGCTGGTGCAGATTTTTTTCCTATCAGTCTAACCTTCTGTGTTGATGCATGAATGCTGGTACCCACTTACAGGGATGCCAGATGATCAGTGCAGAATGAAGGTCCCAAGAGAGAGGATCACATGGTTCTCTCTGCCCTGTGACGTCACTAGCAGATGGCATGGGTACCAGCTCTGGCAGTTGGCATCAATGTCACTTTTTAGAGATCAATGAGATAGTGCAGATATACACAGATCTAGAGACTCCAGGAGACGATGCGACACTCAGCCTGAAAAGATTTGGAAGATCCAAAATGAAAACTGATTATTGAATGAAATTAAAACCTAAGGTAATATAAATAAAGATATACTTCAATTGATGCTGGCTTTGCATGCAAGTATTTAAAGATACAGTGTCACTGTCTTATAGTATTTTATGCTCTTTGCCATCTATAACTTCTTATCATATTTCATTCTTATGATGTAATTATCACATACTTTCACTGCTATTATGTAACACTGCAAGTATGTGGACATTACTAAGAGTTTGTGTGTGTGTGTGTATGTGTGTTTTGAGGGGGCTGGAGATTGTTAAATTGAAAAGTCTCTTTTAATGTGTCTATTTGTTTGAAGACTTTAAATTAAAATACTTGCTGCTTCATCAAACAAAAGCCAAAATTGTATTTGAAACAAATTATTTTCCCCTTTCATTTGGGATTCTGAACACACGTGCACAATTGCAGTCGGAATCCTTGGACCGTTCCTGTCAGATATTAGCTAGAGGGAGACTTCTGTGGCTCGTAGAACAAAAACACTACGAGAGTGTTTTTTGTCCAGGATGATTTGAACAGCAGTAAACAGACAATTACATTTGGAAAAATTTCAAATGTAAAAGCAGTCTCAACATTTTCTTTGATCAAATAAAATGCTGGTGATTTTTATTTTTTAAATTTATTCATGGAGTTTAACCCAAATTAGCCTAATCTCCCCCTACCCCCACCACCTTTTTCGTGAAGGCTGGGGAAATAGTGCTCTTTCACATATTTCTTTACTGATCAGAAAGAAATCAGTTTTAAAACTGGTTCTGATTAATCTTGTCTTTAAATTTGTATATTCCAACAGCCACTTATCTAAATTCACAGTCAGATAAGACAGCAAATAAAGTTAAGGCTTATTATCTTTTTTTTCCCTAAAAAATCCCCCACAAATTTGACAGCTAATGGAGAGAGAGCACTTTTTATTTTAAAAATTGGTGTCTCTTCTCATTTTGTACTCAGGGGAATTGGAATTAATGAAATTCTGCTTTGCTATAGCATGTTTTTCATTTGCTTGAATCCCACGGTCCTTTTCTTGTATTAAAAACCAGTTTAAAATCAAAGAGAAATGGAGATGGTGGTGGTATTACAACAAATGTTTCATGTTTTATTTTCTTCTGATAATTTGCCTGTATAAATTAATCCAATTGCATGTGTCAATGCTTTTCTAATTACTAGTCTGCAACACTCAAAAAATTATATTTATGTAAAAAAATCAGTACCAGAATCAGTCCTTTTCACATGTTTTTGTAGTCTTATGATTAAGTGATTAAATATGTTGTAAGTGTGTCAACTTTAAAAATGAAAACCCTTTAAATATTGTGCTGGCATTTTTTCAGGTAATTTAAGATTAGAGAACCATGTTAACACTACCGTTTGATGAGTCTGTTGTAATGCCAGACTCCCAGATGTGCAGAAAGTTTTCTAGAGAATGCGAGGACCAGAAGCAAATAAAGAAACCAGAAAGCTTTTCCAAACAGCTCGTCCTCCGGGGAAAGAGCATCAAAAGGGCCCCTGGAGAAGAAACAGAGAAGGAGGAAGAAGAGGAAGACAGGGACGAGGAAGATGAAAACGGGGTGCCTAGAAGGAGGGGTCTTAGGAAAAAAAAGACGACCAAGCTCCGACTGGAGAGGGTCAAGTTCAGGAGACAGGAAGCTAATGCGCGCGAGCGGAACAGGATGCACGGCCTCAACGACGCTCTGGACAATTTAAGAAAAGTGGTTCCCTGTTATTCTAAAACCCAAAAACTGTCCAAAATAGAAACTTTACGACTGGCCAAAAACTACATCTGGGCACTTTCTGAAATTCTGAGAATCGGCAAGAGACCTGATCTGCTCACGTTTGTCCAAAACTTATGCAAAGGTCTTTCCCAGCCAACTACAAACTTGGTGGCAGGCTGCTTGCAGCTCAACGCCAGGAGTTTCCTGATGGGTCAGGGTGGGGAGGCTGCACACCACACACGGTCACCCTACTCTACTTTCTACCCTCCCTACCACAGCCCTGAGCTCACCACTCCCCCAGGGCATGGAACTCTAGAGAATTCCAAGTCCATGAAACCCTACAATTACTGCAGTGCGTATGAATCCTTCTATGAAAGCACTTCCCCTGAGTGTGCCAGCCCTCAGTTTGAAGGTCCCTTAAGTCCTCCCCCAATTAACTATAATGGGATATTTTCCCTGAAGCAAGAAGAAACCTTGGACTATGGCAAAAATTACAATTACGGCATGCATTACTGTGCAGTGCCACCCAGGGGTCCCCTTGGGCAGGGTGCCATGTTCAGGTTGCCCACCGACAGCCACTTCCCTTACGACTTACATCTGCGCAGCCAATCTCTCACCATGCAAGATGAATTAAGTGCAGTTTTTCATAATTAATGAGGAAAATGAAAATAAACAGTGGTCATTCACCTCTCCCGTCTAATTAAGACAAAGCAGATGCTTGTGGGCTGAGTAATTGGCACAACTCTATCTAAGGTGTTTACTAGTTTCTGAAGTGTGTTTCAACTATTGTGAGAATTTTCTATGTAATAATAAATCCCTTTTTGTATGAGAACTTCTTTTGCTTTCCTTTGGTCTGTAAAGCACTGTGATTCTGTTTCTACTGAAACGATTTTTTTCTTGTTTTCTTTAAAACACACTTAATTTTGTTTGAACAAGGTGTCTAAGAATATACTGTTGAATAAAGACATGCACACCGTATGACTCAATGTCTATCTCAGTTGTACAGAATTATAAAAATGCATGTTATTAAAATCAGATGAATGAAATCATGTGTTTATAATTATTAGAATTATATATTATGTACCTCTGAAAAATTGCAAATTTAAAATATTGAGAATTACACTAAGCTGACAATGACATTGAAAAATGCATTTGAGGCTGTACTACAGTATAAAAAGCCATTCAATTTTCTTCTTATTAAGGACGAATCTAAATGCATTCAATTGGTAACTATTCCTCTTCAAGTATTTGCAGATGGGGCAACATGATATTTGGATAGGTGGTGTTGTAAGTTTGGAACAGTTATCTCAGTCATAAAGGAAAATTTTTCAGCAATTGTTTTGTATTCAGAAATTATCTGTACAGGTTTGTTATCACAATATATAATGGTGTTTTTCCACCCCACATTTTTAAAGCAATTAAACATAGATATTTACACTCCTAAAGGACATCTATTAGCTGTGATATTTTTGCATGATACTTATTATTTCCTGGGACACAGCTGTTTTCTGTCTCCAACATTCCCTCCTCCCCACTTCAGAAATATTTCTGAATTTCAAATCCGTACGAGATAGAAGAAATTTCTTAAACAAAATGGCCAAAGTGCTTACAAGAATTTTTTTTTTTTAAGTATCTGAAATGAAAGAAGAGGAGCCCATGAGGGTTGAACATCCTGGGGAAACAATGATAAATCCTGGTAACCTTCAGCTCGAGCCGAAATTCGGTGGCAAATTTCCAGCAAACACCAGAGTGGATGTTAAAAATGGAAGGTTTTTCTCTGCGCGGTTTAAATAAGTCTGGCCGATTAGAGGCTAAACTCTGCGTGATTAAAAGTTTCCTGACAAAAGGCCGCCAAACACCTCCTTGAATAGCGCCTGGGGAGCTCACCCTCTTCAGCAGAACTGAGCCCCTTCTAGACTAAAAACTAAGGTGGCAGTGACCTCACTCCAGATGCCCTCTTGGGCAGGTTTGCCTCCCACGAGGAGGAGAGGAACTGCTGCGAAGGCTGGTGAGGGCATCAGAAATGGGTCCAGTGGTGGCGGGACCCGGACGGTCTGGACGCGCCTGGGCAGGGGGTCCGCGGTCCTCCGCGCGGTCAACGCTGCCCACTTGTGCGCCAGGCAGGCACCGTCCGAGCCGGCACGGGCCCGACGGCACCTCGCGGGCGGCGCGGGGAGAGGTTGGAGGCGACTTCCCGCTCCACGTAGTTGTCACCGGGGCACAAGGGCACAGGCTGCACTGCCCGTGTCTCACCCGCAGTGGGCGCCCTGGGGCTCAGGGGCCGCGCCCCGCGAACCCCACAGCGGTCCCGCGCCAACCTCACCCCTTAGGGAAGGGGCTGCGTGGCCTGGGGAGCGGGCGGGCAGGGGGACTGCCCCGAACCGGGAAAGAGGCGACCCGTCAGGAGCCAGAACAGAGAGGCGGCCAAGAGGGTCGCCACTTCTCCCGCCCCGTCTGCCTCAGTGAGGGACGCACAGCCAGCCCGCTGCAGCTCCAGTTTCCACCGTGCCGCCGAGAGCTCTGCCGGTGTCCTGCCCCTCCCATGGCGTGCAGGACTTCTGGGGCGAGACCGAGAGGCCTGAGCCCCATTAGGGGAGCGCGACCCTTCAGCTCCTCTGGCGTTAAGCGCAAGGCCCTTTGCGCTCGGAGGCGCAAAGGTGCCGCCGAGCAGTTGCTGGTGCGGGATCCTCGGGCGGTGAACGGGCCCTTCTAAGCGGCTGTGCCAGCGCCTGTTCATTCGAAGCCCACCAGGGCAGGGGTTAAGAAGCTGGGGAAAGAGGAGGAGGAAGTGTGCCCTCTAGGGGTGGAAAGAAGTTTGCCCAAGACAGGGGCGTCGTCCCCTATCTACCTCGGACACAGGCGTGACTCGAGGTTGCTTCTTCACATAGCTCACAAACCTGCTTTGCTGGGACTGTGTCCAGGACGTAAGGCGCCATCAGACAAGAAGAGTCTGCTGACTGCTCACCCCGTCTGAGTAAAAAGCAAGAAAGTGAGGAAGCAGCTGGAACTAGAAGAATCTGGCTTAAAAAGAAAAAAAAATTTTTTAAGCAGCTCTGTTTAGTCACTGGCAGAATGGGCATGGTCTCCCCCCACCCTTGATCGAAGATGACCCGTTGCCCGACTGAAGAAAGCGTCCCGCCTGCTCAGTGTCTTGTTGGCCCAGACAGCTTTTGAAAACCGCTTAGTCTTCCCAGGGTCACAAATTCATGTTGGAACTAGAGACTGCGACAGGAGGTGCATTCTCCCGTCTTCCCATGGCCGTATGGGAGAGCTAAGAAGAAAAGCAGCTGGCTGAATGTCTGGGGAAGAAGCAAACGTTCAGAGGCAGCATCTCATCTCAGAGCTTTTCTCGCAAGGAACTCAAGCAAAACAGTGGGGGTTTCACTCAGAGATTATGAAATGTCTTCCATAATTTGGATGCACAGATTCAATATGTGCTCCCTCCTTCAGTGGATGGAATCCAGGCCACTATGTTGTGTGTGAGTAGGGTGTGTGGAACTGATCCCTGTGGCTTAGTCATCCCTCAGTTCCCACTGATGTCCCCTGGCATGGGAATCACTGAGCTGGTCCCCTTTACACTCACCCCTGCCCCCCAGGGGAGGGTCAGTTCTCTTCCTCAGCAGGGCCCTCCCTGTTCCCTGTGGTCTGTGATCCTAAGAAATCGTGTAACCTGTTCATTCATTATACCAACCTCATAGATGCCATGAATTGCAGAATCTTATTTGTTAAGGTATCACTCCTATGGATGGGGCCACAGTATAGTACAGAGAATGCAGTTTCAAATCAGGAAGGCTTGGAGTCAGATTTAGAGCACACGCCTGCCTCACCACTAACCTCTTACGGCAGCCTCAGTAGGACAGTGAACAGCACCCCAAAGGCTCCAGGTCGGGATACCTTATCTCCTTGCTCTCTTCCTGACCTCCTCATGCTTCCTTTCTCTCCCAGCATGAAAGGAAGAAAGGTCTTTTTCTCTTCTCTGAATGTCTTTAATAATTATTGCTTTCAAATTGATTAGGCGTCTCTTCTTTTGAGCTGAATTATGTGAGTGTTATATTTAACTTCTCATGTTTGTTCTTTTTCCTTTATCAGGATTAGAATATATTCTATGTAAATGTCCTCAACAAAATAAAGATGTATTCTCTCTCATATAAAAGAATTGGTACATAATATAGCTCTTCTATGGCTGACCACAGAAACCAGAGGCCCAGGCTCATTCTGTCTTTCTACTCCACTAGTGTAAGGCTTCCGGTCTCAAAATCACCTCATGGACCAATATGGTTGCTGGAGTTCTAGCCATTACATCTTCATTTCAATTAAGAAGAAGGAAGGAGATGACAAAAGGGTGTCCCAACTTCCTGATCAGACCCTTTTATAAAATATTTGTGGAAACCTCACCCATTGACCTCTATTAACATCTCACTGGCCACCTCTAAATTTAAGAGAAGCTTAGAAATATACCCTTTATATCAGAGCATATTGCCACCTGGGATAAAATCAGTTCCTAGTAAGTAAGAAAGAAGGAGAAAATGGATACTGACTAAGCACCCAGCAATCTCTGCCATGTCTCCTCTTCTAGACTCTGAATCCTCGAGTGCTTATACCTCATATTATATACCATGTGGACCACTTCAGCACTCTGCCTGACACATGATAGATGTCCAGTAAAATACTTTTAATTGTTTTAAAACCCTCATGACAGTTCAGGGGGTAAATGTTCCAGGTCATGCTTCCAACCTGTGTGCTAATGAGACACACTGTACACCAAACATCAACAGGACTATTGCTACAGCACATCGTCCATTGGGGTCCCTTGTGGGGGTGTCTTAAGCCCACATACATCTTTTCCTCCCCACATTGCATTGCCCCAACCTTCCAACATGACACTTATTGTCACATGACACTAATATGACACATATTGCACTCATGGCATCACCCACCTTACTCAGAATGTTCAAATTGCCAGACAAGAGATTATCTTAGCTTGTTTTCTTTTTGGTACAGTGAGCCCCTATCCTCATGTACATTTTCCCATCCCAGCTGTGTGTGGCCAGGTTTACTTATCTCTTTCCATCCAAAATCCATGCCTTTAATTCTGTTGTCCACCAGTTCCTTCTCCTTTCTGAGATCTTATACTTTTCCCAAGTATTCTTTTTTTCTGTTTCTATGCAGTGATTCTCCTCTGACTACATACATTTATGTTAGCAAATGGTCTCTTTAGCTCCCCCAGCTCGTGGATTCTAAGTAGGTTTCTTCTTAAGTCCAGTCATCCTTCCCCTCTGCAAAATGCATGACCTCAGGCCTCTTGCTCCCTGTTTTGAGGGCATTTAAGGAAAGGCTTTCATCTACCACTTCTGGCACTACCTGGGCATTTTCTCGGTCACATGCCCCATGCCCAGGTTGCCTGGGCTGACACCATCTCCAGTGAAGCATTTGTGGCTGGTGTTCTACTCCAGTAGCCCAGCTGGTGGCACTTACCCACCTTTAACCTCCATCAAATGCCCTGTGGTCATTTGTGCTCTCCCTTGATATGGCTCTCTTTCTCTCAGCACCTGTCTGTGGGGCTCTGGCCTACAAGAAAAAACATGTTCTTATTTTGAAAAGAAGGCAGAATGCTCGAGCTCCTGATAAGGGTCTCTTGCTTTGACTAGCAGCCCTCTTGGTCCCAGGGCACTCAGGTCACCCCAGAGAGGAGGGTCAGGGTATGTTCAAGTATAGCCTCATGCTGTACTCAGAGCTCCTACAGCTTGTCTCCCGTCAGACCATGTTTCTGAGGTGGCTTCACTGCATCTGATACTTTCCCTGTTTATGAGGTATCCTCAGTCCCCAACAGAAACCCTATTTTTTTATCAGGCTCCAGATGGAGACCCAAATTAGGACAAGGTTCAAGTTCTTCCTTTGGGCAGCTACATACCAGGGCCATAGGAAAGGGAGGATCTACACCCTGTCTTTTTATACTGAAGTATATAACATGTGCTGTAACCTCGGCAAAGACCCAGCTAGGTACGTAAGACTTCCTTCCCAAACTGGAGAACCGAAACAAAGCAACAACATGGATAAATATGATTTCACTTACGTGTAGAATCTAAAACACAAAACAAAAAGAAACAGACCCATAAATACTGACAACAGACTGTTGGTTAGCATCCCTAAGGGAGCGGGGAGAAGGGTGAAATAAGTGAAGGGAATAAAGAGGGGCAACTTTAAATTATAAAATAAATCAGTCACAGGAAGAATGAAAGTACAGCATATAGAGACTATAACCAATAATATTGTAATATCTTGGTATGGTAGCAGGGTAACTACACTTACTGTTGTAAGCATTTAGTAATGTATATAAGTATCAGATCATTGTGTTGTACATCTGAAACCAATACAGTATTGTATATTGACCACATTCTAATAAAAGCAATAATGACAACAAAACACCTTTTTCCATTCCAAAGCCCCACCTAGCCTCTTGTTCTCTTTCCTTCCTGATCAAAGTTCCTCAAAAAGCACTTGACACAGAATGTCTTACCTTCTTTAGCACCTTCTTGCTTTGATCTACTGTAGTCCTTCCTCTACCTTCACCATCCAGCTGAGACTGGGTATGTTCTAATATTTGCTCTAACTCCCTGACATATGATTTGAACAAATCATGTAATGGTTAAAGGTAAAGTGTGTAAAAACCACTGGTTGAAAGAATGGGGATATCAGGCTGGAAAAGTTGACTAAGAAATCTCATTATCTAAGGCTCTGGTTGCCAATTAAAGGGATGTGGAAGATAACAGATAACCCAAGGGTGTGAGTCTGAAGGCCCAACTTTGTGTAGCTTTGTGGGTGAGTGACACAACCTTGCAGATTCTCAGTTGCTGGTAAAATAAGGATCATAAGAAGTAACACAAGTTACTGAAGTCCAGTGATAATTGTTCAATCCTATTCTATTTGCTCTTTCTTTTCTGCCCGTGCTCTCCCAAGCTATTGCAGGTCTCCTCACACTTTGTTTACTCTTCTTCTGTCTCCTTTACCAGCTCTTCTTCCTCTTCTCACCGTTCCTCAGCATTCAGCCCTCTGCACCTCTCTTTTTGGGCTTGCAGATCCCACCTCTCCTTCTCCTGTCCCCTCTGTATGAGGACTACCAGATCTGTTCTGCAACCCACCAAATATCTTCACTCGGCTATCCCATCATCCTCTAAAATTGAACATGTGTATAATGAAACCCTCTCTAAAACATTACCCACTTCTGCCAGCCCTATCCAGAATATTCCTTGCAGCTTGTAGAACAAATAATATTGAATACTTATATTCCCTTCTCTTTCTGGCCATCACCCTTTCAAGTAGTCTCCAAGTTCTGTTGAGTTCTCCTTATCAGTTCATACCTAAAGTAATATACTGGCCTCTAGGCTAATTATCCCATTCCACCTATTTTCCAATGCCAAATTAACCTTCCCAAACTACTCCAACACACCAATCCCTTGGAGTAACAACTTTCTTGGTTCTCATTTCCTATCTGATTAATGATAAAATGTATTTTAATTTCTCATTCATCTAAATCCTCTATATTAAAACTAAAAACAACTGCTGCCATCACCTAGCATTTTAGAATTTATGAAACACTTTTCACATATTCACCTTATTTGGTCCTAGGAGCTTCATCATTAGATAATATTTTTATGATCCTTATTTCACTTGGAAACAGAATCAGCAAAGTTGTGTCACTTACTCAAAGACCCAGTGCTAATGGACATGGGTAGACAAAGCCAGTCCTTAGACATCACCCCTAAGCGATATTCTATAGTCCCTTAATTGGCACAGAAGGCCTTAGGTATGGGAATGCAAGTCTACTCTTCTAACCTGATATCCCATTTTCATTATCAAGGGTTTTCACTTATTTTTTAAAGGTTCAAATAATACTAGGAGTTAGTATACATTTGAAAGTGTTTCTGATCCTGATAAAGACAGGTGTGGGGGGCCGGGAACCAAGACTTCCGCACCTGTGCCCCAGCTCCTGGGATATCTCTGAGGAGCGCAGTCAGACAACCTGTGTTCTACAGGAAAATGCTCCTTAGGTTGAACCTGTTTACTGTACATCCATCTTTCTTTGGGTCTTGCATAGCTCCTCTTGTTTGAAATGTCCTCATTTCTAGTATCCACCTTCTCAAATTCACATGTCCTTCCAGGCCACCTCCTATATGAAGCTTTCCAGATCCCTCGAGTCTATGGTGGCATCAGGCTATGCTGAAGTCACAACTGTATTATTTTGATCACATAGCTGTCAAACTAAATCTTCACTGACTAAATATTGTTACATTCAGGACCTGACTTCAGTCATGGATTGCTATTTAACTTATAGATATGACTAGAATGCCTACCCCTTGAGAGCGGGGACAATGTTTAATCTTCTTTGGGTCTCTACAGTACATGCACTCATTCAGTTCTTGATCTAGTGATTGTATTTAGGGATATAAACTGGTTTTATTACAGAGTCATCCCAATTCAAAGGCAAAGCAGCATGGCCCTTTCACATCCAATGACAACTGACACTAAGGTTCAGACTTTCACCTTTAAAGTGAGAGTAACAATGCATATGTCACAGGGGTGTGATGATAAAATGCAATCACTTATGAAAAGTACTTAGCTAACTTCCTGATTCAAAGTAAGCAAGCAGCTGATAAAGCCAGCTATTATTCCTATTATTAATGTGGCATAAACATATTAACTCCTGCTAAATCTGAACAATATGAATAAGAATATTTTTCAAAGTGCAGGTTAGATCCAGAAAGCATATCATGATACCAGTTTAGTCTAGTGGACGTCATTATGTACTTTTAGTATATTATAGAATGTAATTCTATTACAATACAGCATGTAATATAAATTCTATTTATAGAATAAAAAAGAGTCCTTCACACAATAAAGCAGTAAGTACTAGTTCAACCGAAACTTTGCTGCAGAACACACACACACACACACACACACACACACAGACAAATGTATATTTTATGATGTCAAATGTCAAAAAAGTTGGTAAGCCACTGATTGGGAAGATACCTGAAGTGGAATAAACATGAAAAAGAGAGCCCAGGCTCTGCAGACACCATCTAAACCCAAGTTTCTAAACTGTATTTTATCTTATGTCAGAACCCATCACGCCAGAAAGGAGAGATTCTTGGGAGAATCCCCTGCATGCTCACCTGCCAGTTTCCAGGGTGACTTGTACAATGTAGCAAGAATCACTAAAGTGCCAAGTCAGGGGCCTTATTTCTCTCCAGAGTCTGAAAAAGGCAGTGCACATCCATTCCTGGAAATGCCAACACCAGGTGTACTTCAGATCACTGGACAGTGGGCACAATCTTGGGGGTGACAGATAAAGGCTAATGAAAGTTGCAATACCCGAAACCAAATCTTAACAGCCTCTCAGCTTTCAGCAAGATAGTTGGACATGGACAATGGGTTAGAACAAGGAAGAGGAGGAATTATATTTCTTCTCAAAATATAAGTGGAGTAAAATTAGTCAGGAGGAGTTTGCATGTGTGTGTAAGACATGACTGAAGAACCCAGGAAACCAATCAGGAAATAGCTCCATGGAAGACGACTGTGGGACGGGAAGGAGGAGAGGGGCCTAAGGGGTAGTGAACGGAGAGAAACCATTGTACATAGTGCCTGGACCAGAGGAGGGAATGAAGAACAGTTACACGACTGTAGCTTGGATGGGGCAGGTTGGAATGAGGAAGTGATGTGATGAGACCACAGGTTTTAATTTGTTGAGATTAAGGGCCCTGTGGACAGTCATGGTTGGATTATGGAGTAGGTGATTCAATGGCAGCTCTCTGGGTCTGGAGTTGAAAGGAGAACTCTGAGATGCAGCTATAGACTTCGGGGCATGAATGGCCTCAAACTCAGTGTGGGGCCTGAAAAGTAAAAAGGAGTAAGACCAGAGTGCTGGTAGTGTCTTTCTGAGGAAGCTCCTCTTCAGTGTTAGATATTCCACAGAACAAGTTTTCTGCTCATATTTGGAGATCTTACCGATTTGTATTTGGAGCTTTCTTGCAGGACAACACTAGGCCTTTGATTTCTTGATAGGATTATTAAGGACCATGCAAACAAATTAAAGGATGGTCTCTAATTGCAAGGTTTTGAAGCAACATTGTTGTAAAGTTTTTAAAAGTTCTTTGCTGTAAACCTTTAGGTCCATGAACTCAGATATGGTAACAAGAAAAGGCCAAAGCTGACCATTCTACCCCATTCCAACACTTAAACTGAATTAGTCTAGGATGTGAGGAGTGGTTTTTTTGACCTTCCTATCAGTATCTTTATTTGCAATTCTGAGATCCATAACAATGACTTGATAGCATTTAGGGGAAGATTAAATTAGATATTGTATGTAAATCATTCAGCCTGTCTAGCACATAGGGACAGCTCAATAAGTAATGGTGATTACCCATAGTGGTATTTTTTAAGTATAAGCTAGTTTTCCCTTTTCTACCTCTTCCTTTCACTGCCAATCTGTGTTTATTCAGGGAGGGCCAACTAATTCTAATATTATTTGAAATCAAATATAATTAGGAGGAAAAATATGTGTAGCCAAAAAGATACAGTACATTTTAAAAGTCATATATAAACATTTACTATATTACTTGGGGATGTAATTTCTCGCATCACTATTCCCTATTGTCAGAAGTCCCTCTGACATGGAGCCTAAGCAGATGAGGAGGACATGAGCCATCTGACTTAGCTGCAATCCCCATCCCCACCCCACAAAACAGAGATAAGGCTACTTTCCATGGAAGAGAAAGGAAATGAATATTAATGAAATTTATTGAAACTCTTACATGACCGGCACTGTTATGCTTCTTCACATTTCATCTCATGTATCATCCCAACAGTGAAGGGAGATGGGTTTGGCATGAGGATTTCACTTTATAGACAAAGACTGAGGTTCAGGGCAGTGAAGCAACTTGCCCAAGCCCATTTTTTGTCCAAGAGCAATAAATGGTGGATCTGGGAGTCAACCCTGCTCTGCCTGACCAGCAACCTCACAGTCTCTCCATGGACCTCATTCTCCCTAGAGAATGACTGTGATTCCCATTTAAGGAGGCTTCTTCAAGGCATGTCTCATCTAAGCTCTGCACATGGACTTTTTCAATTAATCCTCTCAACAACCTGTGGGGTACATACTATTATTAGCTTCTTCAGGAAACTGAGGCACAAAACCTAGCCCGAGGTCACACAGTTGATAAGTAATGTGATGAGAACTGGATCCAAGGGAGTCTGCATCCAGAACCTACACTCTCCATCACAAACTAAACACTTCCCTTAAGACAATCCACCATAATTTTCCAAGTTTTGCGTTAACACGAAAGCACGATTACTTTCAATGTGCCCGAGGAGAGAAAATGTTAAGTTATATGATAAAGCCAAATCACCTATAAAATAAGGGGGAAATTCAGTTCAGTTCCCACCTGGCTGGGCTAGGATGGCGACTGCTACTAGGTAATAGCACACCCACTGTTTATCTATGAAGTTATCCAATTTGAGCAAAATTGTCTTCTCTCTAAAATTTGGTGTTAGGGGAAATAGTAAATGAACTCTTAAGCTTTCAAAATGATAATCTAGCATTACTTAAAAGTCTACAAATTTGTTCCTAAATGTATTTAAATCTTACCAGCAAACATGATGCTTGGTTATTAAAAAGTAATTCTGGAGAAATTAGCTTGCAGCTACAAAATTAATATAATTCATTTATTACTTGCAGCCACAAATCAAGATGCTGTTAACACTGCTACACACAATTTAATATGCACAGTAAGTTTCCATATGGCTTCAATTTTAGTTTTCTGGTCACTCCATTGAATCATTTATAGAATCGTCCAGCATGTCAAGTCAGGCGCTTGACCTAATCAAGTATGAAGCATTGGCTTTCAAACTGTGGAATTAAAGGTTTGGTTTATTTCTTATTTTTATCATAGTAAAGAAATATATTTTATAAGTCTACAGGCTTACTCTTACATAGAGATTTAGTGATGGAGAAAAACAAAAACACCCCATCTCCAATACTAGCCTAGACTCCATTTTTTTCTGGTTCCCAACTTCCTTTTCACTGCTTTTCCATTCAGAGTTTAGACCCTCTTCTTCGTGATCCTGCCAGAATGATATGCAGTCTTGTTTCAAAGCTAGAGTCCTTGCTTCCATTGAAAGGAGTTCTCTAATGAATGAGATATACAACTGCATCTGAGAAATAAACATAATAACTGCACTTCTTGTCCAAGACCTGAAAGAGAACAATAAGCCTAACGGTGTCTTTTCTGCCCCACAGGCTTGGTGGTCTGGGAGTCCTGAATGTCCATGCATAGGCGTCCATTTCACCTGTGTTTTTCTTTAGTTTCCTTGGGAACTGTGTCTCATGAGTCACAGAGTCCCTCAGTGTGTCTTGAGTGGGCAACTGCTTTTCTCCCTTCGCCAGTCCCACCAGGCAGACTGGTTGAATAGACCAGACAACTCAAACTGGTTTTCTTCCAGAGTTGTCTTGGAAAGGATCTCTTCTTCAATCATGATGAAGTCCTTGGTTAAGTCATTACATTTTGCTTGATAAATCTTGCCAGATTATTTTTAACTGTCACTTTCAAAAGTTAAACTGGCAAGGGAAACCTGTGATTCAGAAAAAATATAGTGACAGATTAGCCTCTCAACTTTTAGTTGTCAATTGCACCATTTTGCTTCTGTTTTATGCAGGATGGTGGTTGACTGAGGGGCATGATGGGAGCTGAGAATACAGAAAGGCCTTTGCTTTGTGATTTGTACCAGACAATGATGCTCTCACTAGAAAAGGGAGCAAGGCCGGATGAGGGACTCAACCCCAAAAGCTTCTATTCTCAAACTGACATAAAGGTGCACAGACTCTGAAGGAGTCTTCTGTGTTTCAATCTAAGCTAGGAAACATGGAGAAATTAGAAGAAAACATTCTATAAAGTTAGGTGAAAAAAATTAGATATATAACAATAACTGTTAATGACTAGTGAAAAAAGGACCAAATTATACCCAAAGCTTGTTGTAATAATGATACCTTCCATCTGAATAGTACCCTTAAGAGTGATTTTATGTGGATTATCACAAAAACTCTTTTGACATATTGTGGCTAATAAATGTAATTACTATCTCAGCTATGAAAAAGCAGAGAAGTTAGGTGACTTACCCAAACTCATACTGTTAGCAATGGCAGAATTTAAATTAGACAAAAATCTTTCAAAAACCAGTTCCAAAGTCCTTCCACAGCATTGCTCAAGAAGTCCTGGTAAGTCTGAAGTTGAGTTATTTTAATAAAGTAATGGCAAAAATGTTTCTTTAAGGATGAAACAAACATGACTAGTGTGTTCTGTAGAAATAATGCATCAAAGTATTATTTTGTGACTTTTAAGGATTGACTATACTTCCTTGAAAGTTTTACTGGAAACCTAAATGTATAAAATGTTTGCACACTTTGTAAATCTGTTTATCAACTTGAATACAGATCCAGACCAAGGGAAATGGTTACCCTGGTAGGAGACCTGAGGAGTCCCTGAAAAGCTTAGGTGACTTGTTATTGGAGCTGAGAAAAAACACTGGCTAAGAAAACCTTAGAAGAAAAGAAAATATGAGAAAGAAAATATGAATCATGGATTCCCTTTGTCCTCCCCACTCTGAACATACATTACCCATCTCTCTCTTGACTTTCTGGGATATTTATTACATCATCAGCTCATGTTGTATTAGTTCACTTGGTGAACTTTAAAAATTCTGTGTATGTCAATGTAAAGCCATATGTCCTATCAAATTGTAAATCCTGGTCATATTGCTGACTAACATAACACTCAATACAGTTTCTTGCACACAGCAGGTACTCAATAAATGTTTAACTGAATCAATTTATATTTATCCAGAAACTACCTTATGTGTTGACCAAGTGCTATCCTTGTCATAGAAAATAAAAATGAGTCTAATTTGTGTTTAGTATCAGTTTGCAATGCTTATTTCTTGCCTGGTTCCTGAATACCAAGTATCCAGGCCACCATGTGGAACCTGACAGATGGACAGTGCAAAAAGTCACCCCACCACCTGAATAAAAGATAATTGTATTTTGTATGTATTATTTACTCCAGTGGACCCTAGAAGGAAGTAGAATTTCTTTAAATAAGTTTAGAAAAAACAGGCATTGCCCCTTTAAGAAATCTCATGTCAGAAGTTTGGTCAGAGGTCAGGCTATAAAACTACAAGATTAGTAGGAGGTACTAGTGAGTATACTTTCCTAGTTGTTAATGGAAGGGAAAACTCAGCTTCAGAGGGCAGAAAGCTAGGCAGGAAAATAATGAGGCGGAGGAAAATTACTCCCTTCTGATTGGAAAGGGCTCATTAAGAGGGAGTCACACTGAGCAGCCCTAGTGGGGCTCTCATCTCTTCCTTCCAGCTCCTCCTCAGAAATGTGGGGCGGAAAGCCACGTGAATCTGAGAGCTGAACAAAACGCCCGGCCTGCTTCCTCTTGTAGCAGAGAGACAGGGGTTTGTGTGGTGGCACACACAGTAGTGAATAGCAAATAGGAGACAGAGGACCGAAGGGGGACCTTCCCGTCATCTCCAGGAACTGCTGGTCTGATTATCCTAAAGCCCAGATGCTCAGGACAACCTCTTGGAATTTAAAACTGTGGACTCCCAACTCTTTCTGTCTAAGCTTGGGCAGGGCACAGAACCAGGGTTAGATTAGATTAAGAGGGGACCAGCAGCAATCACTTGACAACAGTGGAGGAATAGGAAGAAGATATCTGATTGTTTACATGATTATATTCTTAACAACGTGTCCTATCATTCTCTCAGTGTTATGTAACACAAGTAAATGTGCTTAGAACTTCAAATAGCTGTGGAATAAAAACACTGTTTTGTTCAATGTTACTGTTCTTCTTTTCCCAAAGAGAATCATTTTCTTTTGTCCAAGAATGATTTCTTTTTTACTAATTTACAGATTCTGGCTATGTGACGTAAGCATAGTTGGGTGCCTGACCCCTCTGGCTGAAGGAGGCCTGACTCTGTGAGATCTCTGTGGTTCCGGGCATTCCTCAAGAGTGGCATTAGGGGCATATTAGTTATTGGTCTTAGCCATGGTGACTTAGCCACTGTGAGCTTCTACTTGTGCCGGCCCCCTAGCATGTCTTGCTTTATTGAATGCATTCTCCAGAAGCTGGGACAGAGCTAGTGTCTTCTCTGTCCCACAGGCTTGGAGATCTGGGAATCCTGAGTGTCCATGCACAAAGGCCTTCAACAATTCTACGGAGTCCGAAAATTCTGCACAGACCAATGTCGCAGAGTGCTGTCTTGACACACCAGAGTTCCTAAATTGGATTTCCAGATAAGGCTTTTAAAGTTTTGTTGGCTTGTTTTAGCATTTGACAAGTTTTTCATTACTAGTTCTGATAATATAATTATTGCACACTCGTTGTAGAATATCTAAGGTCTAAATCGAAGCTAACAAACTATTAAATAAAATGTGTCCTATCTTCCTCTCTTGACAAATATACCCGTGTAATAAATGGGAACACCTAGTTTCAAATTAAGAATAACCTGACTCCTCGGAGTTTCTCCTCGCACCTGCCAGTGTGGGAAAGCCAGTCCCTAGGTGCTAGCCTGCTCCTCTTTTTTTGCCCAGTCCTGACTCCACTGCCCACCGCTGAAGCCTGAGTAAATGTGGTCCAAACTCTTAGGATGGACCCAGCAGGTCAGCAGCACAAGAAGCAGACTCAAATCCACGTGGAAAGGGAGTTCTGGGCTCTGGGTACATGGAGCTTGGTCCAGAGTGGGTGCGAAGATGCAAGGTGGGCATCTGCCTTTGGCCCTCTCTTCCCCTTGGTCTCTCTCACACATAGCCATTCCTTATAGATGAAATTTCGGGGACCTGGGGGAGCTGACTTGGGGATACATTTAGTTTGGACTTACTGGGATATATTCATGTGGTTCTCAGCTGTTTCATACTATTCTGGCTCTCTAGGTGCAGGAACAGGTTTCTGGGATAATCATACTACCCAACTGTGCTGACCTAACCTGGGAAGTGACAGTGCAGCATGAGAGGCCATGTTACCACAGAGTGTGCCTTCTAGAACTAGACACCATGGTAAGGGGGGTAAAATAAGAAGCCAGAAGCTAGTCTGTGGGAAATTCTTCCATTTACCAGATATGTATATTCATAAGTGGAACTTCCAGTCTCATCCAGGTACGGCCACATGGAAGTTTACCCCTGTTAGGAATGTACCTGATAAGGCAGCGTATCCAAAAGTAAAAGTGCCATACATTTTCCCCCTCTTTTTTGATGTAATGACACATTTAATAAAGCTAAAAAAAATACCACTTCAACTGCCATTTATAAAGATAATTTCAATAGCAAGTGTGAAATTACAAAATCTTGATTTGAACATATGTGAAGTATAGCTTCTTTGCTAATCATTAAATGCATTTGTAAACAAACACACACAGAAAATGTGAATAAAAATAATGGCATTAAACAAAAGTATGATCAACTGTAGTGTAGGAAAGACTGGCTTAGCTTTCTACACTATTGAAGATTGTATTACCAAATTGTTATTATCTGAAGAGATGATCAATGATTATGTAGCCAAAAAATGTAGGGGGAAAAGGTATTTTTAAGTTGTCAACACGTTAACTATTAAAAATATGTTTGCATGTGCATGTGTTTGGATTTCTTAATGTTTGTATTTTCCAGCCTTTAAAAAATCTATAATGTGTTCTGATTTCTTTTCTTACATCAAGTGAATATTCATTTTGGACCTAATTTTATATTTTTCGTTTTGCATTATTTTTATTCAAGATCTTCTGCCCCACCCTTACCCCTCACCCTGATCATATAAGGTCCAGGCTCCACACACCTAGGTCTGCCTCTGGGTCCAGGGTTGGAATAGATAAGCAAGGGTAGGCAATCCCAGACCTTGCAGGTGGGATTAAGGTTCAGAAAGGTAGAGCAACACCAGAGAGTTTCAAAGGACAGGGAAGGAATTATTTAGATCAGATTAGAAGACATGAACATGGAGTAAAAGCCAATATATTCAGACTAATAGAAGGAAAATGTCAATAGAAAATTGAAAAGGTCAATAGAAAATATTTGACATACAGATATTTTTCATAGAAATGCGCTTTCTTTTCTTTCAAGTCCGTAAGTGAGCTGAATTAATTCAGTAAAATATTTGGGTATACGTATCCTTCATTATTGAATGAAGTGTGATACATTTGTTCTTTAGGGTCATTTACTATATTTACATGCAAATAGTTAATAGATAGTCTGATATTTCTAAACAAAAATTGTGGGGTTTTTTTAAAGCAAAGTGTGACCCAAGCATGGACTCCAGATTCAGTCCTACATTGATGAATATCCTGACTTGCTTGCTCACCATCTATGTGACCTCGGACAGGTGACTTAGTCTCTCCAGCCCTGCATTTTCTCCATTGTATATTTCGCCTAACAGCAGTACCTGCTCACGTGGTGTTGATGTGGGGATTAGGTGAGCTGATACATGTAAAATGCTGAAAACAATACCTGACCAGGAGAAGCGCTGAATTCACGTTACCTCTAACTTGCTGATAAACACCTCCCTGATAGAACATGAATAAATGAACTTCAACCAAGCCAGGCTGAATTATTACAAAACCTAAATCAGATGGTAGCCAAATAGGTTTGGCTGAACAAACTATTTCATCCCTAGCCCAGTCACACTGTGGCAGAGACTCTGACAGGTCATGCAGTCTAAGGCTGATGGGAGAACATGGCAAGAAGATTTAATTAGTCATGAGTGTAGCAAGTGATTGATATCATGTGTAATCCTCTAGGATTTCTCTGCATTGCCATGCTGAGCAATTTAAAGCATGGCACTTATTCTCTCAGTCAGATGTTTGAAATCTATATTTACACTGAGCAACTTCCATCTTTCTGACAAAATTTGGAAAAGAATGAAAAAAACAGAATAAATGTTTGAGTGGTTAACTGTCACGGCAATAAAACTGCAGTTCATTTGTCATGTGATCATAGTAGAAGATTCCAAATACTGTACCTGATACTCACAAATATATATTTAAGAATTTTCTGCTCTAATGCAATTCAATTGCAAATCAGCAAGCTGTATTAAGAAAATATTAGCATTTCTCCTCTTTATCTTTACAACACATTCCTTCATTTGAAAAATTAGCTTTGGGCCTATGATAATGATGTTTTAGAAAAAGAAACAGTAAATGCTGGCATTAAGCAAAAGGCTCAGTATTTTTTCAGCCATAGCCTCAATGACTGTCTAGAGAATAACATGTGATGTTTATTGCACAAAGGTTTCTTTAAAAAACTATTAGCACCATAAGCTTTCATCGATTTTTTAATAACAATTTCCTATTAAAATACAAAAGAAATTAATAGAAGTAATTAGAACCGTATTCAAAGATAAAGAAGATACAAGAATTGGATACTTTTTCTTAATGTGCCTATCTTGCCAATGGGTTTCAGCCCCAGGCAGGTTTACTATGGACCAAAGAAATTGACAGCAAAACGTTCTTGGGGTGAAAGGGTTATACCCAACTTTATTTCCATGGTGGCAGGTCAGTCACTAAAATCCTGTTCACTCAGAGCAAGTCTGCATGCAGTAAGCCAGTCTCTGCCTTTGGGCGCCTGTGTCTGCACAGCAGTCCTCTGGGCCTCTCTGCCTGCACAGCTGTCCCACACAGCCATCCTCTGGGCCTCTCTGCACAGTCGTCCCACATGGCCATCCTCTGGGCCTCCCTGCACAGTCATCCTGCACAGCTGTCCTCTGGGCCTCTGTTCTTGGTGCTGACACCACTCCAGCCTCTGCTCTGCTCTCCTGCAGCCTTGCAGCCGTGCCACCATGTCGCGCCCAGAGCACTGGGCAGAGCTACTTATATAGAGTCAACAGCCATGTATTGCCCACAGGTGTGCACTGAGCTAGTCAACCAGGGCCAGGTGAGAATCCTGGCCATGGGAACTCTCATTTTATCCACAGTGCCTTATCTCCATAATAAGCTTAGTTAAAAAGAGGTATATTTTCCTCACTGTTGAGTAGGGAAATGTGGTATTGACGGGCAGGTCCACTGTTACTTATCCTAATTAAAGTACAGACCTCTAGTATTTTATGTGATTAATATTATTTCATTAAACATGTATTTGCAGGCCACTGCACACAAGTGTGGACGGTGCTATGGTTAAATTCTGTTTTGTTAAGTTAAGGTACAGTTATAACTGAGTGAGAAGTAAGTACTGTAAGAAAGAATAGAGGAAGACTTCTCATTCAACATGGCTGAGGTCACAGATTGCCATCACCCTCTCCAAAAAATTCCATTAAAACACAGGAAGAGGTTAAACAAATACATACCAGCACTCAAAAGCTGGAAAATATAACACCAACAGATCAGAACAGAGAAAACATTCTCAAATACATAACAGAAAGGGAAAATTCAACTGAGAAACCTACAACAACTACTTCACATAAAAAAGAGGACTTCCTGCACCTGGGTGGGTTTCTCCACAGAAACTAATTACTCCAAACTCAGGAGCGGCAGGGTCCAGGAGAAGGAAGATGAGAGACGCTGGCTAATTCATGAATTAAGTGGCGATTAAAATGCTAGGGCAGTTCCACAGTCTCAAGCTTCTGGATCTGGCATTTTGCTATGGATTAAATTCTGGAGTGCTCTCTGGTTTCAGAATTCTGACAGCAGAGACTTAACAACAATTGGTGTGGGTCAGCAGAAGCAAGCAGTACTCTCACAAATGGATGGTCTCTAAGAAATCGGTCTCCATACCCAGAAGAAAAGTCACCTGCTGAAAAGAACCCCTTGCCTGCCCTTCCACTTGTCCTCTTCCTCCCACAGAGGCAGGGCTTTCTAAATCAGAATATGAATTCATAGGCAGACAAGAAGTTTCCGTTGAGCTAAGGAAATAACTCTTCCTAACAATATTGCTTAAATTATATCCTCATCTCTAATATGAACAGACCACTAAGGATCACCAAACAGCCAAAGAAAACTCCAGCAAGGAGGAGATACACTACTTAGCAAACAGAAGAATTATATCCAGAGACCACAGAATTAACACTGAAAACAAAAGAAAACCCTAAAGTAAGTACATTATTCTCCGAGAGATTTATAAAGCTATGACATTCATAAACTTAAAAAGAAGTAACAGCTTACTATATAAAAAGTAAGCGGTGAGAGCTCTTATCCTTTAAAGACAGATTGCTAAAAAATACCCCCAAAAAACAGTAGATAATTTGAAGTGCAAAATGTATGGCAGTGAACATCAAAACAGAACTCTAGAATAATGTTCAAGCAGTGTTAGTCACCTTCTCTTCTACTAGAAAAAAATATGAGCACAGAAGAGCATGGGACATGTTCAGGACAAGGTATCATTTAGTTTGGCTCCATGGCAGTTAGAGCAGCGAGGGTAGTGGGAGGTCCTGCAAGAAGTGTGGACTAGGGGGTTGCCAGGGAGGAGCTAAGGTGGTCCCCGAGCTAGTGAAGAGCTGGTACCTAGGAAATGCAGCAACAGAGAGAGCAGGTCCAAGGCAGCTGACTGGTTAAGTCTCGGCTGCCTTTATCTTCCTCTAACTCTGATGAGAGCTAATCCCAGGAGAGCCTACAAATACAACAGAAAGCATCTGGCTGTATATTCTGAGTGTAGGAGCAAGAGCAAACTGTTTTCTAGCAGCTGCAGTTCTCTGCAGGTAAGAGGCTAAGGATCCAGAGAGGCTGCCTGACCCATACTGGAAGGAACGTCCCCATCTTGGACTCTGTAAAAGCTTTAGAATAGGAATCTCACCGGCCACAGGCGAGGGCACTCACCTGTTTCCCAAAGGAATCCCACCCTGCAGTATTCCTGCTTCCAGGAGCAAACACTCTACCCAAACCAGACTTTCCATAAACCCATTTTGGTTAAAGTTCAGTCGATAGTGTTGCAGTGTGTCAGTTAGGCAAATTTATGCCAGGATGCCTGCTAGAGCCCTGTAGACAATAGAGGTGACATTTACACTTGTGTCATTAGTGAACACGGTAACAGTGCTGTGCTGGTAAATGTTTAACAACTAGCTCTGTGGGGGAAAAGCCTTGATTGTAGCATTTGCCAATTTTTGTATTATAATACTCCCAACATGGCCAGTTTCAAGCTACCGGTGTAATGGCGCTGCGTGTGGTGTTGGGAAGAGATGCCCAGCCTGGTCCAGCACACTGAAGCATGCAGCTCACTCCCACGTTGACACTGAGCCTTCCAATACAATCCCCAGGACTTGCTGTGATTTTCTGACCCAACGTGAACCGTCAAAATAATTGCAGACACTTAAAACTTACTTCTCTTTCACTCTTTTGCAAATCAGCCAGGTTCTTGTTGGCATCCTATGAAATCTACTTGCTTAGTGCCCTTTACCACTGGAATGGAACTCAGTCATTTAAACAGGTATTTAGGCAAGAATATAGATGTCTAAGAGAACGATCCACAGAAAATCAATTCAGAATCCTTTTAAAATGATACGAAACAGGGGCGAAAAAAATCCCCCTCTGCTTCTAAAAAGCAGGAGACAAATCTGGACTCTATTCCACTATTTTCCCAGAGCTAGAAAGAAAGTAACTAGTTCATAAATTCCATCAGGAGCTTGGGGATTTTTGATGTAATGAGTTTTACAGTTTCAGAGGAGAATGCTTTGCTAATAATTATGTAACAGTAATTAAATCTGAAAAAGGCTGTACTCTAACTATGTTGATTTATTGCAGCTCCGACAAAGTACTCCTCGAGCGTGCATTGGAGTGTGCACTGCCTCCCTCCAGTTTTCTTTAAATTCTCACAGAGCACTGGGTCACAGATGGTCTGAGCTGTTATATTCTCCCTATTAAAGTCCTAATAATCTTTTTCAGAGGCTGAGTCATGGAAGCCTGGGGATTTCTCATTTTAATTAGAAGGTTTAAGGAGCTAACTCTGTTTGAAATTTTCTCCTAGGAGAGATGGGTGCAGGTGATCCCATTCGGAAGAATGACACAGTACCATGGCCAGGACAAATTTCCATATTAGATCGCAGCTTGCTTGGCTCCACTCCTGTTTCTGAGGTTGATGATGCATTGTCTGAATCTGAAGAATAAACTTTGGAAAATAGGGCTATTTGGGGATTATTCTTTTTGGGGACAGGGTTTGGCATTTGGTTCCCATCCCTACTTTGCATATAGAGAAGTGATTCAGGGACGTGAATTATTTGTTATTCCAAGTGAAGTTTTTAAATCATGTCAATCTGAGCCAAAGTCTCCAGAAAATGGGTTTTGGGGATCATTTGTCCAGCTTTATCTCTATAGTTTTCTCCCTTTGGCCCTTTCAGACTAAATTTTTAAATCTTCTAAGTTTTGGGACAACCTCATATTGAATATGATCTTTTGTGTTTAGTTTTCCTGGCAATAGAGTGAAATAAAATGTGTATGAACAGACAGCATGACCTGTTTAGAATAATACCTATAATTTATGGAGTAACTGGAGAGTAGCATTCAGGATGAACCATATAGCTGAAATAAGACTATCTTTTAGAGTTTACCAATGTCTGATCATTTGTACAAAGCCAGTTACATAAGACAGAGTGTTTAGAGCTGGGCACAGTTCCCTTGATATTATAATGTACAAAAAAGAAAGTGCTTCTTATAAGACAGCTGTTCAAGTTTTGTCTGCCCCAATCACAAAGCTGGTTTCTCTGCTTTTATAAAATAATGAGAACCTCATACTTTGAATGTGGCATAAGCCAGAAAGGAAGTCAAATTGAATTGTGGCTACCTCTGCAGCCCCCCCTTAGGTTCCACACGGGCACACATTTCAGAGCTGGCAGCAACTGCATTTTACAAAACTCAACAGTATAAGCAGAATGAACACCTCATTTTATAAATGTAGAATGCTAGCTTCTTCACTGAAACCACAAAAAGGATATTTTCCCCTTTCACATCAAAATGGTGCTCTGTTTTCTGTCTGGATTATTGAATTCTCTGGCTCCTTAAGTTCAGCTAATTGAGTCATTTCAAGGTTTGAGAAATAACTTCACTCAGTTATTACTAATCTTCAGTGATTATTTCCATGGCTTCATATTTTCATAGCAATTAATTAGGTTTCTCAGGACAGATCCTTGTCTTTATAGTCATAATTTGAAAAGTAAATATATTTTATATTCTATACCTAGGAAAATAAAATATTAAAATACAAATATAAAATGGGATTTTATATATACATGTATGCCCCACTTTTAGGATATGTGTCATTTGCCATGTGGTATAATCAAAATTAAATTGAGAGGGGAAGTAATAGTTTCCACATTAAATTCTGGGTTAAATCAGAAGGTTAATATTTGGCTTGAGAATGTTATACTGAAAAAAATTTTTGAAGGCATTTAAGGATTTTTCATCTGTAAGAATAAATTTTCTCTCAGCTACTTCTGCCCCAAGCCGATGTTTCTAGAGTGTGCTGGCTATGGCCATATGTTTAGTGATTCCATTCATGAAATGTGTGGACATGGTGGCTGAGGGCTGCCAGACTGTCAGTGAATGAGCAGGCTGGCCTGCACGGTGGGTGTGGGTAATACCGCAATAAGAAAAATGACACCCAGCCCTATCATGGTGGGGGAACTCCAGTCACATTCACTTCTGAAGGCTAGATTTAGGCGATGGGAGCAATCTTTTCACACCTCATTCCCAAAATGGCTGGACAGGAAAGTAAACTCTGTATGAAATGGTCAAATACACGTTTATGTGGAGATGTGGAGCTAGACAGAATCTCAAGTTACATATCTTTATTCACACTCTTAGATTATTCTTGGAAAGAAACCAAAAGCTTCCTCTGAAAATTCCCGATCTCCCACACCAGACCTAACCAAGGAAAGAGGGCACGCTGAGCGTTTGTTTGGTCAGGGGCAGAGTTAAGGGCATTATGCCTACAGCCAGGTTCTTGAAGGAGTTAAACTAGAAAATGTTTCAGACTTCTGATTAATGGCCAGGGACATTCCAAGCTGCTTTGCCTACCTCAGCAGTACATGACTGGTATGGCAGGGTAATATCTAATAACTAATCTTTGACACAAGAATTAAGTCATTTTGCAAGAAAGCAGATCATTAGAAGCCAAATTGAATTATAAGTAATACTATCTCTGTAGAGGATTGTAAATTAATTGGTTTTTAACAATAACATTTCTGTGTTTTATTAAAGCAGCGTAAGAATTCGGTGAAGAAACGAATGTTAGCAGATAAACAGGCCAGGTGCTGGTGATGCAAATGAAATAGATGACAGATGGTGAGTAGCGCGTTCACTCACTGTGTGTGTATAACGGATGGAGGTAATCAAATTCCTTTGTGAATTGGTGACTTTCTTTACATCAAGAACTTTAACACGGGCTTGCTTATACATCTCTCTACCCCCTGCTCTCAGCACGCATGTGTGCGTGCACACACACACCCCTATCGTTACATAGACATACATCCTAATTACAGCCTATGTTACTATCAGAAAGTTGGGCTGTAACTATTTACATAACACCACACACAAACATCATTCCACCAAATCAACCTGTATACACTAAACAACAGATTTATCTGATGAGAACACCACACTACGGAAACAAAGCAACCTGTTTCGGTGAAAAAAGTTGTGTTCAGTCACAGAAATGATACTTAGACCAAGAGGCTGGGCTTCAGTGGGAAAGAATTACTTCTGGTTCATATAATGCTGAGTTTTCCAGTAGAATCTTTATTGGAAAATTTCCTTATACCTTCAAATAACAGTAAAGGAGTGTCAACAATCAAAGAAAATGCTGATCCAAGCCAACTTCTTTTACTGCTTCTTCTGATGAAGGGAAAACTACTTAGCTAATTCAAGAACACAAATTCACAAACCATGTGGAATACAGTATATAATTCCTCTCAGGGTCATAATATAAGAACATGCAACTCACTGAGAATTACCTTGCATATGCTCAGATCCATTTTTCTAGCCCTATATAGGTAGCTTTACTTCCATCTTCCTAACTGCTCACTGGACATTTCCACTTGGATGTGTAGCTGTCACTTTAATATCAGTATGCCCAGTAGTTCACGTATAGTCATTTTTTTCCAAAAGCAGGTTCACATGGAAAGTGTCCTTTCTCTGACCTCCTTTTAGGCAGACTTGAAATTTGGGAGTTTTCCTCAACTCCTCTCTTCTATAGACTTCACGTATAGCCAAAATACCAAACCCATTGATTTTTCTTCTTAAATGTCCTAACATTCATCATTGCCTCCCCTGTCCCATTCCTGGGTTTGGAAGTGGACACTGTGGCTGGACAACTTCAGCTTCTTGTGTAACAGTTTCCTCACACTCTGTTTCTCACGTCTCCCACATTCCATGTTCCCCTTACAATTAGTCTTCCCTTCACATTGTTTTCAGGGCTCCCTCTTTCCTACTTCATCCAGTCCCTTGCCAGCCCTCAAGCTCCTCCAGCCAGACCCAGCTCCCCCTGGCTCTCACAGTGCACCCTTTGCTCCATTTGGGCCAGTCTCCCAAGGTCTGTGCAGCACCACACTTGCTGTGTGTCAGGGTCCTAAGATCCGTGTAGTTGCCATGTTCCAGCAACCTCAGCGTCTTCCCCCATGTCATGACTTTGTGTGGGATGTCCCAATCCCTCTCCCGTCCCCTAACCAGTTGGCCTGCTCCAACTCCCTTCTTTGTGAAAATTGCTCTGAGCCCTCTCTCTGAACCTCACACAGTCAGGAGCCCACTATTTAGTCTATCATCACTTGATATTTTGACCTCTTCTCCGGTTGCTTCACATGTGATAATCGAGTCTGCCCAGCTACACTGGGAGTCCTTTGAGATGAATAATTTCAGGTTGTACATGTCTGTACCCTTCCCCAGTAGCACACACTGCATGGTGCCTTAAAGCCACTGTGTCTGATTTCTTACTGCAGAGAGGTACCGGGCTAAGAGACCTCCAGCATCCTCACTCCTCATGAGCACATCATCACCCCAGTTCAGACCATTGCTCCTGCTTCCTGTGCCCTTGAGATTTGACCCTCACCACAGCCTTTTCTGACACATGCCTGCCCTCTTTGACCATACTTCTGACTGGGTCCCCTACCTTAGGTAAGTCCCTTTATGGCTTACCTTGGCCCTAGGACCCCTACTTTGGGACCCCCACTCTTTGTTCTTTGAGGAATCTGCTTAAGTCATCTGCCTTTATGAGTTCTGAGCAATAGTAGATGCCCAACTGGTGTGTGTTCAGATGTGTTGTTTCTGGGAAAAATACATTTCTTTCTCTGTGCTTTTCAGGCTATGGCACAAATCAGCTAGATCGTTCTAAAGTACATTTTATTTGCCCTTACTTTATACATATGTGGCTACCAGAACACCCCCATACACCAGACCTTAAATTTGATTCCAAGAAGTTAAAATGACATTTGCATTACAGGATTCTGTGCTTAAGGCAGCAGAAAGCGCTAGCATTGGCCTGGTAGTACTAATTTTGTGTTGACTCCTCCTAAGGGAATAGTAAGCTTTTGGACTGTTTCTGATTTCCTATTAGATGGTATTAAAGGAAGTATGTTATATCCTGACCTAAAAAGATCAGCTCTTTAATAAACCAAATTGACCTTTCTGCTTTTTTCCCAAGGGCACTGGGGACCTCCTCCATGCCTTAAAGCCCCCTTTCTTCCATGGTAATAAACTGATTTTGTGACTGTTTTGTTTGGCTTTTTTACATGACAACCACATATATGGTGAAGAGTAATGACCAAAAGTCATACTCCTGGGCAACTGGGTATGACCAGATGAGATGATAAATATAATTTGCTGAATTACAGAGGTAGCTCCTGTTCTGCTGGGTGTGTGCTCAGCTTCAACATCTCGGCAAAGAGATGATGTCACCAGAATCCTAAGGCAAGTGGCAGACCACCTGTTAAGCATCCAGTCCCAAGTCAAAACCAAGATCCCTGAGTTTATAAATGTTCCCTTTTCAGTCTCATGATTCCAATTTGAAGTTATACTATTTCCAACAAAAATCTTATTCCCAGAGGTCTATGTTAAGGATAATGAAATACCAGAAGATTCGTCATTGTAGTACCTACAGATAATCACTGAATTTGACATGGCACCAACTTCTAGAAATGGACAGGCTTGCATCCCACAGATGATTCAAACACTAACAGTTCTTTGGCATGAGTGAACTATATACATTTCTTAATTAATGATAGATTGGTGCACATTGCTTTGATGGGGCTGTGTAAGTGTACCTGATATGTTGGGGGATAAAGGGGTGACTTGACTATTCCAAATCTAAATCACCTTTCTCGAGACCAGGCAAAACCTAGATTCTGATTTATTATAACTGTAATGCTCAGTATTAGCACCTTGAGCTCTTGCTGAAAATTAAATTTACTTATATTCCTTAGGTATCCTCCTTCTTGGACAATTTTGGCCTTTCTTTTGCACAGGACAAATTCTGCAACTGAGTTTCAAAGCCTCTCCTTCCTAATGCATCTGTACACAGCTGCAGCTCCCTGTTCAATATTGGCTGCAGCTGCCATAATGCCCCAGAAGGACAACCAAATGGAGAGAGCTTCCCTTAATTGCCTTGCCACCCTGGATTGAATTTATGTTTTGTTTTTAAGTAACATTTTGTTGCATTTGCATTACTGAAATTACCAGGTTACAGTAAACTATATTCCCAAATCAATGTCCCCCCAAAGAAAGCAGACATGAACTTTATCACCAACAACAAATTCAATTTCCACATTGCCTACCGACAAAGGAGCTAGTGCCAACAACACGCGGATTCCTGAAAAGTCCGCCAAACAAGAGGAAATCCACAAATCTTAGGTTTTAATGGCTCATAGTTTTGCTATTTAACTATTGCTTTACATCTCTAGGTAAAAACTAATCTTTACATGTTTTTTGTTAACAAAATCAGATAGGGTGATACATAAAGATATCCCCAATTGGAACCCTTGTGTACTGCTGGTAGGAATGTAATCTGACTCAAGCTCTATGGAAAACTGTATGGCAATTCCTCAAAAAGTTAAACATAAAACTGCCATAGAATACACCAATTCCACTCCTAGGTATATACACAAAAGAATTGTAAAAAGGGACTCAAACAGATACTTGTACACCAAAGCTCATAGCAACATTATTGAAAATAGCTGAAAGGTGGGACCAACCCAAATGTCCATCAACAGATGAATGAAAAATGCAATGTGGTATGTACATATAATGGTATATTACTCAGCTATAAAAAGGAATGAAATTCTGATACATGCTACAACATGGATGAACCTTGAAAACATGCTTAGTAAAATAAACTAAGCACAAAAGGATATATATTGCATGATTCCACTTATATGAGGTATATAGAATAGGCAAATTCATCAAGACAGAAAGTAGAATAGAGGTTATGAGGGGCTAGAGAGAGGAGGAATGGGGAGTTGTTGTTTCATGGGCAAAGAGTTTCCGTTTGGGATGATGAAAAAGGTCTAGAAAATAGTGGTAATGGCTATAATAATCAATGGTACTGAATTATACACTTAAAATGGTTAAAATGGTATATATTATGTATATTTTACAATAAAAAAAGTTATTTCCAAACCATCTAGAGTTTAAACTTGTGTTGTACATTTTAAGGTAAATTCTAATAAATTAAGAAATAAGGTGTGTCAGAGTATAAGATTCCAGGCAACAGGAATTTTAGCTATAAATTTCTAAAATCATTGTCAAAGATAAAAATAGAAAAAAGAAATGTTTCTTAACATCTTTTGTTTCATTTTTCTCAACGGCTTATTGAAATACATACACATATAACATTACTCTGTCAATTAAATATATATCTCTGAATTTGTGACTTGTCTTTTTACTTTCTTTAAAATGTTTATGAATAATTTAAAATTTTAATACTGACCCTATTTTTGTGCTTCATCTAAAAAAGTTGAAAAGACTTTTTCCCTTTCTAAAGTCAAAAAGATTATGTTAGATATTTTCTACTAAAGCTTTTACTGCTATGTCTTTCATATATAAGTCCAGTAATTGGGTTTGTGTGTGGTGTGAGGAAGGATTAAGTTTCATTTTTTCCATACAGAAAACCAGTTGTTTCTCTTCCCGTTTATTGAATTCTCTCTCCTTTCCCCCAACAATCTAAAGCACTTTTCTGCTCTATATAAAAATTCCATACATATGTAGGTTTATTTCTGGGCTTGCTCTCTGTCCCATTGATCAGCTTCTCTATTCTTCCACCAATACTATTCTGTCTTAATTACTTAGCTTTATAATTAGCCTTGATACCAAGTATAGCAAGTTCTTCCTTCCATCTCTTCCTCTGTAATACTTTCATTCTTCTTGACTCTATGGTTTTACATATAAATTTTAGAATCAACTTCTCAGGTTTCATGAAAAATACTCTTAAGAGTATAAATGGAAATTCATTAAATTTATTTGGAAAGAATTAACATCTTTACAATATGGGTTTTATCCTACCTATGAACATACCTTACCATTTATTAGCTTTCATTAGTGCTTTTTAACAAAGCTTTTATAATTTCTCTATACAGGTTGTACATTTTGTTAGATTTATTCTTATGTTCTTTATAATTTGCTATTACAAATGAAAGGCTATTTGTCTTTATTTGCATTTTCTTACTGTAAATGGCATTTATTATTTTTGCATATTGATCTTAAATATGACCATTTTGATAGATTTTCTTACTATTTCCAATAATTTGTAGATTATTTTGGGTTTTCTAGAAATAGTCCTATTTTTTACAAATTGTGATTAGATTATATATTCTTTTCTAAATCCTTATGACTTTAAATTTTTTTCCTTATCTTCTACCAACTAGGATTTCCAAAATAAGGTAAGATAGAAAGCATGAGAATGGGCATCCTTGTCTTTTCTTGATATAAAGGGACTGCTGTTAAAGTTTTCCAATAAAGAATGATGTCAGCTAAAATTTGAGATAGGTATTCTTCATAGGTTTCTTTCCTGGTTGTTAGGGGTTTTTAATAATAAGGTTCTTGAATTTCGATAATATTAAATTTTATAAAAAATTATTGACTTTCGTTAGTGTCATAGTTTTTACTCCTTTCATTGAGATGATCACCTATTTTTCTACTTTAATATATTAATGTGAATTCTGACAATAGTTTTTAAATGTCTAATATTTTTAAATTTGTAAAATAATAATGATTATAATAATTCTAATTAATGTGACTAAACATAGAAAGATCCAAAACAACAGCATGTAATTTGAGGAATAACTGTAATTAAAGTGTTCTAAGGTCCTTTTTATCTTTCAGAAAAGGAGTTAAGGTATTAAACTTACAATTTAGATATTTGTTAAACAATGAAACTTAGAGATTGTATTCCTAGCAAACCTGCCTTCTTAAAAATGCACTTTCCCCACTTGCCTCAGTTAGAAGAAATTATTACTCTGATTTTTTGTAACTACTAAAGTATCTTTTGACCTACACCTCCCTGCTTCCCACAATGACGCCACTTCTGTATATGGATGCCATTTATTCTACAGATTTCTCTTGTAGTACATTCTTAAATGTCTACATCACCTGAAGTCAAAGCTGTCCCCTGCTAATCTGAAAATGTTTGGTATTAGAAATATTTAAATCTTATCATATGTAAAAGTAGGAAGAATTTTATCAAAATCTATAATTTAAATGATATACTTAGGAATTACAGAATTATTTTCTATTTGAATTCTTTCAAACTGTATTTCTTCTGAGCCACAGACAAGTGACAATAATTTTGCATAGAAAAACACTTTAATACAGAATGTGGGTCTTCAGTTAAGATACCTAAGAGTCCCAAAAGCTTGGCTTGAATAAACCTGTTGTAAAAGACATTTGAGGGGTAATTTGGAAAATTAAAAATTTTAGGCTATTACATGATTTTAGGGAATTATTGCTAATTTTGTCAGATGTAATAATGGTTTTGTGATTATGTAGGAACATGGAATCTTTTTTAGTTTTTATAGGTGAAATGTTATGATGTCCATCACTAACATAAAAATACTTAAATAGAAATAAGAAAATTAAGGAACAAATAAGGCAAAATATTAACAATTGATAAAGTTAGGTGCTATGCCTACAATTTCCCGTAAGAAAGTATGACAAGATTTTAGGTATTAAGTAATAAGGCAAATACTGTGCTAGGCAACCCCTGAGATAGCCCCAAAGATCCCAACCTTCTAATATTCACACCCTTGTGTAATCTCCACTTCCATGAATGTGGGCTGCCCCTAGTGACTCACTTCTAATGAAGGAGTCAGGCAAAAATGATGGAATGTTGCTTCTGAGATTAGATAACACAAAGATTCTGGCTTTTGACTCACCATCTCTTGTTCTCTCTCGTTCTCTCTCATCCTCTTTCTTTCTTTTTTCTCTCTGCCCTCCATTTGGGAAAAGCCAGCCTCCATGCTGTGAGCTGACCTATGGAACAGTCCAATGGCAAGGAACTGATGTCTCCAGCCAATAGCCAGGGAAGAACTGAGGCCTGGCAATGGCTGATGTGTGAACTTCAAAGATCTTCCAAGTTAAGTTTCAAGATGACCACAGCTTTATGAAAGCCTGAGCCAGAGGACTAGCTGAGTCATTCCGGATTCTGAACCTACAGAAACTATGATTAGCAAAAGTTTGTTGTTTTAAGTGTTAAGTTTTGGGGGTAATTTGGTTTGCAACAATAGATAACTAATACAAATATTTTGAGAAGAAAAGGCTAAACACATTGCATTTTGAAATATGTTGTCAATAGGAGTTAGCTTCTCCTATTTCAGCAGTTAACATTCAAAGGTCCATTTGGCAGTAGGAAATGATTGCTAAAAATTAAGAAACCTAAGCTAAAATTCTGCTAGAAAACACACCTATTAACTTATAGTTAGATCAATAAGCATTTGTAAGACACCTATAATTTGTGCAGCAATATTTTAGATGACAGAATGAAAACAACGTAATTAAAAGATAGCCCTTGCCGTTTATTGAACCAGAGTCTATTGATGCATAAATTACTCACTGGGATTACTCAAGGCAGGGTTTGAAGCCATTTTCATTCTTCCAGACCATCTGGATACCTCACATGGAAACTCCAAATGGACAGCACAACTACTTAGGTTTGGTTAGCTTACTTCCAGAAATTAGTTTATATAATGGGAGGAGCTGCAGTTAAACACCTGCATCTGGCAAAGTCTGTATAGGATGGTGGCACTAGCATGAATGCAGGGAAATCTATTTTCAAATTTCTTTATAAGATAACCATGAAAACACACCAGTAGGAGAACATATGCAATGATCATTAATTAACAGATATTAATTGAAAACCTACTGTGTGGTAGGGACTGTGTTATGTCAGCATTACAGAGATGAATAAACTAGACAGGGACCCTGCCTTACTAAGTTTATCCCCTGATGGAAGATACCTGAATAAATACAGCTGTATTTATGATGCCTACAATGAGGGAAAATACATACAATGAGGGAGCATGGGCAGGACCACTCCACTGAGGGAATTGAATTTAAACTGGAATCTGAAGGAAAAAGAGAAATGAGACTATTTCTAATGGAGGCAGCAGCATTCCCAAAGGCCTTCAGATGAGAAAGGACTTGGTCTTAAAAGAATGGAAAGATCGGCGTAGCCAAGTGTTGGGAGCAGGAAGATAGAAAGTGGCTGGAGAGAAGGGTGGACAGTTCTGCAGCTAGTTGAGAGTTTTGTATTTCACCTGAAATGCAACAGAAAGCCTCTGAAGGTATTTAAGAGGCGGGTGGCCTAGTCTGATTTATACTAATAGATCACTAACTAGTGTGTGGAAAAAGGTTGGGAGGCACAGTAGTAGAAGCAGGGACTGACCTCTGGATTATATATGCAACTGTCTCTTGGGTCTATACTTTATGTATTTTATCTTAACTCCCATTATGTTCCTCTCCTTATTCTTTTCTTCCACATTCAGAAAGAATTTACTGAACTCATCTTCTAATTCATCTTCTAATTCAATTTTCTGAAGTACCCAATTCTCTGTCTGTATCACAGTTTAAAATTTTGCAATGGTGCTTTTCATTTTATCATAGACTTTTCAACTCTCAAAATTGCTTTTCTTCATGTGTGTGTCATCTAGTTCCATGTGTGCAAGATATCTTTTATCTTTTGAGAACAATTTTATTGGGTAGTTTTGTTATTTACAAAATGCAAAGACATCTTCACATTAGGAAAGAACAGATAAGCAAAATGAAGAAAATAAAAATATAGTTTTAACTGCTCACTTCAAAGATAACCAATGTATGACTATGGGATCATAAATTTTGTGCTATTTTATGGTCTGTCTTCTTTCATTTAAAGTACATCACAAAAATCTTTCCATGTGAATGTTCATCTCCAGTGTATTTTAAAGCTGAATAATATCTGTGTTTATATGCTGTCATTCCAAGCAGTATCTTCCCTACCTACCTATCCCTGAAAAGCATGGTTTCCCATGGGTCTTTTTCAAGCCCTTTCTCCTTTTTACTGTATGTAATGTTCTTAAGGGAGTGTATCTAGCCTCATAGCTCTAAAGATCATTTAAAATTAATGATGCAATCACAAAGCTGAACCCTCAGCCCAAACCATTTTTTACTTAACTTCAGACCCATAGTTAGCCATGTGCCTAATAGATCCACTCAGATCCCCTACAGCACTCTTTCTCAAATGTTCGCATATGTTTAGAATCACCTGGAAGCTTACTCAAACACAGGTTGCTGGCCCTGCCCCCAGGATGTTTGACTCAGTACATCTGCGATGGAGCCCAAAGATTCCCCTTCCTACTAACGTTACTGTTGCTCCTGGGACCAGACTCTGAGAACCACTGCCCTACAGACACCTCAACTTCAGAATATTCTAAACAGTAAACATCTTTTTCACCCCAGTGTTTCTCACCCTGGCTTTTGACAGCTTTGTTTTACTATAAAATTAATGTCCATATCATGTATGTACTGTTCAATCTACTTTTCATAAAATAAGCACTCCCGTGTTACCAGCACCTAGATCAAGAAACAGAACATTCTTGCCACCCCAGAAGCCACTTCATGGCTCATTACAGTTGCTAACCACCATCTACCAAACTGATTTCAGACACCATAGATTGGTTTTGCCTAGCACCATGCTTATATAAACTGGATTACACACTATGTGATTCTTTGCATCTTGTCTCCTCTCATACTGCTTCTCACCATACTGCACGTGGTGCTGATTGCATCCTTGTTTGTGTCTGTCAGACACAAAACAAAGTCTAGGCACGTTCTAGTCTCCCCCTTTTCCCCACTCTCACATCCCATCTATGACCAGGTCTATCAACCCTAAGTCCTACTTACATTTTCAACTCATCCTTATAATTTAAGCCTCTAAAAGGGCTCTGATCACCTTTCATGGACTCTGTTTGGATATTCTCTCAACTGATTTTTCTGTCTCCTTTCTCTCGGTCTCTCCACTTTGGTGCCAATTTGGTCATTTAAGAATGAATGGCACTTTCCTTGACTTAAAAGTGAAACATCAGGAACCAGGTTTTTAAATACCAACATCTCTTCCTTTCTTCCTGCACGTTCATCATTTTCCATTGCAAATGCACCACATGACAGAAAGGAGTCAGTTTAAGCCAAAAATTTCCCCATTCTATTTTTCTACTTGGAAGAACCAACTTGTTTCCCCGTAGTTCTAGTTAAAAAGAAAAATCCCAAGGAAGGATATTGATTGATCCAGCGTGGGTCAGGTGACCAACTCTGACTAGCCAGGGCACATCTGGGATGGAAAGTATATATAGGCATGGCCATGGGAGACGCATTAGCAGTGGCATCTCCAGTGCCTTTAACTACACAGTGGGACATGTCCAGTCCATGTAACTGGAATTCCAGAGGCTGAATTGGAGTAGTAGAGAGGAAACAAAGTCCAAAGATAAAAAGGAAGATAAAAAAGACTTGAGTCATCAGATCACAAAGGTTCTGGACAGGAATACTGAAATCACACTTAGTCATATTATAATGACATTTACAAATGCCAAGGATAAATGACAAGTGAACCAGAAGAGCATTGGACTAAATACTAGAAGATGGAGAAATGTTCACAGTTATAAGGAAACAAGAATTTCCTCTTAGGATTCTGTACTCAGACTGCTGTTCAAACAAGAGGGGAAAAAGTATGACACTTGTGAACACTCAATGGCTCTGCAAATGTACCATCTATGTCCATTTTCTAGGGAAAAATGTTTGAGTCCTAGGGAAAATAATTTAGTAAATCACTCCATCAACAAAACCAAGAAAGACTGAATGCCGAGTGCAAGAGAGGGAAAGTTAAGGTACACTAATGAGCAATATGACCACTCAAATCTACAACGAAATAAGAACAATCATGCTTAATGGAGTTGTGAGGTTTCATGCTATTATTTAGAGGATAACCTTAAAATAAAAGATACTAAGTGAAAAGTATACTGAAACTAAAATTCTGGGTTATTAAAATGACTGGGGGGTGGAGGGAGGCAAGTAGAAGGTAAATAAAAGCATATTAATGTCCATTATTTTGAAAGGATGGACAGTGTTATAAACACTATTAAAATCTGCTTGTTCAAAGACAAAGTGAAATTATAATACATTTGCTATGAAATTAACATCAAATTGGAAAATGACAGCTGTTTTTTTGTAAATAAAGTTTTATTGGAACTAGGACTGAGACCAGTGAGAGGAAAGGTGTGCAGTGCAGAGTTGGATTCCTGTGCTCATTTAAAATGCTGACATGTGGTTCATCATGGACTTTATGCATTATTTTTGATTTTTTATCTATTGCATGAAAATATTCTTTATCTTGATTACTGAGTTCTGGGCACCTTCTCACACTTCGCGTTCAAGGCCCCTCTCTTCCCTGGGTGTAGTCCAAGCCCTGCATCAAGATGATTTGAGGAAGTAAATGAAAAAGAGAAACTTGGTCAATCCTTTCAAAAAAGAAAAAACCACTAAGGAGATAAAAGGAAACAACAACACATACACACACACACACTAGGGGAGAATGATAAGAAAATATACCATACAAAAGCTGATGACAAGAAAGAAGAGGAAACAGTGAGCTCAGAAAAAGATAAATATCTCAGATAGAAGGAATATTTCCATTCATAATATAGGTATTAGAAGTTTTCTACTTGATAAGCAATATCTGTCGATATTTCTATTAAAATGTTATTTTGATAATATTGCATTGACCAATCAAATGATGCATTGCATCACTTAACTAGTCAAACATAGAGTCAGCCACCTTTTCTTAAATTTCTCCAACAGTGTCGGTTGAAAGACAAGAAAATCTATATAAAACTTGGAAGGGTTTTCCATTGTTTTTAAGGTAAAATCAGAAGGTCTCTCAGCCTCTTCTAGACCCTGCATAATCTGCTCCTAACCAAATCCCTTTTTTCAACCCCTCTTCTATGCCAGCCACAAGCTTTTCCTGTGTTCACATGTGGCAAACTGCTCCCCCATGGGGTGATTCCCCTGCTGAGCGATGTGGTTCCTCTCCTGCTCCCCTCTTTAACCTGGCTAACTTTAGGGATCCTTCCAAACTCAGCCAAAACGTCATAGTCTCAGGGAGGCTTCTCTTGAGCCTTGCACTGGGACCCATCACTGTTCTACACCTCATAGCACCTTTTATTCTTTGTCTGTGACATTTCTCATACTTTGAAAATATTCAGTCAATGATGAGGGCAGTGGCTATATATTATTCACAGCTTTTGAATTAGTGACCAGCAGATCATCTGTCATGTAGTATGTGCCCAGTAAGTTATTTTCTTGTTGAATTATTGCAGTTAGGTGTTTACTATTATGTTTTCACAAGTTATTTACTCTTCCTATTTCAGTACCACAGGATTTTTATTGCAGTATTTTTATCTATTTATAGATGATAGAGTAAATGCCTCCCACTAGTTCTTTTTTTTTAATTCTCTAGACAACTGTCATATATTTAGAACCAGCTTGTCCAGGTCCAAAGACAAGCAAACAGAAAAGACAGTTGGGATTCTGACTGTAATTGCATTATATGTCTATATTCATCTGGGAAAGATCAACATTTGCCTTATATTGTTTCCCATCATAGCCAACCACGATGCATCTTCCCCTGCTATGGTACCCCCCTGCCACGCAGGTGTGTGCCTAACATTCAATTACTTGACAAATTTTAGGGGCTTTGGTTATCCTCAGGAGAGAGGAAACACAGAAGGAGTCAGGTAACACCCTTTCCCAACATGATACACAAACATCTTACAGAAGAGGCAGAGTAGTAGAGCATTGTCTTAGGGGAGCTTTAACTTTCCTCACACTTCATCCTGGGAATTCTCTAATTTGAAACTGTCCTTGTGAGTTCTTACCATACAAAATCTTTTCCATCACTCATATACCAAAGCATCCAAGCATTAACAGCATCTTGGAGTCCAGACCTAGCCTGGAATATTCTACATGTACACAATAGTTAGAGGCAATCAAGCATGCTTCCCCTCAACCACCTGAAATCTTATCTACAGAGAAATGTGATGGTTTGAAAGTCCGGAGGCAGCCATGTTGTCTTAATAATGAAGATCCTCTAGCTCAGTTAGCCAAGAAGAAAAGCAGTAAAGGAGAGGCAGATATCTAGCAGTTCTAAGCATTATGCCTTAGGAAGCCTCTAGGAATGAGTCAGGGAAGAAATAGTAGTTTGACAGTTATCAACTTCTTTTAATTCTTCCACACATTTTATTTTGATATAGACAACCAAATGTTTAATAGTATTATAACCTCACACTCCATTTACCCTGCTCTTTATGTCCTTCAGAAAAGTTGCATACCTCAACTGAGATCCATCTTTCACAAGACTGGTTTCCAAAACCAGCATTCAAAGTGACAATTGCTCATAATCAAAATTCTCCTGGAATATCCTTTAAATTGCCTCTGAGGAATAATACACAGATGTAATATGTTAAAATAAATTCAACATAGTCACCTTTTTCTCCAGTATTGAAACTGATTGCTATTAAGATGAACACCCAAAAAGAACTTGGCCTATATTTGGGGGCTCTATTGAATGAAATATAAGTTTTTTAAAAAAGGAGCATGTGCAGAAGGGAGCAAGTTTAATTTAATTTGTATGTGATAAATGGGCATATAGTGTGGCTGTATTTCTATAGTCACATTATATTTCTCTTTGTGTAGTTTTTTTCATATTAAATGTATTCCCAAGTAGTTTATAGTTTTATCTAAAGTAATTATGAATTAGATCTGATTTTTTCATTTCAATTTTTTGCTGGTTGTAACTAGCAAATGGGAAAGCCATTGATTCTGTGTGTGTTATTTTGTACTTCACAAATTTAATACATTCTTTTAGCTTTATTAATGTTTTTTAACTGATGCTCTTGTCTTCTACAGGTGTACAATTATACAACCATAGCAGCAGTTCTTCTGGTATCTCAGTATTTATAGAGTGCTCATTTTTGTTTTGTTGTATTGTGACAGTTGCTTGAACCTTCAGGATGTTTGAAAAATAACGATGACAGTGGACATCTTATTGTTTTTTTAATCTAATGGGGAATGTCTTTATCATTTTCCCCTACAATTATTACTCTTGGTTCCTAATAAATTGTCTTCATGATTTTCAAGAAGTTTCCTTATATACTTATAATAAACATGCATTCAATATTCATGTTGAATCATGAATGACTACTTCTTGTTTAAGAGGCCTATATAAAGACTGCTAGATAAGGTTTACCAACAGGCAAATAGGCAATAGTAATTACTTTCTGTGCTTTTAAGTTTTGGAAAATGTACTCAGGCTATCTTTAACAACAGGGGATCATTTAAGGATATCCAAGAATATGAAGTAGCATGGGACAGGGACTCTGCAATTATAACCACGTGCTTCCCAGGCTGAGATGGAAAGCACATATCAGCAGGACCTAGAAACATATTTCAAAATTTCTCAGGGTGCCAACTAGTATTAATTTCTTTCAAATTACTGGGTATTTATGCTTTCTAAAAGAAGATCTGATAGGATAGGTTTATACCATCCAACAGTTAGAATTTAATTGCAAGCCAGTTCAGAGTTGATTAACCTCTTTTGCCTGAAGTTATATGCTTATATGTCTCCTTGAATCACTAATACTTGAATCACTAAATCAATCTTGGCTAATACAGCTGAACTTTGAACAATGCAGGGGTTGGGGTGCCAGACCCCCCACATAGTCAAAACACTGTGGATAAATTTTGACTCCCCAAGAATTTAACTACTAAAAGTTTACTGTTGACCAGAAGCCATACTGATAACATAAACAGTCAGTTAACACATGTTTTGCATGTTATATATGCTATATACTGTATTCTTACAATAAAGTAAGGTAGAGGAAAGAAAATGGTTTTTTTAATTGTCACAAATGTCCAAAAACTTTTCCAATATGTTTATTCAAAAAATCCACAAATAAATGGACCCATGAAGTTCAAACCCATGTTATTCAAGGGGCAGCTGTACTTGAATCACTAATCCAATCAGTTTTAAGTATATCTAACCTACATTCTATTAGATACAGTGATGGATAAAAAATAACCAGTTTGGGCCCTTTTTAAAAAACGAATGGCCATGGCATATTTGAGGCCCCATGAACATGGTAAGCATTCCATCCACCGTATTAGGTTTAATCCCAGATGCTATGTAGATATTTAAAATAAAACAGAAATCAATGAACTGGATTTTTGACAGAAATTGTTATTGTTACATTTTAGCATTTTATTGAGAGCATGCAAGATGTAATAGTTCACATAATGACTTAACCATACAATGGCAAATGAAGTCTTGTATTTTATCAAATCTTAATGCTTTAAAATAATAGGGCCATTTATCATGTGATCCAATTCCTATACATTAAGAAATGATTTTCTTGATATCTGTCTTAAAAAATAGCATGTTCTGATTTAATTGAAATATATAATGATCTTTCTATTCTCTATTACATTTAAGTAGATTTATGCAAAACAAATACAGTGAGATATTTGATGTAAGGCCATGTGCCTCAGTTTCTGTGTCGTTCTATTTTTTCTACCAAAGTCATATATTTATCTTTCCTGTGTATGTTGTTGGCACATGCTACTTAAAGCAGCAGAAATGTCAATGGTACCCAGTATATTAATTAGACAGCAAAACAGTTAGTCTCTATACTAAAATGAATCTGTTGTTGTGCTTGTCAACATATAAATATTATTTGAGTATTTAATTGCAGTCAGTGAATAAAAGATGTGTTACCTCCATTCTTATTCTCCTCATCTCTCTGAGAGGGTTTGCCCACCCTCGGTAGCAGCAGAAGGTGAAGCCAACCATCAAGCCAGCATGCTGCCAAAATTCCTAGACCTGCCAGTCTAATCCTTAAAATCTACCCACACCAGGAGAATTGAGTTCAACCATCTCCCAGTCCTGGTATGTTCTTTTAATCATTAATGGCCACCAAAAGAACTGAGGAGATTATCTGAATTCATAAAAACACTTACTGTAATACCATCATTGGGAGAAACAAAACACCCTAGAACCAGGGGGTTCACATACTTGCCTGTCCAGTAAAATCTCTTTTCTTTGTAATCCAAGACCATCCTTCATGCTTTTGTCTTGGTCTTTTCTCCTTTGCACATCCCCACCTTGCCAACTACTATCCAGAATTTTTCCCAAGACAGAGTGATAAGGCTATGTGTTTCTCTATCACTAACTACTACTTCATTCATTTGTACATGGCTTTTTTCCATTTTAATATGATCATGAGTCAGGGTTTTAGAATTGAGGAGACAGGAAATGGTACCTACAGAGTTCAGTATTAGGTGCATCCACTCCATGGCCCTGAACTTCATCTGTGTTCTGAGCTCATACAAAGCTTACATTTTAAAGAATGTAAACACTCAGCAAGCTCCTTAGCTAACCCATTCTTTCCAATGTCTTCATAGAATTCATCATTCAGTATACCCTATTACTGCCAACTAAACCTAATACTTTTCCTTTCCTAATAAAATGGAAATTTCATTGAATCAAAACTCAATAATATTCATTAAAATACTTAGATTTTTAAAATATTAACTTATAATTAAATTCCATGTTCTGTGTGTATATGTGTGTGTGTGCATGCATATATGTATAAACCTGACAATACTGCCTTCATCTTATAATTAGTAGTATTAGCAGTATGTTTATAATTTTATTCATTTATCATTCCTCCCACTATTACTTACTGTATGCTTACCAGGTGCCAGGTACTGTGCTAGGCAAAAGGTTAGGGAATCTTATCCTTTTTTCTCCCAAATGTATGAATTAGGCATATCTCTTAAGAACGTAAAATTAAAAGAACAAACTCAGAATGAAACTGTAAAACATACCATAGAACATAACAGACCTTCATTTCTAAATCTTGTTTTGATATTCAGAATATACTTGTTGATATCATCAGTAGATCCTATACAGATTTAATTTCTTAGCCAAATAAACTGGAAAATGAGTATTGTAATTTCTATTTTACACTCTTGATTTTGTACTTAGAATTCTTGATGAAAATATTTGTCTCTAAAGATAATATAAAATAATTCCTAAGGATCAATTCTGAGAGGACTTCCTTTTCCATCCAAGATAGAATAAAAGGAGCAGATTTATACCCATACACACATACCTGAAACAACAAAAGATGTGCTTAAGATATATTATGCAATGATTCTAGACATTAGACAACAGCACAGGACAGCAATTCCTGAGAGATGAAATAAATGATGTGAGTCATATAATGATGTCAGCTAACTGTCCAAAGAGAGTTTCCAGGCCATGATGCAGAGAAGGGGAGCCTAGGCAGAAGTTGAAAGTCTCAGTTTGCTGAGGAGCCTTTGCAGGTAGTCTGGGGAGACAAACATGGCTAGAATTTTGAGGGCACAGTAGTGTGGAGAGGAGAGATGTGGAGAGAGAGAGCTATAGGGAACTGCAGAGGAATCCCTTCAAGTCTTCAGCTATATGCTGATCAGCATTTTTATGTGAAGAAATTGCCTGAAATTTGGGATGGAACTATCTGAAAGAATTAAGGACTCCTCAAAACTAACACAGGGATTTGAATCCTAGTACTATTATTTTCAGGTTATATGATCTTTGGCAAGTTGCTTATACTCACTGAACCTTAGTTTGTTCATCAGAAAAATGGATATATAATACCACTGATGATCAGAAATAATGTATATTAAACACATAGTATGGGACCTGGCACATATTAGGTACTTAATTTTAAAAAGGCATTCCCACACAATCAATCAATAAAATTGACACAGGGCTTGGAATAATTCATGTTACCACCAGCCAGAATGGAAAAATCACATAATTATATGGCATTTTATAAAGTACTCAGAAGGATATAGCCTCAGTAGTGGAGAAAAAAAAACAGCCCTAAATTAAATGCTGTTCTGGTCCCATCTGACAGAGTTTAATATCAAGCCTTGAAAGTATTAAACAGTTTCTAAGTTAATTGCATCCCAGAACAAATCTCAAGAACATTTATGGAAACACAAAAATATCCAACACCTACCAAGGTAAAATATGAAATGTCTGGTATCCAACAAAAAATTACCAGGCCTGCAAAGAAGTAGGAAAATATGGCCCATACTGAGGAGAAAATTAATCAATAGAAACAGATTCTAAAACAACCCAGATGATAGATCAGAAAATAAAGTTAAGATTATTATAATTATATTCTATAGGTAGAGGAAAGATTGAACATGTTGAAAATGTTAAGTAGAACCACCCAAGATATAAAGAACCAAATAGAAATTTTAGAGATGAAAATACATTTTAGATGAAAATACATTGGATAAAATTAATAGTAGTTCAGATAATGTAGAAGAAAAGATTAGTGAACATGAAGATATAGCAATACAAATTATCCAAAATGAAACATAGAAAGAAAAAGTCTCAAAGAAATGAACAGAGAATCAGTGAATGTGAGACAACTTCAGACATTCTAATGTACATGTTACTGGTGTCTCAGGAGACTAGGATGACAGGTCAGAGAAACCATTTGAAGAAATAGGGCTGAAATTTTTCTAAATTTACTGAAAACTACAAACCAACAGACCCAAGCTCAACAAACTCTGAGCACAAGAAACCTGAAGAAAACTACCATACTCAAATTTCTTTAAATCAGTAAAAAAGAAATCTAAAGAAGGGCTAGAGAACTCACAGAATATAGAGTAAAAAAATAAGAATGACAACAAATCTCTGGTCAGAAATAGTGCAAGCCAGAAGTCAGTAGCATAACATTTTTATGTACTCTAAGAAAAAACTGTCAATCTAGAATTCTATACCCAGCAAAAAACAAATCTGTCAGTAATGAAGGAAAGATAGACTTTTGCAGAAATACAAGAAGTTGAAAGAAATCATTAATCACCACCAGATATGCACTGTATGAAATGTGAAAGGAAGTCCTCAAGCAGAAGGAAAATGAACAATGAGACCAGATGAAAATCGGGAGCTACACAAAGGAATAAAGAGCATCAGAAATGGTAAATATATAACTAAATATAAAGAATTTTTTGTTAATTTTAAGTTATCTTTAAAAGAGATTTATTTAAAACAAAAAATAAAGGCAATGTTTTGTGGTATTTCTGACATGTGTACAAGAAAAGTATATGACAGACAATAGCACACAGGCCTGGAGGGAGGGATGAAAGTATACAATTGTAAAATTCTCATTCTATATATAAAGTAGTATAATATTACTTGAGGTAGGCGGTGATAAGTTAAAGATGTGTATTATAAATACTAAAGCAACCAGTACAACAAGAAAACAAGAGTTATAGCAAATGAGCCAATAAGAGATGAAATGGAATCATAAAAAATCATTAATCAAAAGAAGGCAGAAAAAGTGGAAACATGGAACAAAAGAACAGATGGAAGAAATATATTCTATTCTGAGGGAATAATCTGATATACAAAAGTTAGAAACAAAGTTGTTTATCATGGCTCTATCTATAATACAAAACATTGAGAACAACCTATCCAATGATAGGGAAATGGTTAGTAAATGACATGATGGAATACCAAGCAGACACTAAAATTGATGTTTATGAAGAGCTTGTAATAACATGAGAAAATGCCGATGTTATGAAGTAAATTGAATTAAGGCAGAATATAAAATTTTATAGTGAGCATTACCTCAACTACAAAAGCTATGATAGAAAAAAGGCCAGAAAGAATTAGATGGTGTGACAATGGTGATTTTTTTTTCCTATTTTTATTTTGATTTTTTTCAACTTTCTATAATAAGCTGATACTCCTTTCATAATCTGAAAAGAAAAACCCACAGTAATTAAACATTTAAATTTTACTCTGCTAGACCTATGTCACATATTACCTCATGACTGCCCTGGACAGCCTTGCAAAAAAAGAATATTTTCATATGTTTTTGTATAAGGAAACTGAGGCTCCGAAAGTATATGCCTCAGTTCATGCAGTCAAAAGTGTCAGATGGCTGACAGCTGCTGCTGTCTTCTGAATTTGTTTAATTCTTTTACTTGGGTGTTAGAAACCAGGTGGGTCTGATTCCAAACACCTTGATATGTATTTGTCACAGAACTAATAAGAAGATGTGGCATAACTTCCGGGAAGATGGCAGCGTGAGCAGGGTGGCAGAAATCTCCTCCCAACACTATATTTATCTACAAAAATACAGCAAATACAACTATTCCTAAAGAGAGACCAGAATACACAGGAAGGCGCACAGTGTGCAGCTGAACCCAAGAGGACTCGGCACCCCAAGGGGCGGTCTTAAAGAGCCCAGATGACATATGTGGCAACTACCAGAGACCACTTCTATAGCCATGAAAACACAGAGGAATGTGGTCCAGACTAAAATCAAACAGACAACCCCAGAGAGGGAGACTGAAGGGATGGAAATACACAGTCTTCCTGAAAAAGAATTCAGAATAAAAGTCAAAACCCTGCTGATGGATCTAAAGAGAAATGTGCAAGAGCTGAGGGAGGAAGTGAGGGAACTGAGGAAAGACAATGCAGAAATCAGAGAAGCCATCGACGGGCTTAACAGCAGATTGGATGAGATGCAAGAGACTGTTAATGGAATAGAAATCAGAGAGCAGGAATACAGAGAAGCTGAGGCAGAGAGAGATAAAACGATTTCTAGGAATGAAAGAATATTAAGAGAATTGTGTGACCAATCCAAACGGAACAATATTCGCATTATAGGGGTACCAGAGGAAGAAGAGAGAGAAAAAAGGATAGAAAGTGTCTTTGAAGAAATAATTCCTGAAACTTCCCCATGTTGGTGAAGGAAATAATCTTGCAGTCCACGACAGCCCACAGATCTCCCAACACAAGGGACCCAAGGAAGACAACACTAAGACACATAATAATTAAAATGGCAAAGATCAAAGATAAGGACAGAGTATTAAAGGCAGATAGAGAGAGAAAAAAGATCACCTACAAAAGGAAAACCCATCAGACTATCATCAGACTTCTCAACAGAAACCTTACAGGCCAAAAGAGAATGGCACGATATATTTAACGTAATGAAACAAAAGGGCCTCGAACCAAGAATATTGTATCCATCACGATTATCATTTAAATATGATGGAGGGATTAAACAATTTCCAGACAAACGAAAGTTGAGAGAGTTTGCCTCTCATAAACCACCACTACAGGATATCTTAAACGGACTGCTCTAGAAGGAAGCACCCCTAAGGCTAAAAACATGTCCCAGAGAAAATAAAATCATAGCAAAGAAAGCAGACCATCCAAATACTAACTAAAGGCAAAGAATAAAACACCTAGTGTAGAAAGAATGGAGGAGGAAGAATAAGAAGGGAGAGAAATAAAGAAACATCAGACGGTGCTTACAATAACTTAACAAGAAAGTTAAGTTACATTGTTAGATAGAAAAAAGCAACCCTTGAACCTTTGGTAACCTCGAATCTAAAGCCAGCAATGGCAATAAGCATATATCTATCTATAATCACCCTAAAGGTAAATGGACTGAATGCACCAATCAAAAGACACAGAGTAACAGAATGGATAAAAAACCAAGACCCATCTATATGCTGCTTACAAGAGACTCACCTCAAACCCAAAGATATACACAGACTAAAAGTGAAGGGATGGAAAAAGATATTTCATGCAAACAACAAACAGAAAAAAGCAGGTGTTGCAGTACTTGTATCAGACAAAATAGATTTCAAAACGAAGAAAGTAGCAAGAGATAAAGAAGGACATTACATAATGATAAAGGGGCAGTCCAACAAGAGGATATAACCATTATAAATATATATGTACCCAACACAGGAGTGCCAGCATATGTGAAACAAATACTAACAATTAAAGGAGGAAATAGACAGCAATGCACTCCTTTTAGGAGACTTCAACACACCACTCACTCCAAAGGACAGATCAACCAGACAGAAAATAAGTAAAGACACAGAGGCATTGAACAACACATGAGAGCAGATGGACCTAACAGACATCTACAGAACTCTACACGCAAAAGCAACAGGATACACATTCTTCTCAGGTGCACATGGAACATTTTCCAGAAGAGACCACATGCTAGGCCACAAAAAGAACCTCAGTAAAGTCAAAAATATTGAAATCAGACCAACCAACTTCTCAAATCACAAAGGTATGAAACTAGAAAGAAATTTCAGAAAGAAATCAAAAAGGCTCACAAATACATGGAGACTTAACAACACTCTCCTAATTAATCAATGGGTTAACGACCAAATCAAAACAGAAATCAAAGAATATATGGAGACTAATGACAACAACAACACGAAGCCACAGCTTCTGTGGGACACAGCAAAGGCAGTTCTAAGAGGAAAGCATATTCCAATCCAGGCCTATTTAAAGAAGGAAGAACATTCCCAAATGAATAGTCTAAAGACACAATTACTGAAATTGGAAAAAGAAGAACAAATGAGGCCCAAAGTCACCAGGAGGGACATAATAAAGATCAGAGAAGAAATAAATAAAATTGAGAAGAATAAAACAATAGAAAAAATCAATGAAACCAAGAGCTGGTTCTTTGAAAAAATAAACAAAATAGATAAACCCCTAGCTAGACTCATTAAGAGAAAAAGAGAATCTACACACATAAACAGAATGAGAAATGAGAAAGGAAAAATAACGACGGACCCCACAGAAATACAAAGAATTATAAGAGAACAGTATGAGAATCTATACACTAACAAGCTGGAAAACATAGAAGAAATGGACAGCTTCTTAGAAAAATACAACCTCCCAAAACTGACCAAGCAAGAAACAGAAAAACTAAACAGACCAATCACCAGCAATGAAATTGAATCGGTAATCAAAAAACTTCCCAAGAACAAAAGCCCCGGACCAGATGGATTCACCTCTGAATTCTACCAGACATATAGAGAAGAAATAACACCCATTCTCCTTAAAGTTTTCCAAAAAATAGAAGAGGAGGGAATACTTCCAAACTCATTCTATGAAGCCAGCATCACTCTAGTACCAAAACCAGGCAAAGACATCACCAAAAAAGAAAATTACAGACCAATATCCCTGACGAACGTACATGTAAAAATACTCAACAAAATATTAGCAAACCGAATTCAAAAATACATCAAGTGGATCATACACCATGATCAAGTGGGATCATCCCCGGGATGCAAGGATGGTACAACATTCGAAAATCCATCAACATCATCCACCACATCAACAAAAAGAAGAACAAAAACTACATGATCATCTCCATAGATGATGAAAAAGCATTTGACAAAATTCAGCATCCATTCATGATTAAAACTCTCAACAAAATGGGTATAGACGGCAAGTACCTCAATATCATAAAGGCCTTATATGACAAACCCACAGCTAACATCATACTTAACAGCGAGAAGCTGAAAGCTTTTCATTTAAGATCGGGAACAAGACAGGGATGCCCACTCTCTCCACTGTTATTCAACATAGTACTGGAGGTCCTAGCCACGGCAGTCAGACAAAACAAAGACATACAAGGCATCCAGATTGGTAAAGAAGAAGTCAAATTGTCACTATTTGCAGATGACATAATATTGTACATAAAACCCTAAAGACTCCACTCCAAAACTACTAGAACTAATATCTGAATTCAGCAAAGTTGCAGGATACAAAATTAACACACAGAAATCTGTTGCTTTCCTATACACGAACGATGGACTAACAGAAAGAGAAATCAGAAAAACAATTCCATTCACAATTGCATCAAAAAGAATAAAATACCTAGGAATAAACCTAACGAAGGAAGTGAAAGACCTGTATTCTGAAAACTACAAGACACACCTAAGAGAAATTAAAGAGGACACTAACAAATGGAAATTCATCCCATGCTCTTGGCGAGGAAGAACAAATATTGTCAAAATGGCTATACTACCTAAAGCAATCTACAGATTCAATTCAATCCCTATCAAACTACCAACAGCTTTCATCAATGAACTGGAACAAAAAACTCTAAAATTCATATGGAACCACAAAAGACCCTGAATAGCCAAAGCAATCCTGAGAAGGAGGAATAAAACAGGGGAAACTACGCTCCCTGACTTCAAGCTCTACTACAAAGCCATAGTAATCAAGACAATTTGGTATTGGCACAAAAACAGACACACAGACCAGTGGAACAGAATAGAAAGTCCAAACATTAACCCAAACATATACAGTCAATTAATATTTGATAGAGGAGCCTTGGATATACATTGAGGAGATGACAGCCTCTTCAGCAGCTGGTGTTGGAAAAACTGGACAGCTACATGTAAGAGAATGAAACTGAACTACTGTCTAGCCCCATACACAAAGGTAAACTCAAGGTGGATCAAAGACCTGAATGTAAGTCATGAAACCATAAAACTCTTAGAAAAAAACATAGGCAAAAATCTCTTGGACATAAACATGAGCGACTTCTTCATGAACATATCTCCCTGGGCAAGGGAAACAAAAAACAAAAATGAACAAGTGGGACTATGTCAAGCTGCAAAGCTTCTGTACAGCAAAGGACACCATCAGTAGAACAAAAAGTCATCCTACAGTATGGGAGAATATATTCATAAATGACGTATCTGATAAGGGGTTGACATCCAAAATATATAAAGAACTCACGCACCTTAACAAACAAAAAGCAAATAATCTAATTAAGAAATGGGCAGAGGACATGAATAGACACTTCTCTAAAGAAGAAATTCATATGGCCAACAGGCACATGAAAAGATGCTCCACATCGCTAATCATCAGAAAAATGCAGATTAAAACCACAATATCACCTCACACCAGTGAGGATGGCCAACATCCAAAACACAAACAACAACAAATGTTGGAGAGGATGTGGAGAAAAGGGAACCCTCCTACACTGCTGGTGGGAATGCAAATTAGTTCAACCATTGTGGAAAGCAGTATGGAGGTTCCTCAAAACTCAAAATAGAAATACCATTTGACCCAGAAATTCCACTCCTAGGAATTTACCCTAAGAATGCAGCAGCCCAGTTTGAAAAAGACATGTGCACCCCTATGTTTGTCATGGCACTATTTGCAATGGCCAAGAGGTGGAAGCAGCCTAGGTGTCCATCAGTGGATGAATGGATAAAGAAGAAGTGGTACATATACACAATGGAATATAATTCAGCCATAAGAAGAAAACAAATCCTACCATTTGCAACAACATGAATGGAGCTAGAGGGTATTATGCTCAGTGAAATAAGCCAAGCCGAAAAAGACAAGTATCAAATGATTTCACTCATATGTGGAGTATAAGAACAAAGAAAAAAAAACTGAAGGAACAAAACAGCAGCAGACTCACAGAACCCAAGAACGGACTAATAGTTACCAAAGGGAAGGGCACTGGGGAAGATGGGTGGGAACAGAGGGATAAGAGGGGAAAAAGGGGCATTATGATTAGCAGACGTAATGTTGGGGGGCATGGGGAGGGTTGTACAACTCAGAGAAGACAAGTAGTGATTCTATAGCATCTCACTACACTAATGGTCAATGACTGTAATGGGGTTGGTGGGGGGGACCTGATGAAGGGGAGTTTAATCACCATGATATTGCACATGTAATTGTAGATTAATGATACCAAAATAAATTTTATTAAAAAAAAAAGAAGACGTGGCATGTAATTCTTTTTATTTGTGTACATTTGGTTTTCAGTTTAGGGGATAAAAAAATTTTTAAGATTAGCTGATGTTATTCAAATGTTTTTGATTGCCAGATGTGAGCCCAACTTGTTAAGAGCAACACATCTTACATAAATACAAAAACCAAAATGGCAACCATAATATTCTTTTAAGTTCTGAAAGCATGATTTTCTCCAAAAAGGACAAAGATCTATATGGATTAGGACCACAGATCCTTTGCCTGGTGGAATTTAATACATTTAAAGACTTTATTAATGATAAAACAAACATTAAAGATATTATCAATAAAAACAAACATCAACTAGCTGTTCGGAAAGTCCTCATTTTTCGAAGTCTTATACAATATCAAGCATTAGCATATTGTTGGTGTTCTTTATATAACGGCACTCATATTTACTAAATACATGTATTGTCAAATATTTTCCTTAATCACAGAGTAATTTGTTATTTATACCAACATAATTGAAATTGATGCTAAGTGCTTTTATTGTTCATAAAGGCAGAGAAATCTAGTTTTAAAATATCTCAGGTATCAAACTTGAAAGAATTATCTGTTCCAAGACAAATAACCCAAATAAATCTGCACACTGTTATTTATGGCATGCATACAAAAGGTATTTAAATCGTTTATTACACTTGAATGTTCTTCACGTGTTGAATCTTCTAACGAAGCTTGATCTGATACAAAGACAAAGCAAAATAACCTTTTTGTTTTTGTTTGTGAAGCCCGTTGCTTGGAAAAAAGACACAATGCTTCTACTTCTTTGAAAAAGCTGAAGCTACCAAGATGATTTTCAAAATTAAGAGCAACTCACAGCTGAAAATTATACCTTTGGGCAAAGGGCCAATTCGGGCTTCGTTTCACTCTGATTTGGAGCCGTGCCAGAGTCCCTCAATCCCATTTGTTCAGTTTTACAGCTAACAAACAAAAGGAAATACTAACAGTAGTGGCTGTTTAGAAGTCAGTATTTAAGGTCTTGCTAAGATGCATGTTAACATGCGGAGCTGCGTGGCGAGAACAAGAATCACTGGGCATTCAACAGCCAAGCAGAACATGACTGTGGCAGGGAGGCTGCGTATTAGCGGATTGTTGCTGCGACCAGTGGCACCGCAAAGGGAGACTGGGGGGGACTGTGGACACCCACCCGCAGGGCCAGTTCTGACGTTAGCACGCAAACCAGAATTTGTAGTAATAACTGCGCAAGTTGACAAGACACATTTCTAAAATAAACCCATGGTGTAATTTCACCTGATTGCCATACTAAAATCATTGTTTATTTTCACCTTCCACTTACATAACGGCTAAAGATCCAGCTAATTTGACTTGACAGTTCCCCCCCCAATAACTTCATGAGTAACTGCTATTTTGCAGGCTGCGGATAAAAATCAATGGCATTAATTTTTTCATTATGAACCTAAATTGGGCAACAAATTTAGCTTTCTGTATTTTTCAGTTTAAAAAGAGCTTGGGTTTACGGGAGGAGGGAGAATGTTACAACTTAAAAAACTGTGAAAAATACAAAAAATAAAAATTAGCCTTTGAGTTAGCCACTGTTAACATTTCAAGTATCAATATACTGCCATATATATGAGGATATAAAGAATATTTTTGTACAAAAGCAAATCATTCTGCTTTGAGATGTGGGGTTTTTTTTTCAGTTAACCATACATCATGAACAGCTTTCACAGGCTGACTATTTTAAGTGTAGGTAAAGAAAGACTTTCAGTATCCCTTTTTGAATAGGCTTGAAATGGAATGTGAGTAACACCATTTGGTGGAAATTGCTTCTTCCTCAAAAAGGCTCTAGACATGATGTATAACAGGAGAAATTTAAATGGCTGTTGTTCTTACAATATATAATGTGATTATTAAATATCTCAGTTTCTGCAATAAGACCTTCAGACCTGCACGAAGTCCACCCAACTGTGTGTCCCATGGAAAATTATTTAACCTTTCCGAGCTTAAGTTTAGATGTAAAATTCCACAAGGATTAGTGACATAATGCATGTTAAATTCAGAATAATTCTCTTGGTAGAAGTACACATCATCTACAAATAATTCTTCTCTCTTGTAAAAATTTTATTTACTTCAGTTTCATATCTATTGTATTGACAAGACTTCATAAAAATGTTCAATAACTAGAGATAGGAATTTTTGCTTATTTTCAATTTTAATGAGAATGCCACCATATACTATGAGCTGCTGGCTTTAAATAAATATTCCTTGTGAGTTAAAGGAAGTTTCCCACTATATCTAGTTTTCCAGGATTTTTTTTTTGTCAGTGATAGACGTGAAACATCTTTAAATGCTTATATAGAGCATCTACTGTGATGGTTTTATGTTGCTTCCTTTCTGATGTATTGATTTAATGACTTAACAGATATCCAACACTAGTCTTCTAGAATAAAGCCTATCAAACTGTGGTACATTATTATTTGGAGAGACTATTCTATTAAGTTTGGAAATATTTATAATTGCTTGTTATAATACATTTATATTAATAGGTGTAATCATTCTCCAGTTTTCATTTTAGGTCTGTCTTTATCAGGTGTTGCTATCATGGTTATGTTAGTTTCTGAAAATGATTTAGGAAGTTTTCCATACTTTCATTTGACCTGGAATAGAAAATGATTTAGGAAAAATAAGTTCTCCAAAGACTAGATGCACTATCTCGGTTGTGACATTTTATATGGTAGATGGTCATCTAATTAACTTTCCAGTGGGCTTTATGATTATTGTTCAAGCCTCCTTCTCCTCCCCATCCTTCCCCTCCTATTTCTCCTCCCCTTTCACCTCCTTCCCTCCACCTTCTCCTCCTCCTCCTGCAATGTCTCTTCTCCTGTGACTTAAAATTAGTCATATATTAACTTAGTTCTATTTGTAGCTTAAAATTTCTGCTTTATTTTTTTCCACTATTTCTTGTTCATGTTTTATTATATTGAGGTTTTATCTTTATTAACTCCTTTCTCCCAACCTTCTTTGTCTTTTAAAAATTGCTTAAGTTGGCCTTTGGGAGCTTCTGCCAATCTGCAAGAGAGCTGTATGGGTAGATTTCATTCAGGTCCTCCAAGTGCAGACACATAGGACAGACGTGACATTCACATTCCAAGGCTGTTGGAGTTCCGGGAAGATGGCGGCGTGAGCAGGGTGGCGGAAATTTCCTCCCAAAACTATATAAATCTACGAAAATACAGCAAATAAACTATTCCTAAAAGAGAGACCAGAACACACAGAAAACCGCAGCACACAGCGTGCAGCTACACCCAAGAGGACTCGGCACACCATGAGGTGGAGAACAACAGCCTCCCATTCGTTCCCACCCCGGCCAGAGCTACAAAGAGCGGCGCAGACGCGGCTGTGGAATAGTGGAGCAACAATGACACCTACAGCATCCTTACAGAATCCACTCCGGGTGGGCGTTTTTTTGTTTTATTTCCTTTTCTTTTTTCTTTCTTTTCTTTCTTTCTTCTTTTTCTCTTTTCTTTCTCTTCCTTCCTTTTCTTTGCTTGTTTGTTTTCGTTTTTTTTTAAGTCTTAAAGAGCCCAGGTGACATACGTGCCACCTACAAGACATAACTCCTATCAACATGAAAAGACAGAGGAATATGGTACAGAAAAAAATCAACCAGACCCAGACAACACCTGAGAGGGAACCTGAAGGGATGGAAATGCAGAATCTTCCTGAAAAAGAATTCAGAATAAAAGTCATAACCATGCTGATGGATCTACAGAGAAATATGCAAGAGCTAGGGGAGGAAGTGAGGGAAGTCAGGAAAGATAATGCAGAAATGAGACAAGCCATCGACGGGCTTAGCAGCACACTGGACGAGATGCAAGAGACTGTTAATGCAATTGAAATCAGAGAACAGGAACACAGAGCAGCTGAGGCAGAGAGAGATAAAAGGATCGCTAGGAATGAAAGAATATTAAGAGAACTGTGTGACCAATCCAAACAGAACAATATTCGCATTATAGGAGTACCAGAGGAAGAAAAGAGAGAAAAAGGGATAGAACGTGTCTTTGAAGAAATTATTGCTGAAAACTTCCCCATGTTGGGGAAGGAAATAGTCTCGCAGTCCATGGAAGCCCACAGATCTCCTAACACAAGAGACACAAGGAAGACAACACCAAAGCACATAATAATTAAAATGGCAAAGATCAAAGATAAGGACAGAGTATTAAAGGCAGCTAGAGAAAGAAAAAAGATCACCTTCAAAGGAAAACCCATCAGACTAACATCAGACTTCCCAACAGAAACCTTACAGGCTAGAAGAGAACGGCATGATATACTCAATGTAATGAAACAGAAGGGCCTCGAACCAAGCATATTGTATCCAGCACAATTACCATTTAAATATGATGGAGGGATTAAACAATTTCCAGACAAGCGAAAGCTGAGAGAATTTGCTTTCCATAAACCACCTCTGCAGAACATCTTAAAGGAACTTCTCTAGAGGGAAGCACTCCTAAGGCTAAAAAGATGTCACCAGAGAAAATAAAATCATAGCAAAGAAAGCAGACCATCCAAATACTAACTAAAGGCAAAGAATAAAACACCTAGTATATAAAGGATGGAGAAGGAAGAATAAGAAGGGAGAGAAATAAAGAAACATCAGACTGTGTTTACAATAACTTAACAAGAAAGTTAAGCTAGATTGTTAGATAGTTAAGAAGCAACCCCTGAACCTTTGGTAACCACGAATCTAAAGCCAGCAATGGCAATAAGGACATATCTATCAATAATCACCCTAAATGGAAATGGACTGAATGCACCAATCAAAAGACACAGAGTAACAGAATGCATAAAAAAGCAAGACCCATCTATATGCTGCCTACAAGAAACTCACCTCAAACGCAAAGATATCCCCAGACTAAAAGTGAAGGGATGGAAAAAGATATTCCATGCAAACAACAAGGAGAAAAAAGCAGGTGTTGCAGTACTTGTATCAGACAAAATAGACTTCAAAACGAAGAAAGTAGCAAGACATAAAGAAGGACATTACATAATGATAAAAGGGTCAATCCAACAAGAAGAAATAACCATTATAAATATATATGCACCCAAATTAGTTCAACCATTGTGGAAAACAGCATGGAGGTTCCTCAAAAAACTCAAAATAGAAATACCATTTGACCCAGGAATTCCACTCCTAGGAATTTACCCTAAGAATGCAGCAGCCCAATTTGAAAAGGACAGATGCACCCCTATGTTTATTGCAGCACTATTTACAATAGCCAAGAAATGGAAGCAACCTAAGTGTCCATCAGTAGATGAATGGATAAAGAAGATGTGGTACATATACACAATGGAATATTATTCAGCCATAAGAAGAAAACAAATCCTGCCATTTACAACAACATGGATGGAGCTAGAGGGTGTTATGCTCAGTGATATAAGCCAGGCAGGAAAAGACAAGCATCACTTCATTTCACTCATCTGTGGAGTATAACAACAAAGCAAAACTGAAGGAACAAAACAGCAGCAGACTCATAGAACCCAAGAATAGACTAACAGTTACCAAAGGAAAGGGACTGGGGAGGGTAGGTGGGAAGGGAGGGATAAGGGGATTAAAAGGCATTATGGTTTGCACACATGATATAGGGGCGCACAGGGAAGGAAGTATAGCACAGAGAAGACAAGTAATGACTCTATAGCATCTTACTATGCTGAAGGACAGTGACTGTAACTGGGTATGTGGCGGGGGCTTAATATAGGGGGATTCTAGTAACCACAATGTTGCTCATATGAAACCTGAGCATAAGATTGTGTATCAATGATACCTTAATAAAAATAAATAAAATAAAATAAAAATGGGTGAAGGACTTGAATTGACATTTCTCCAAAGAAGATACCCAAATGTCTAACAAGCACATGGAAATATGTTTAACGTCACTAATTGCTGTGGTCTGACTGTATGTGATCCCCTAAAATTCATATATTGAAATCCTAATGCCCAGTGTGATGGTATGAGGAGTTGAACTCTTTGAGAGGTGCTTAGATCATGAGGGTGAAGCTCTCATAATGAGATTGGTGCACCCACTGACTCCCCAGCCCCTTCTGCCATATGAGGATAGAAAAAAGGCCCTCATGCAGCCATGCTGACATCCTGATCTTGCACTTCCGGCCTCCAGAACTGTGTGAGATAAATGTTTGTTGTTTATAGCCACCCAGTCTATGGTATTTTTTTCTAACAGCCTGACTGGGCTAAGACACCAATCATTAGGGAAGTGCAAATCAAAATCACAATAAGATAGTACTTGACACCTAATCATAGGATGGCTATCATCAAAAAAGAAAAATGACAGGTGTTGGCAAGGATGTGGAGAAGCTGAACTCTCATACAGTGCTGAGGTGCAGCCACTGTGGAAAACTGGCAATTTCTCAAAAGGTTAAACATAAAACAACCATATGAGCCATCAGTTCTTCTCCTAGGTACACATATACTACTGACATATACTATATCCACATATACTACTGACCTAGAAATTTCATTTCTAAATTTTATACCAAACAGAAATGTGTATAAGTGCTCACCAAAAGACTTAAACAAGAATGTTGCATTGGTACTATTCACAATAGCCAAAGTAGGTAAAGAAACCAAATGTCTACCAATAGTAAACTATAGTATGTTCTTTGAAAAGACTAGGTAGCAATAAAAAAGAACAAAATTAATGCTATAAACAGCATTAGATACAATGTTGAAGGTTAAAAAAATCCAAAAAAAATAGTACATACAATTTCATTTATATAAAATTCAAAAACAGGCAAAACTAATTAATAGTGATTGTGGTTGATTATAAAAATGGCCACCATACTGCAGGTGATGGATGAAAGAGATAAAGGGGGAAAAATTAGTGAGAATGTGTGATATCTTGATCTGAGCCATGGTTGCATGAATGCACACACATATAAGAATTCATCAAGCTGTACACGAAGATTTGTGCATTTTATATGTACCTCAATATAAAATTAAATTACATTAAATTAGTTTTAAAGTGGCCACAATATTGTGAAGCCCTTCATTAAGAGACAGAGCCTCACTCCTTGAAACTAAGCTGGCCTTGTGACTTGCTTTGACAAATACAATGTGATCAAGTGATGTATCAGTTGAGCCTAGGTCTTAAAAAACCTTGCAACTTCTGTTCTTGCTACTGTTGTGGCTCTGCCAGTAGAACAAGCCTGGGTGGGCTTGCTAGAGGGATTACACGGAAGAGAACCTTGACACTCCAGTCAGAAGGTGGCCAGCCTCCGACTTGCAGCCAAGGGATCATGCAGGAGCAGCCCTTCACCCTTGACCCCTCTCCCAGAGATTAGATGAGCTTCATCAGAATCAACAGATCAACAGAACTTCCCAGCTGGGCTGAGCCAAATCGCTAGCTCACAGTATTGTGAATGATTATTGTTTTCAGCCACTAAATTTTGGAGTGGTTGGTTGTGTAGCAAATCTAATTGATACTGCAGTGGAAGAAATAGTAGTGATTGGGAGACCTGCTAATAGAGGGCTCCAGGGTGTTTATAATATTCTGTTTCCTGATCCAAGTGTTGATAACACATACGGATTCACACTGTTAAAATTCATTGAGCTGTATAATTATGATATCTGTACTTTTCTCCATATATAGAAGAATATATATATACATATATATGTTTACTTCAATTTAAAAAGCAAAAATAAAATAAAATAAAATCTTTATGCACTAAGAGGGGAAAATCTCCTAGATACATTGTTAAAGGAGAAAATAAGGGCATATGATATCTACCAGTTGCACAAAAAATAAAAGACAGAGTATGTGTGTATGTGTGTGTGTGTGACTTCATTACTTGTATATGCATCATTTGTATCTTTAAATATACAACATAACTCAGTAATGCTGCTTCCAGGAGGGAAATAGGTAATTAGGGGATGGAATGGGAAGAGAGAGACAATTTTCATGACCAACTATTTTATACTTTTGAATTTTGAACCATGTGAATTTATTACCATGCTTTAAAAATTAAGAATAAAATCATAACTGTAAAAGACCATTCCCTTAGGTACTCTATTATAGAAGACCACATAAAAATTCAGAGGAAGCAAATATCAAGAGAAATGCTAGAGAAATACCCAGTTATATAAGGTCAAGAGGCAGAATTTGGCTTGAGAAATAAAATATTATATTACTTCCACAGTTATAAACTGTCCCCCAAGTCTGCCATCCAGAAAAGCCAGCCAATTTTAATTGTTTTACATGAGAGTTATATGGGTTTGACCTCAACTTGGTGGAATAAAAATGCAAGAATTCTGCATCCAGAGAATTAAGTACAGTATTAGAAAAGATGGTAAAGAAGAGACAAATTCAAGACTCTGAATTAGGAGGAGTGGAGTACATTCAAAGGGATATTCTAATTGGTGCTTGTTCATGAGATGATGACTCAGTGTGATGGAAATCCTTAAGGATTAGTAGAAATGTCACTGATTTTTTAAAGATAATTAAGAAAATGCTTTCTTAAAAACAAAACCATTTACTTTCATGGTTAATTCTGTAAGGACCATTTTTTTTTTGACTGGGGAGACCAAGAGATACCACTCTTGAGGCCTTGAGCGTATCTTCCATTATGGAATGAATGTTTGCCCCCACCCTGCTCAAATGTCACACATTAAAATCCTAACCCCCCAGGTGATGGTGTTTGGAGGTGGAGCCTCTGGGAAGTGGGAAGTGATCAAGTCACGAGGATGGAGCCCTCATGAATGAGTTTAGTGCGTTTATGAGACTCCTGGGAGCTCCCTTGAGCCTTCTGCCAGGTAAGGGCACAGTGAAAAGGAGCTGTCTATGAACCAGACACCTAATCTGCCAGCACCTTGATCTTGGACTTCTTCAGAACCATGAGGAGTAAATTTCTGTGCTCTAAGCCATCCAGTCTATGGTATTGGGTTATAGCAGCCTGGATGGACTGACATCTCCCTTTTTATTGTTTGTTTGTTTGTTTTAATCAATCACTTCTGCTGCTCCCATGGCTTCGGGCCATAACACTCGACGGGTCCTTACTTCCTAGACACCTGAACTGTTTCCAAAGGGCAGAGACCACTCATACTGCAATCCCCAACTTTTTACTGCCTTTTCGATGCCATGATCTTTCCCTTACCAAGAAATAACTATCAAGAACAAGAGAATTTCACGCCTTCAGGCTGCTCATAGTCCCTATTTTCTGAAAGCAAAACACATCTCTTTTCTAGATAATTGACCCCAGAAATTCTTCAGGTGAGTCTTTGGTTTTGATTACATATACTAGCCTAATACTCACTGGAGAGCAAACAGAGAAACTTAATTTAATGCAAAAATCTTAGATTTCCTATGATAAAAATCAAATAGACATATCTATTTGTCAACAAGTTTTCTGGCCTAATGTTTTAAGTTAATTATTGAAAAAACATAAAATATGTCTAAAATAAAGTTTAAAGGGAGGAAGAAGCAGGGATATTAAAATTAAGCTGCTTATGACTCATAATAGGGTAATGTTAGTCTATGTCGTGGCAACAAAACTCCCCAAATCTCACTGGCTTATTGAAATAAAAGGCTTTTTTCTCATTCATGTGAAGTTCACAGCAGATGGGGCAGCTGTCCTGTCTGCCTGTCTATCAAACTATGGCTCAGAGAATCAGACTCTTACCACGTCAAAGGTACATCAACAGGAATGTGCGATTTCTGAAGTCACCATGGCAGAGGAGGGAAGGACAGAGAAAACACGCTGTGTCCTCATGGACACAGGATTCTTTCGGTCCTAGAAAAGTATCAGCACACATGTTTTGTTTGAAATATTTAGCTAGACTTCCTAAACTGTCAGGAGAAATAAACAGTGCTATACAATTATTGAAAACTGCTCTTTGCTTGGCCTTGCAGTTCTCTGAAGAGTTAAAATCCACAGTGTATTTTCTCACTATCATCCTTTTTACAGTGTAGAGCATTTGCAAAGAGTTGAATCAAAGAGGTAATTGTTCTGACTTACGAAGAATGAAAGAAATTCACACTTTTTAAATTTAAAATTTTTAAATTTAAAATTCAGAAAGCCTCTAGGCATCTGTGAAAATTTGATCATAATAACATTTGGGAAATATTTAAAACTAAAGGGATAATATCATTGAGCAACAAGCAGCCTCATATTCCATCCTAAGGACTCACTTTAGGTAGATCCAAACCAGATCAAAAGACTACTTTTTTTTTATTGTCTACCAAATACAGTTGACTAATGCTATCAGAGTTTTAAAAAATTGTTCAATTTTTAGTTGCATGCTAGAAATGGGAATCCATGAGGTCAAATCTAAACTTACTTGTTTTGCATAATCAACTGCAATATTTGGAGAAAATGGTACTTCTATAGTAAATAGTTTATGTCAGTGCTCACTATGAGATTTTTCCAAAACTACAAAAATTTATGACTTTAAACTTAAACTGGTTCTTAAATTTAAGGAGGAAAATTGAAGCTAGAATTATCATTTATTCATTGATTTTTTTAATGAAGAATTTTGATGTACTCAGCTTAGTGAATAAACAAGAGCAATAAAAATACTCTCATGTCTAAAACAGGTATTTCTGTAACTGTGATACCTTAGTTCGAATTTTTGCAAAGCACCCCCTGATTCTCAAATGTGTGCTTCCTTCTGAAACAAACAGAAAATTCTTTTCGGGTCTGCTAGAACCAGCGATCTGTAAGAATTCGTCAATTAAAGTTCCTCAAAGACCTGAGAGATTTGCAAAGGTTGTGCCAAGAACCAGGGGTGGGAACCCCATCCCAGCATCCTCATTCCATCTTTGCTTGGTGTTCCAAAAATAGAGACAGTCATTCTGTCTAAGCACCCATTCACAGCCCTTCTTCCCTGCCCCAGCTCTTGTCCTTAAGACCTAGCTAAAGATTCTCCTCTGCAAAGTTTCCCTTAATTCGCCAAAAAAGTTTTTCCTATGCTACTGTACATACCTCCATTACAGGAACTGTTTTCATATATTATAATGGCCCCCAGGTAGATTGTGGATAAATTCATATCCACATATGACATATCTTTTTCAGCCTAGGACTTTTTAAATAATAGGTCCTGACACATGATAGGTGCTTAGTAAATATTGTTTAATGAATGAATGTGTCCAAATTCTAGGTTGTAATAAGAAAATATATTATATCTGGAAAACAGAATGAATTCAATATTGGAATAATCAAATTGTGCTTTCTTTCCTGTCTGAGAATGCAAACTGGTTTAAAATATAATACATAGCAAAATAATTTCTATTAAATGAGCCACATGGTATTTGAATGTAAGCCATGGTGGAAAGAAGACAGTTTCCACTTCTAACTAGGTTTCACATGCAGTGTTAAGAGAAGTTGGTAGGATTAAGTGCAAGTATGAGCTGGCAAGAAAGCTAGTAACATGCTGGCTTGCTGAAAAATCATCAAATACTTCCCCAGTTAGAATCTAAAAGAGTAGGAGGAGAATTTCTCTGTTAGTTAATCATTACCACCAATAAGTTGTAGAAATGATGAAAAATGTGGGAAAGGGATCAAGACCCAAGGCTCACCTGCAGGAGAGGTCTGATGTCTGCTCCAGAGGAAAGACTGCTCCCCATGGAGTCCTGGTCTGCCATGACCTGGAACCAGAAGGTAGCCTGGGCTTGCCCTGGGACTATGGCCTAATGCAGAATCCCAGCCGTGGCCCATTACTGGGGAAGCTGCAAACTTACCTTAGGGGATATGGTCAGGAGAAACTCAAGGTTTTATCAGCTGTAGGCATCTAGAATCTGGCAGTACCTTCCAGAGCCCTTCCGATCTTCCCTGTAGCCTCTCTATGATCACCAGGAAAAGGGATGCCCATAGGAAAGCCATAATTAAATATCATAATTTAGTGCACCCCTCTCCCCCTGTTATTACCACTTTCCTAGGCTCACCCTGCTGCTGTGAGAGAATTGCACTGGCAACCCAGAGACACTACAGTTCTTTCACTGATACAGGGGATTATAGAAGGGGCATGGTAGGGTCCAGATTCAGTCACATAAAGAACAGGCAGCCTAAGCTCACAAAGTACTTGGACCCTGGGGTAGCGTGGAGTGGCCCTACCTGATGGAAGATGGTCAGTGACATTTGCCCCATGCTCTCAAGTGGGACAATGTCAGTGGCCGTTCAATGCTCTTCCTTCCCAATTTCCTCTCTTAATTCCCCTTTGTACCTTGAAAACCACTCGAGCATATATATTATTTAGCATTTGTATCTACATTCAATATGTCTAAGTAGATATCATATAGCATAAAATATTAAGTATTTGGGGGGTGTTTAATTATGTTCATGCATGGTGTTATGCTATGAGTCATTTCCATTTTTTATGTCATCTAATATTTTGAAATCCATCCATGGTGCTACACATAAACTTACTCCATTATTGTTGATGGTTATACCACATTTTATTTTCACATTCCCCCAGTGATCTCCACCTCCTTCAAACTATGCTGCTATGAGCATGAACTTTGGTAACCTGCATAAACTAAGTTGATCCCCTAACTTTGAAATCAGCCTTGGCAGAGAATCATATTCAGGGAAGTAGTATGGTGATAAATGAAAATCATTGAAAGGCTATCTAAGTACTCTAAATACATCCATTTCCTTGTTTTAATCTCTTTTAAACTCATGCTCAAACCTGCCTTTAGAAACTGTGGTCCTTTTCCTTTGCTGCATGCCCCCTTTCTGGGCTATTCTTTTCTCCCTCTATTAGTTTTCTTCTTTCTCTGATGGAAGACGTTCTTTTGTCACTTTTTCATTGTCCACTATCCCTACTAACACCATTGTAGACAGGGGTCAGGTAGGTAGAGAAACAACAGGAGATAGGCTGACATTTACACTTCCCCAGCTTTTCTTTAAGACTCTCCATTAACTTTCTCTGTAACAAATGACAGTTCTGACTAAGGGATTTTGCTATTTACTATTACTGTGGTCTCTTTAAGCCAAACAAAAAGATGTTTAAGCATGGCATGCAACCACTGGTAATATGAATCAATTCATTCCTGGTGATTTTAAATGAACTGGATGCATGCTCACTTGACCTATCACATGAGATAATGCAGCCTTTCACAGAGAGCTCTGAGTACTCCAACAGTACTTACCTGTCTAATGAATACCTGCACCCCACCTCCTATGGCACTCCCAGGGCCCTGACTCTGCTCTATAAAAGGGGCGTGACAATTGTTACTTTTTAATATACTCTATAGTTTATGTATTTATCCAATTTAACTCACTGTCTGTCACCCCTCTACTCCTTAAGAGCCAGTATCTGTGCCTGCTATCTTCTCTGATGTATCAGAAGTAAGTGCATACCTAGCATGCTGGGTAAAAATCTGATAAGGAATGAAAGAATGAATGAATGATCTCCACTGTGGTCTTTCAATGGTTCTTTCTCTGGGATATTTTCACAAATTCCATAGATAGATCTTCTCCATGAACATCAGCCTCTACCAGGTGACACCTTACAGCAGCCTCCTCCCCTCTTACAATTGGCAGGTCTCCTTCTGCCAAAGTGTCCACCTGAAAAGAAGCCCTCCTGAGTGGAGCTCATTCTCAAATCAAATAATCCTCAGGCCCAGGCCCTGCCACAAACTCATGTCTGTTGCCTGGGAAATGTGCCCCCACCCCATGCTCTGTGGGGTGCAGCTTACTTTCATTGCCCTTTTTCCCCCTTGCACGATGCTGGGCAGATGGGTCCCATCAAGCCTGTAACCTGAGTCTGCAGACATGCACACACCACCAGTTCCTCCGTCTCTGAGCTGCAACTCTCTCAGGCTTTTCCCAGGAGGCATTTACAGAAGGAAACACACCCTCCTCTCCCTGTGGAGGTAAAGGGCAGTGGAAATGACACCAAACTCTAGGAAATGTCTGCAAAATCCTATCACCTGGCCTCCTCTGCCTCAACTGTTAGATATTCAATATGTTACTAAGAATATTCAGACACTGCCTTTTGCAAATCCTGCACATTTGGGACATACTTATACTAAAAAACATTGTTCATCTGAGACTGAAATTTAACTGGACATGCTCTATTTTATTTAGCAAACTTATGTACAGCTGCTGGAGTCCTCATGTTGAAATAAGGGCTACTTATAATATCTATTGTTTTTCTTTGGCCTTTGGGCCTCAAACAAAGAGACAGCAATAATACCAAATAAATACATCTACAGAACAACATGCTGAGCCATGTAACACTCACCCTGCATGATTTATCTCATTTATATCATTCTCTTCTCCCTGTTCTCACTCTGTATCCATACAGCCAGACTCTTTTATTCATTACTGTATTTTCATCTACCAGAATGGATTCAGCAAGGTGTAATTTCTCTAAAGTTCTTATCTTTAGGAAAAGTCATATTAAAACTTTTTGTATGGTGGAGGTGGGCCTTAACAATAACAAACTTCAGAATCTCTTTCAGGCAAATTTTTCTCTTTCATGGAGAATTTCTTGCCCAAATATTTGGAGCAGTTTCAAGCCTATTATTGAGAAGTGGCCTGGCCTGGCCTGCAGGTGTTCCTTGAAGAACTTTCCTGCAGGGCAAAAAGTAAAACTGTGGCTTCTTACATAAACGGATCAGTTTTAAGTGACACTGGGCCTTTGTCAGGGTCTTATTAAAGTATCACTGAAGACACACAAAGGTGAAAATTCATAACACGAGTAAAAACTAGAACACTGAGTTTGTTTCCAAAATCTAGAAGAATCTGTGGCGTTAACACCACTATAACCAGACTCACAAGCACCATGCCACAGTGGGGAACATCGTGTTACTTTGGTTCTGAAGGGGGAGAAAAAAACCTGTACACCTGAAAGAAGGGAGGAAATTCCTTTGTTTCTCCTCCACTGTATGACATTTAGTGGAGAAACACACAAACTGTCCCTACCATAAAGCCAGCTGGCTAGTCCTTCACTGAGCTCATGTTATTTTTTAGGACAGCCAGATGGTAATTTCTCATTTCAGTCACCACCCCCCTTCACCCCTATCTACATCCAGAGATTTCAACTCTTCACAAGACACCTGGGCAAGACTTAGGTTGTGGGCTACCAGCATAGTAGTCTCCATAAATAAAGCACTATGGGTCTAGGAGGAGATAGAAATAGAAGCAATAAAAACCAGGGCTATAGTTTTCCATGCAGTCCATCTGTTTCATGTGCTAAAGAGCCGGCAATGGACGTAGGAGTGGATCCCATTTCTGTCTTAAGGAGCAGAACCAGACAGGAAATGTGTGAGGTGCTGGGCTCACCAACCTACCTACCATCTGGGACTCCAAGACAGTCAGCCTCCACAGAAGTGGTCAGAGTACAGGGGCTGGGGTAGCCTCCTGCCAGCTCTCCATGTGAGGGTGGAGCAGCCTGAAAGGTAGGGGAGTTGGCCAGAAAGGGGACACTTTCTGGAAGTCTCACAAAAAAGGATACCTTTAGATGTCTTTGCTCAAGCAAGTGAAAGAAAAAATGTAAGTTGTCTGCATTTCAATAGATGATGAGATGAAATGGAAAAAGAAGGTTAGCTAGAAAATAGGCTCTAAGCAGTAAGATGAGAAGTAGGCTTTACTGAAGTAAGAAGTGTTGTAAGGAAATCAAAAACTTCAAAAAACATTAAGCCCTTACTTAAGGCAGAAATAGCAGAATTGGCACTGACATACTGAATAAGTAACGTGGAGGACAAATTTGAAAATTATTATAGAATAAAGAGGAAAAAGACAAAAATGGAAATGGGGAGTGGGGAAAATAATGGATATAGACACTCAAAAGAAAGATCTAACTAAGGAGCTAAGTGATGTTCTACATGGAATTATGGATGAGTCAGTTAAAAACTGATGGATCAAAATTCAAGAATTTCTTATACGGAGAACAACATAGCAAAGAGGAAGGACATAGGTTGAGAGAAGGTACCTGAGTTGTCCAAACTGCCAAGGGATTACCCTCCATAACAGCAAGGAGTGCCACCAAATTAGCAAGGACAAATGAATGAATGGATGAATGGATAAATGAATGAATTAGTTAACTAGTAACAGACAAACAACCCAACCAGAAATGAGCAAAGGATGTGTAGACTAAATTCATGGAAGAGGAAACCCAAATGATTAATAAAAGGATGAAAAGAAGTTTAACCTCACCGGAAATCACAGAAATGTAATTCAAAACAGGACATTACTCGTCATACATCCAAACAGCAAAAATAAGAAAGTTAGATTATACATATGTATAAAGTGCTGGTAAGGATACAGAGAAAGGGTTGGATTATAGGCGACTTTCTGGAGTGCAATCTGGTGGTGAATAAAAATTTGCAAATACTCTTTGACTCATGAATATCAGAAGAAGCAGGAGATGGTAAAAAGGAGAAAGAAGCAGGGATTGGGGCGGGAGGGGGGAGCAAAGGAAAGGAACAAAGAAAAAGAAAAGTGATAGTTGATCTAAAAGAAGAAAGTAAAATAAGGAACAGAATTAGGAGAAAAAAGCACAAACTATATTTTCTTTTCACTTTTCTGCAAGTTTCACTTTTAATAATGTATTTTAATTTATATGTATTATGCATGAATTTTGTAATACATTTTACATAAATATCAAAAAGAAGTTATTTTTGAGCATTCATAATCCCTCCACCCGAGGTTTAAAACTACTGTTAACATTTGGTATATTTCTTTTGGAACACTATCTATGCATAAGCACTTTCCCACATCATTAAATATTCTTTAAAAAATGATTTCATAATTTTTTAAAATTACATTACATTAATTGAATGTATCATAATGATTTCTAATTTGTCACCATTATAGAAAATGTATGCTATTCCCAAATTTTTAGATTACAACTAAGTGATTTTTACATAAATTTGGTTGGCATTTCTAAGAAGCGTTTTACCATGCATTCATAGAAATGGAATGACTGTTTAAACATTGTTAAGATTCCTTATTCTATATTACCCCCTTGCCTCTGAGAGCAATTATAGAAGCAAAGACTTTTTTCCTACTGTGTGAAATCTCCACATAACATCACTAAACCTGTATTCTTAAAAGTTTATGTCAATGTAATAAGTGAAATATTGTAACAGTGTTTGAATTTGTCTTTTTTGTTAGTAGTAAGTTTTTCAATTTTACACTTACAAGCCATCTGTTTGCTCTCACCTCCACCAGACCTGGGCATAAGCATCACCTTCTCACCAGGCCCTTACCACCCTCTTCAGAACTGCCATTTGCAGGCTAACCCGCCTCCACACACACTCTCCCTTTTCCCTTTACCCCACTCTACTTTTTACTCTGCCATAGCACTTACCACCTCCTCGTATACTAGAACATTTACCTATTTATTGTTTCTAGTCTTTATTTTCTCTGTGTCTGTGTCTTCCCACCTTTATGAAATCATCCCAAGAGCAAAGATGTTTTGTTTGTTTTGCTCATCAATACACCCCAAGATTCTAGAAAAGAGCTGACTCATGGTAGGCTCTCAATAAATGTTCTGTTTTATTTTGTTTTAATGAATGTTACAAAACTTTTCTTTTCTTTTAAATCTAGTCCTTCAATAGGTGAACAGGTAAATAAACTAAAGTACATCCATACAATGGAATATTATTCAGTGATAAAAATAAATAAGCTATTAAGTCATGCAAGACCTGGAAGAACGTTAAATGAATATTGCTAAGTAAAAGAAGCCAGTGTGCAGTGACATCTGTGTGATTCCAACTATAGGACACTCTGGAAAAGGCAAAAGGATATAGATAGTAAAAAGATCAGTGGTTTCTAGGGGCTCAAAGGCTGAAGGAGGAATGAATAGGTAGAGCACAGGAGTATGACATGGAATGACACAGTAATGGTAGATACATGACATAATGCATTTGCGAAAACCCTAATATCTGTATAACACAAAGTAGGAACCCTAACACAAATGACAGACTTGGATTAATAATAATGTATAGTATTGGTTCATTGATGATGGTGAACATACCACACCAACAGAAGATGGCAATTCCAGAAGAAGCTATGATGGGAAGGGGAGGGGCACATAGAGCCCCACACTTGCTGTGCAATTTTTCTGTAAATCTAAAACTCTAAGAACTCTAAAAAATAACAACGATTAATTTAAAAGCAAGCAAAGCATCTATATTTTCTCCTAGTTCTCCTGTTATGCTTCTTTTACATTTATATCTTTAATCCACCTGGGAATTATATATAGCATGAAATGAGAAACCAAATTTAATTTTAAAAACTGTTACCCAATTTCTGCAACAGCCATTCTTACATTTATGTATGATTCCACCTTTATTTTACTTAAGACTTTAGTTACAAAAATGTCTTTCAATATTCTAGTTATCTCTTGGATGATTCTTTCATGGTATAGTAAAGTTTTAAGATTTATGGCTTTCAATATATTTAGATAACTGACACTGCTGGTTTCTTCTAATTGCTCTTCTTTATTATTGTTTTTCTTGGCCAGTTTTACCTATTTATCTGCCAGCTAAACTTCAGAAACACTTTTCAAGTAAGTTCCAAACTGGGGTTTCAAACAGCACTCTGTTCAATCACTATCTTGAGATGTCCTATAATATTGTATGATCTCATTAAGAAATAAAAGTAGATCTCCAAACTTATGGATCTCCCATATATTAGCTTTTAAATTTTGGGTTAACTCATATGTATTTTGGGGAGGTTTATTCCTAAGTTGTTCTATTTGTTAGTATAGGAAAATTTTTCTTTTTTCCCACAATATTTTCTAAAATCCATGATGGCTATTCACGTAGTATATACAGTTGACCCTTGAACAACACTGGGGTTAGGGATGCCAGCAATCAAAAATCTGCATAGAACTTTGACTCCCCCAAAACTTAACTACTAATAGCCCACGGTTGACCAGAAGTCTTACTAATAACATAAACACTCAATCAATAATACATGTTTTGCATGTTGTATGTATTATATACTGTACTCTTAAAAATAAAGCTGGAGAAAAGAAAAAGATTTTTCAAATTGTCACAAATTTCCAAAAAATTTTCCACGACATTTATTGCAAAACATCCACACATAAGCAGACCCATGCAGTTCAAGCCTGTGTTGTTCAAGAGTCAACTGTATAGTCATTTTCAGTGTATTTATTTTTTGACTACACTCATTTTTCTTGTTAATTTGATCAGTTTTCCCAGTTGACTTGCTTGTGCTATGAAAGTTGGTTCATAAAACCTGCAAGAGAGTCATTTTGTCTTTCATTTTCTTGCTCCTGGTGCTTCTTTTTTCTCTCTTACTTTTTGGTCTTACTTCATTGTCTCAAACTTTATCGAGTAATGTAAATAATAACAGAGATAAAAGCATCCTTATTTCATTTCTTCCTTTACAAAAACAGCCTGTAGTACAGCTGGTATCACAAGGAATACAGTTCCAACAGGTACAGAGCACATGCACACACATAGCCACACACACACCCGAAAGGATGAAAAACATACAGTAAATAAGTTTATTAACTGAAAAACTTAGTGGAGCCTTCAATAGTCTAATGAAAATAGCCAAGTTTCAAGTGATAGAATATGGAGCATTTTCCACTTCTTGAACTATACAAGTCTTTAGTCCAGGACACCTTTTAGTATTTCTAGAAGTAGTATTTCATGAAACATCTTGGGAAAATGTCCACTGGTTATTAACATGATGCTGATTGTTGTTTTGGAAGCCAGCTGCTACCAAGTTTTTCATACATTTATTGATCAAATAAGTAATAGGTCCTTACTGTATGCCAGGGCTCTGCTAAGGCTAACAGCTAACTGAAGGTTTGACAATGACTTCCCTGACTGACAGACCTTCAGTCTAATGGAAATACAAGCAAGTAAATACAAAATAATAATGCTGTGGGGTAGAGTACTTAAGGAACACAGAGGAGGGGAACTAACTCAGGCAAGGGAGGTTGGAGTTGTCAAGGAGGTTTTTCTAGAAGTAGCGATGTCTGAGTTGACTTCTGTATTAACTTGGTCATTTGGTGAGGGGCTTGGGGTAGAGGTTGAAAGCAGAGACTCCTATTCCAGACAAAGAAGAGTGTACAAAGGGAGAAATGAATGACATACTTGAGAAACTGAAAGAATTTAGGAGTGGACTATAGAAAGAGCTTAAAGCCAGTGGGGGACACAATGAGGACTGCACTTCAGAAATACTGCCTTGGCTGCAGTAGTGTAGAGAAAGGACTCAGGTGGGCAAGACTGGAGCCGAGGGGACCAGTTAGGAGGCTGTTGCAAAATCAAGGTAAACCACGACAGTTCATCTCTGAAAAGGATTAAAGAGAGGACGTAAACCTAGCAATTTCTCTAATTCCTTCAGGTTGCCTTGCTGCATTTACTCATTTTATTAGCAAATAGGTGCCTTGGCTATCTTTCAGCTCTCTATAGAAAAGCCTCTAAGGAATCTTCAACACCACTCTTCGTTCATGGCTGTTAATTTGAAGTCAGTATAAGAAATAGGATACAGAAGCCCTTTCTCTGTCTACTATAAAATTTTTATTGTGTGTTTCAATATCTCTAATAGAACCATGTAATAATTCATATTAAAGTTAAAGCAAAAACACATTTCTTACCTTAGAAGATGAATTTTGTATTTTATCAGAGTAAGATGCAACCATAATATTTGCTTTTGTTTCCAAGAAGCTCACTACTAAGGTTTTAGCTCAATTACAATATATTTTCTTAGCTTATCTCCTCACCCTTTACCATGTTCTTGGTTCTTATTGTTTTATTTTCTTTTATTATTAATTGTATTTTTTAACATGACAGACTTCAATCTTTCATACAATGCATTTGGGTAGAGGGACAGGCGGAGAGAAAGATTTCCACATATCTTTATTTTGTGGGGCAATGATAATACTAATAATAAAATTATTGTTAATAATAAATATTGTCTTCATTTAAGATTCAGAGATGTTAAATAACTTTCCCTGGAGCACATCTATAGTGAATTTAAGGCCAATATTTAAATCTGTGTCTTTCTGACCCCAAATTTCACACTATTTTATTCACTCATGCCTATTAGGCAGAAGGAACTGAACCTGAATTGAGTCTATGAGGCTTTAGATTAAATTTAAAATAAAACTATAATCAAAATTGTAAGAATAAGCACAATGTGCATATATATATGTACATATAAATACATATAAAATTATCATTGTATACTTTACATATCTGATATTTTGACAATTCCACCTCAATAAAGGTGAAAACATTTTTAAAATAAAGTAAATAATCCACCACATCAACAAAAAGAACAAAAACCACATGATCATCTCCATAGATGCTGAAAAAGCATTTGACAAAATTCAGCATCCATTCATGATTAAAACTCTCAACAAAATGGGAATAGAGGACAAGTACCTCAACATCATAAAGGCCATATATGACAAACCCACAGCTAACATCATACTTAACAGCAAGAAGCTGAAAGCTTTTTATCTAAGATTGGGAACAAGACAGGGATGCCCACTCTCTCCACTGATATTCAACATAGTACTGGAGGTCCTAGCCATGGCAATCAGACAAAACAAAGACATACAAGGCATCCAGATTGGTAAAGAAGTCAAATTGTCACTATTTGCAGATGACATGATACTGTACATAAAAAACCCTAAAGACTCCATTCCAAAACTACTAGAATTAATATCTGAATTCAGCAAAGTTGCAGGATACAAAACTAACACACAGAAATCTGTTGCTTTCCTATATACTAACGATGAACTAACAGAAAGAGAAATCAGAAAAACAATTCCATTCACAATTGCATCAAAAAGAATAAAATACCTAGGAATAAACCTAACGAAGGAAGTGAAAGACCTATACTCTGAAAACTACAAGACACTCCTAAGAGAAATTAAAGAGGACACTAACAAATGGAAATTCATCCCATGCTCTTGGCTAAGTAGAATAAATATTGTCAAAATGACTATACTACCTAAAACAATCTACAGATTCAATGCAATCCCTATCAAAATACCAAAAGCTTTCTTCAATGAACTGGAACAAATAATTCTAAAATTCATATGGAACTACAAAAGACCCCAAATAGCCAAAGCAATCCTGAGAAGGAGGAATAAAACAGGGGGAATTATGCTCCCTGACTTCAAGCTCTACTACAAAGCCACAGTAATCGAGACAATTTGGTATTGGCACAAGAACAGACCCACAGACCAGTGGAACAGAAAAGAAAATCCAAACATTAACCCAAACATACACAGTCAATTGTTTGATAAAGGAGCCTTGGATACACAATGGGGAGATGACAGCCTCTTCAGCAGCTGATGTTGGAAAAACTGGAAAGCCACGTGTAAGAGAATGAAACTGGACTACTGTCTAACCCCATACACAAAAGTCAACTCAAAATGGATCAAAGACCTGAATGTAAGTCATGAAACCATAAACGTCATAGAAGAAAACATAGGCAAAAATATCTTGGACATAAACATGAGCGACTTATTCATGAACATATCTCCCCGGGCAAGGGAAACAAAAGCAAAAATGAACAAGTGGGACTATATCAAGCTGAAAAGCTTCTGTACAGCAAAGGACACCATCAGTAGAACAAGGGGACATCCTACAGTATGGGAGAATATATTCATAAATGACATATCCGATAAGGGGTTGACATCCAAAATATATAAAGAACTCACGCACCTCAACAAAACAAAAAAACAAATAATCCAGTTAAAACATGGGCAGAAGACATAAATAGACACTTCTCCAAAGAAGAAATTCATATGGCCAACAGGCACATGAAAAGATGCTCCACATCGCTAATCATCAGAGAAATGCAAATTAAAACCACAATGAGATATCACCTCACACCAGTGAGGATGGCCAACATCCAAAACACAAACAACAACAAATGTTGGCGAGGATGTGGAGAAAAGGAAACCCTCCTACACTGTTGGTGGGAACGTAAATTAGTTCAACCACTGTGGAAAGCAGTATGGAGGTTCCTCAAAAAACTCAAAATAGAAATATCATTTGACCCAGGAATCCCACTCCTAGGAATTTACCCTAAGAATGCAGCAGCCCAGTTTCAAAAAGACAGATGCACCTCTATGTTTATTGCAGACTATTTACAATAGCCAAGAAATGGAAGCAACCTAAGTGTCCATCAGTAGATGAACGGATAAAGAAGATGTGGTACATATACACAATGGAATATTATTCAACCATAAGAAGAAAACAAATCATACCATTTGCAACAACATGGGTGGACCTAGAGGGTATTATGCTCAGTGAAATAAGCCAGGCAGAGAAAGACAAGTACCACATGATTTCACTCATCTGTGGAATATAAGAACAAAGAAAAAACTGAAGGAACAAAACAGCAGCAGACTCACAGAACCCACGAATGGACTAACAGTTACCAAAGGGAAAGGGACTGGGGAAGATGGGTGGGAAGGGAGGGATAAGGGGGAAAAGGGGGCATTACAATTAGCAGATGTAATTTGGGGGGACATGGGGAGGGCTGTACAACTCAGAGAAGACAAGTAGTGATTCTATAGCATCTCACTATGCTGATGGACAGTGACTGTAATAGGATAAGTGGGGGGGACCTGATGAAGTGGGGAGTTTAGTAACCATAATGTTGCACATGTAACTGTAGATTAATGGTACCAAAATAAAAAATAAAAATAAATAAATAAATAAAAATAAAAATAAATAAAGCAATTCTAAAAGGCAATGACAGAATGAGAAAGAACATGGCTAATGAAAACTTATTTTTAAAAATATGTAAGAGTAAAATATTAGTGGAATAAAAATTATTTAACCTAAATAGAGAAAGGTGAGAAGCAGTTTCAAACATATAAGAGCTGTTAGCTGGGTTCTTTTAGGTAGATGGTGCACCCAGATTACTTCAGTTAAAAAGGTTTCTTTTAAAGCTGCATGTGGGAATGAAGAAAACAGAAAACTGTCCCAACAGCTTCATAACCACACTTACAGATACTGGACTGGCTTTTAAGACACAAGCCATATTGAGTCACCTGGTTTCCTTCTCCTCTCCATGGCAGGCAAACACGGTTCTCATTCCAAAGGCCTGCCATTATGGCCACACACTTGTAACAGGGGCCCTGTAAATGCTAACACTTCATTACCAAAAGCCTCTCACTCTAGTCTCTGTCTTCATCTCCCCACCTCAAAGTTCTTGATTGCTTGCAGATTCTGCTCACCTATTGTCTCTGTTAAACTTCTTGAACAACAGCTGATTGAATCTTCAGCTTCTAACCAGATTCGAGCATCTCTGTTTGGCAGAGGTAACCTAGATGGCTGATGTAGCTAGTCACCTACCCCAGGCCCCTGGCTGCTACCTGGGTGCACAGCTTGCTGTTGCATTCCACTCTTAACACATCACAAACTTCAAAAAGAGGTCATGTGGTAGGTATTTCTACGGGAGACTTGAGAGACAAGCTTTGACAGATTATGAGAGAGAAACTTTGTCCAGCTCAGAGATAGAAATAATAAACATTTTTAATAGCTAAGGGAAAAGCATAAGTAAAAAAAATCAAATTCATTATAATAATGAGCCTGGTAAGCCATGGAAGGGGACACTAAGGGATGTTCAAAAACCTTCTCCCAAAATGTTGTATAGATTTATCGAGTCAAAACCTGAAGTGACATTACTGAAGTCTACTTGAAAGATTCCATCTAATCCTACACATCAGTTTGACCATCTGATAATTACTAATGAAAACATTTATCAGTCATTATTCAGAGACTCAAAGTCTTCTACCTTTCGCACATGCAACCACACCCTTAATTTCTCCCATGTCCAGCACATTTATTTCTCCCACTACTAAGCAAGCATTCGTCGCTGAGCCTGAGTCCACACAGGAAAGTGTTAGTTGGCCAATGCTGTGGACTGTGCTGACCTGGATGACAATGCGGACCCATTGTCACAGTGCTGCGTTCTTCCATATCTGTTTGGCCTTGACCATCTTAGGGTACAATGGCACAGCTGTGATCTGCAACATCTGCATCTTTGTCAGAGGGCTTTCTCTGACTGCTCAGGTCCACTTTGACCACAGGCTCAGCGGACCAACTCAACACCCTCATTCCCCACTCTGAGGAACAGACTTCAACCAATGACTGATGTTTATCCGAACCTTGCTACCCCTTAGGTGGTGTGACTCTGAGGCATGTATTCTACACCATTTCCCAGTGTTCCCTGGTAGGATTACATTCCAGGTGCCCACAGTGGCAACTTGCTTTCCCTTCTCATATCTCCACTCTCCCACCACCGTTTCCTGGGATCACCTCCCAATAAGCTTCTTGTACTGAAATCCCTGACTCAGGGCCTGCTTCCAGGGGAATCCAAACTAAGACACCAAATTTTCTCTATCCCCGTTTTACTCAGTGAGAGAGAGGTTCATTTGCTGGGTTTTTTTAAATTTATTATTATTATTCAGATGTTTCCCAGCAGCTGGGGTGACCAGTCCTGGTCCTGTTTGCATAGGACTGAAGGGGTTACCTACCGGGACTTGGGACTTTCAGCAAAGAAGTCTGGGAAGTTCTGGGAAGCTGGGATGAGATGGTCACCCTGCCTGCATGTTGCCTGCCTGCCCTGCTGAATATATGTGGCCGTCTTCTTACAGCTCTACCTTCATCACCAAAAGCTTCTGAACAGACAGGAGGCAGACAGCCGGGGTTGCTCTGAATTACCCAAGGACGGAGCAATATCATTAGCATGTGGGTTAATTAACTGGAAAAGAAGCAGAATTCTTCACCCATTGTGCACAATAGGCATGCTGAGGAAGGAGAATGAAGGGTCTGAGAGCTTGAGTGGCCCATATGACTAGCATTCACTGCCCTGAGTTAGAGAAAAGTGGTTATTTAATAGTTATTCATATTTTCTAGCTGTGCCTAGCACAAGTGCCTCACATTTTGCCAAAAGTCCTGCAATACTTCATGGGATGTGAAGAAAAATAATATGTTCAGGAAGTCAAATGTCATTAACCATAATGTTCAGCTCTTAAACACAAGGTATGTTAAGGTCTCTGCGGCACTAACTATCTGATTTTCTTACTAAGCTCTGAAATGGGCTTTCAAGCATATCCTCTCTAGAGGAAAAATATAACCATGGACAACACGTCCATGCTGTATCAAGACTCTGTAACCAGGAACATCGACCCACATCTGAATGTTAGGTTATACTTGGAAAGTCCCAATGCTTCCAGAAGGATATGTGGGTGGTGATGATGTACAAAAACATTTTTTGAACCATAATGAATCATGTAAGTTGATTGACCCATAATTCATTCATCACATAACATTGTAACAATTAAAACTACAATTTTATATTAATGTGCTAGAATCATTTTAATTTGGGCCATGAGCAGGGATTTTTTTTCTTTTTTGCAGTCAATTACAACTCTGGTAATATGAATGGCACAGATCAGGTAATCAACAAAATTTGCCTCATGAATACATGCGTATCCAAATAGAAGAATTAGCACTGCTCTCTGAACCCAGACCTGTGCATCAGAGCTTAGTGGTTCTCTGACTTTCCACTTATAATGCCTTAGTAGGAATGATTCCTCAATTCTAAGTTTAAGGGAAAGGGTGTGTTTCATTACAGTTCTTGAATTGTACTGCAATCCACTATGTTTCAAAGACCTCCAACTGTTCTTTCCTTCTATCAAAGGTCAAGTGTATGTTAAATTACTTTCAGAACATGCTTTCTTCTTTTTGATAATAAAAAAAATAATGCAATTTTCCATGTTTCCCATTTTGCTTTGGCTTCCGGGAAACCCAGAAGCAAATTTCATAAATATTTCTGTGCAAACTTAACTTCCACTTTTTAGCCCTTTGAATTTTAATTTTTAAAAATTACTTTTCCTTTAACACATTCCATATGTTTCTGGGAGACAGACTGTAAACATACATATATTTGGTGCCACAAATTTTGTAATTTAAAAGTGGATATCTAATTTATCAAGCCATTGTCCTAGACTTATGGTAGTAGCATCCTTACTTGACTCTGAAAACTTTCAAGTCACCACATAGTGTCTACAGAACCTGATGACTTCACTTTCAGGCTCATGAAATCAACCAAGCTCACATGTTTCAACCAAACTGAAGAAGAGTAGTGTGGACTTACTTGGGCAACGGGAAAGTTGTTTGGAATTTTTTCTCAGGGCACAGACAACATCTGTATTGTGCAGATAACAGACTAGATCCCTCTGCTGCCGAATCTGAAGTAGGTTTCCTCTGCCAGTTGAGGAGCTGAGGCCCCAAACCCCACGTAGCTAATAAAGCAGCCACATCTACAGTCTGGTACACTGTGTGTTTGTGACCAGCATTTGGGCCTCTTAAATAATAATTTTAATATGGACAGTGGAGCAAAGTGATTAAAAACATAGAGTTGGGATTTTGAAACAACCAAGAGACTCTGCCACTTACAGAGTATCCATGGGTGAGTCACGTAAATGTTGATCACAGTGTAAACCCTCAACAAATGATTGTTGTTGTCCTCTTTGCAGTCTTTGCTGGGCTAAGATATCTAACATTAGAGATAAGTTTCTCCAGAAAAGTTTCCTGGGTTCCTCTGTGCTAGGTTAGCTGTCCCTGCTATGTGCTCCCCCAACTTCTCACACAATTAGCTGTCTATGCCTGCTTAATCACCTCTTGCCGCAATCAGACTGGAAGCCTCGGAAACAGAGACTGTGTCTTTTTCTTCACCACTGTATCTCCAACAGGTGCACAATACCTGGTGCACAGTAGGTCCCCAATAAGCCTGATAAATAAATGGATGGATGGATGAATGGATGAGTGAATGAAGGACCCGCTTTATATCTGTCCTTCCAATAAACACTTCAGAGACCAGGAAGAGAAGAGAAGAGAGCTGCCCACACAAATCTCAGAAATGCCAACCTAAGGGCCCACCTGGCAGGCAGCATCAGTCAGGGCTGGAAGCCCAAGGCCAGGCCTCTAGTTCGTGAGACAGGTTTACTTGCCTTGATCCTTGGGATTCCTCTTCCTGACTAGACTCTGGCCACTGAGCCGGTCGTGCAGCCAAGCACCCCCAACCCACTCAATGCTGGGGCCACTGCTGCCTCTGCAGCTGTGGGAGGTCTCAATCCCTGAGCCACTGGGCACAGAACCTCCTCAGACATGCTTGGGCTCCAGCCACAGCTGCCTGACCACCAGTGACCAGATGACCTGAAGGTCGGTGTGGCACCAACCGGCATCTGCCCAACCCAGACTTCCCCCGGAGCTGGAGATCAGGGTAGTGGGAAGTTCTAACACACTGAGTCAGATACAGTTTTCCAACAAGTTTATGAGTGACGAAACAAAATCAACAGGATCGGGGGATACTATGGGTCTCCGTACTCCACCCTTGTTCAGACCAAAAGCTTCTTTCCATTAATGCCTCCAGGAAGAAGTCACCTCCCTGGCACTCCTGGCTGACTGACTCCCAGGCTGAACTCAGAGTCAGTTCTCTACGGCCTCTGGATCAGGAGACCTACCTCAGTACATTACACATACTATATTATGTGTACGATAATTACACTTTTAACCTTAGCATAATTTTAATATATTTAATAATATTATGACTATACATATGTGTATTTGTCTCCCATCTTAGATTGTGAGTTTCTTGGGTGCAAGGAGTATGTCTGATTCATTGCTGTCTTGCCATTGGCTAGCACAGTGCCTGACAGACAGGAGGCAGGCAATAAATGTGGCCTGAACCGTGCTTATTTCATAGGAAAGAACAAGACTATAATATTTCAAGGGTTATTTCTTCATTGTTAAGACCTGAAGTAGTGTATGATGTCATTACTTGGTAATGACGGTAAGATAGTCTAATTGTTATATTTCAAATTAGGTTCCCCCCAGCACCCCCCGCCAAAGATATCTTAGTAAAATTATTTTATAATTAAATAATTAAAAGAAAACTTTTCTATTTCCTTCTATAATGTTATACTATTGAGAGGGCACATGAAAAACCTGTGCCACTTTTGATAGCATTCCAGGAGATAACCCCTTTGCAATTCTATTCCACATCCCTTTCATCTTCAAAAAAAAAAAAACTGAGGTGAAAAGTTAAAGTAGAATATTGCTGTGTACAGTTTTTTTTCCTTCCCAGTGTTTTTCTCTTCAATGCGGGCAATTGGTAATTAAATATATTTCTGCTGGCCTTGTGGCCATATGCCTACAATATGTAAAAATACATTTGCGCTTTTTTCCTCCATTCCTTTTGTTCCCATTGCTAACTGCTGTCAGAGTGAACGGTCCAGACTCCCGTGTGCTGGTATCCATGGGCTCCGTCTTGCCAAGCTGCCAGTCTGGAGCGTCACACCTTACTGCCTTTAAAGATTGCCCTGCAGAGATAGAGGGAAATGGCAATTTTTACATGATGCAGTCTGGCGACCCAGGAGATTTGAAGTCAGAACTGGTGCCAAGATTTACCCAGGAGAGCAAGCAGAGGCAAAAACAGAGAACCTGGGCCAAAAGGAAAAAAAAAAAAAGAAGAAAGAAGAGGAAGGCTGGGGGTTGGGGAACCACATGGAACTCTCTCTGGGGCTTCTCTCAAAAGGCCAAACTTAAGGCCACTGAGTGGGTGATGGCCATAGGAGTATGTGGATCCTAAAGAAAGTCAAAGGGAAGAGGTCGGCTTTTTTTGCATGCCCTAAATTGTAGTAGATTGCAGAATGTAAATGAGACAATTATTACACCAACGCTCATCAAGCTGGGCTGGAAAGACTTCAATAGCCTGATGAATATGCATGCAAATTTGTTAATTAAGTTAATTATTCTGCTGAAAATTCATTTGTCTTCCAAGGACATTTTCCCAATGATTTTAACATGCTAGTGCCATTAGTCATGCTCCATGCTATTTAACATTACTTTTTGTCCACTTTCTTGTCCCCCCACTTTTTAAAAAAATAAATTTTGAAGTTTTAAAAACAGTTGATTGGTTCTTTTAATTGACCCCTGCAATGCTGGAAGATGCCTAAAGCCAGCTCAGTAGGCATTCTCAGAAGCACGTTTCAGTTAAATATTTCCTTGATATATAAAATGTCTGCAAAATGTCGCATTGGTGGGGAGGAGAAGGGCTCTATCTGGGATCATTAAAGCTAGAATTTGAATCATTCTCCATAGTGACTGTAAGAGGTAATCTGCCCCTGCTGTGGGTGATTTCCCCAGCTCTGAGTGTTATTTGAGGCATGGATTTACCTTGCTGTGGAAAGGGAGGTGATTGTAGCCGCCTCCATCCTCCTGCTGCAAGGCAAGCCCCAGCTAACATGTGTGTTCAACCAGGATCCAGTACTGTGATACTTTTCTGTCACCCGTGAGGGTCCAAAGCTGTTACCATGGCAACAAAGGGGGATAGTGTGTTTAAAATCACATCTAAATGGCAAATTGAGATATTTGAAAGAAACAGTTGAGTTTAATTTTGTTAGCCAACAGTAGCCAAGAAATTGTAGCATTTATATGTTTTTTTTAACTGCATGTTATTTTGCTGGGTAAAGCAGGTTGGTTTGATTTAGGACTTCACTATGGGCCTCAAAATTAGAATGTCTGTGGGTCGAGGGAAGCTTTATTCAACCAGAATCTTGATCTTAAGGCACATAGACACACAAGAAGCAGCCTATACAAACCTTCCAAAAATCCATGTATAGTGATTACAGCTCAACTCAAAAATCTGAGCATGTGTTCTGATCAACGCACATGTTCTTAGTGGGACAGTGAGGTAGAATATTTGAAATCAAGACTATTCTAGAAAACCAGAGGAATATGGCTGCACACATTAGGCAATCATATTTTTAAAAGATAGATGAATCTATGCATCACTCCAGGGGACTGCCATAGGCATGCTTACAGGCCTCTCTGAAGGTCATTTATTTTCTTTAGAAAGAAGGTAAATTCAGGTTCTTCCCACTCCTCAAAGAAACTCGAATGGTTTCAGGTTACAACCTGCGTACAGTTAGGGTCAATCAGTCCAGCTTGGAGTCAGGCTAATGGAAACAGAATTAAACAACAAAGACAACAAGATGTAATTAAAAGAGTTAAAGAAGAATTGGTTGGCATGCTGTCTCTTTGGAGCCATCCTTATATATTTTATACAGTATGAATGGCACTATGTGTCACATAGATCGTAAACCAATTAAAATGATATTTTAAACCCTGTAATTTCTATAATTCCATCTGTTTTAGGAGGCTTAATTAGCAAAGTTACAAAAGCCAAATATATTTGAATATTTTGAAAGCAGGCTGAACAGCAGAAACTGAAAAGTTCCCATAAACATTTAACCACACAGCCATATACATTTCATGAGAATATACTTCAGAGTAAAATGATACATGGGGATTTTTCTAAATTTTATCAACAATAAACCACATCCAAAGAAAATCATGATCATATGCTAGGCTGTATAAATTAATTCCGTTTTGGTTTTTTTCAAATTTTCAGGCATATCTTCTGATGAAAACCCCATAGCTGTCATTTAATCTTGATTATGGGCCCAAAGGAGTGGCAGCTACATAAAACTAATGCTACTGAACACTCTCCCTCAAATATTCTTTCCATAGGCTTATAGGAGAGGTTTGCCATTTGCAAGTAGAAAGGAATATTTTTCAGCCTACCAGCAACCTATTTTTGAGAACAAGAGTATAGACAGGTTCTGCCATCTATAAAATTTGAACCCCAAATCCAAAGTTATAAAGAATCTAACCCATTTCTACACTTAAAAATTCTGAATTTTTAAAATACTGGGTCAAACATAAGACGTTGCTCTGTTCTTTGGTTCGGGCGCTGCGCTGAGCAGCTGCACGTAATTCTGGGCCTCCTATGGCCTCAGTCACCAATGACTGACAGAAAGACAGTGACGATGTGACGGATAATATTCTTTCTTATCAAAATGCTTGCTGTACCGTGGTTGTGACTCAGTGGGTGTCCAGCTCTGCCTTTCCTTCCTACTGCATTTCTGACATATAACAAGGTGTAATTAATTTTCTTATACCCTTGTCTTTTGCATTACCAGAGATAACAGTGAGCATAACTTATTATTAGTTGGGTGCCTATTCCATGTCGTCTGAACAAACTGCTTTTGTTTCCACTTGTGTTGTATACTGTAAAGTAGAAAAAAAATGGCTAATAAAGGAAATGGGGGATCAAATGGGATCGTATTAAGTGTATACATCACACTGGAAAACTAACATTTATTGAGGATCTCCTATATGAAACATGTTTTATGTATATTATCTTTTTTAATCGTTGCATCAACCATCCAAGAAAGCTATAATTATCTTCATTTGACAAGCGAACAGAGCAAAACCCAAAGAGATTAAGTCCCTTGTTCAAGTAATGAAAAGAGAGAAATAAACATTTCCAATATGCAAGCAGCAGGAGCAAGACTTGGAGCCAGAAAACATATCCAGATTGTTTTACCCCAAAGCATTCAAGTATTCTAACATACCTGGCTGGTGCTACTACTCTTAAAAACTCCCCTGGAAAGGCCAGAACACATCCAGCACTTAACATTTTTATTATATGGCAACATCTACTTGAGTCACAAAATACTACCTAGACTTTCTATCTTTATTTCATTTTGTTGTACTGTATTCATGTTTACTCCATATTTAAAAAGATTATCTTTTCTACTCTGATATATTTTGGGTCAAAAAAAAGGATGGTGAATTTTCCAAGAAGGAGGTTAAATAGATTTTGTTTGTAAATAGTTCAGCGGTTGCAGGGGCATCTGCTGCTTTTTCACCTCACCTGCACGTCTCTCTCTGGGTCTGCTGCACTATCACCTGGAGGCTCCAGCTCCCCCCCTGCCTTTTTTTTTTTTGGTGGGGGCAGGGGGGTGGGAGGGTGGGGGGAGGGGAGGCTATGCAGAGTCCTGAAGAGGGGAATTGATTTGTAGTCAGAGAAAAGAGGTTCTTTGTCCTAAAATGATGAATAATAAGGGTCTATGAAGCTAGGGGGCCACTATTGCTGCTGTGATGAGTGAGATCTTCCCTGATAAAAACCAACATAGTGGGACGCAGAGGAGAAAGAGTGAGAAAGAGAAAGGGGGACAGAGAGCCAGAAAGTTGATGTCGGTTCAACTTGTCTAGAACTTCTGAGGGCCAGGAGCATAAAAGTTATCTCTGTGTCTCTCAAGCTCTGAGTTGGGTATTTATCCTAACTACAAAATTTTACATCTGCAAAACCAATTTATATTTCTTACTTTGGTACTGTTTTTTATTTAAATTTTCTAAGGACAAAGTAAATCACTACCTTAAAAGACTCATATATGCTTATTTTAAAAGGGTACCCCACTAGTCCATCTTTAACTACCAATGTCATTTTTTTAATCATTTATCTGTATTTACCAAATATTTCGGTAGTCATGAGGAACCTCCATCTTCCATAGCAATGTGTCAATTTGTAATTATATGCCAGAGTTGAGTTTCTGTGCTACAGAGATTGGCCATGAGACAAAACCGAATCTTCTTACATAGTCTGTGCTTGTTCGGTGACACTTCGAGTGTGACATTTGGCAATGATCACTGTGAAATGCCAGCCAGATAATTCAGACCAAAGAATCGACTCTCTGGCCTAAACGGCTTAATTTGTTTCTCTATGCTAATGAATCTAACTTTTTATTAGCAAATAAATATTTCCAAAGTTCTAAAAAGGACCTAGAACTTTACTGTTAGCTTAGGAGTTAATGTTGTTCTGTTTGTCAGGGATATTTGAACCATATTTTGTAAGAATTAGAACACATCACAATTTATCATGTGAGGACTGAAATAGCAAGCAGTAGAAATAGTATAGGGTCTCAGAGCCTATACAGTTCAGCTCTGTGTATCTCAATTTTGTCATGTCCAAAATTAAGATAATAATAATTTCTACCTCACAGAGTTGTGATTATTAAATAAGTTAATAACTTTAAAGTGTCTGAAACAGTGCCTGGCACTTACACAAGACTCAGGAAATGTCCGTTATCACTACTGAGTTTCTTTTAATTTACTAATGGAACAGTGTCCTTTAGGGAGCTCCTTCCTACCCTGTTAGCAGAATATGCAGTAGGCAGTTATTAGTTATTTAGTTAGTGTAATCAATGTTAACAAAGTGCAAGATGCTGGCTGAAATTTTTCATATTTCTTAGTAGCTGTATTTGTAAGAATTATCCAACTAATTGACATCTACCCAAATCTATTTGCTGAATATAGTCATTGTTCACATGCTAAACATACGTTGAAAAAAGTTCTAATTTACTTTCTTATCATCTCAAGAAAGGCATTACATATGTCCTATGTGCAAAGTACTGAGTTGAGTGTTTTGGGGGTCTACATACACATATGTCATGGAGAAAATGTGGATCCTGCCCTCTCATATGAAGAATACAGTGGGAAACTTAGGATGTGTACACCAAAAAATCTAAAATGGATTATCTAAAGTGAAACTTGTTGCAAAGATATGTGTTAGGGGCTGAACTGTGTCCCCCTAAAATTCATATGTTGAAGCCCCAACTCTCAGTACCTCAGAATGTAGCTATATTTGGAAAGAGGTTTTGTAAAGTGGTAACTGAGCTAAAATGAGGTCAATCGGGTGGGTCCTGATCTAGTATAACTGATGTCCTTGTAAGAAGAGGCGATGAGGACACAGACACATGCAGAGGGAAGACCACGTGAAGACAGGGAGGAGAGGGCTGTCTGCAAGCCAAGGAGATGCGTCTCAGAAGGAACCAACCCTGCCAACATCTTGATCTCAGATTTATAAGCCTCCAGAAGTGTGAGAAAATACATTTCCTTTGGTTAAGCCACCCCGCCTGTGGCAGTTTGTTATGTCAGCCCTAAAACTCAGGCAGTAAGTAAAAGAAAAAAGATTGTGCTACATGGCTTCAGAGAACTGGAAGCATCCCTCCAGCTGGGAGCCTGGAGAAGGCTTTATCTAGGTGGCTACTGCGATGGCCTTTGGAGTAGAGGATGGCCTCATGTAGCTGGACGGCCATGTGTTCTTCCCAGCGGGTACAGCGTGTAAGGTACGTGGCTGTTGAAAAGCAGAGGAGCTAGCTTTACCTTGATGGGGTGGGAGAAAAGACTGAAGTATAGATTAAGACCAAGATACCAGCTTGGATTTTAGGCTGAATGCAAAAGAAATACATTGAAATATCTTGGTGGCAAGGTAAAAAAAAAGAAAAAAAAATTCATGCTGGGCTTGAAAAAGATCAATCTGTATGTCAAGTAATGATCGGTTGGAAGAGGAAAGCATGTGAGTCAGGGCAGAATGGCTGCAGCCCAATGCAACAGTGTAAGAGAGGAAAGAGGAAGGTTCAGAATACCTAGACTCTGAAGAGGTAAAATCACTGGGACCTAGCAGATCGCTTTGAAATGGGAGGCAGGCAACAGAACTGAAGAACCAGGGGCAACTAGAGGTTCTGATCTGGTGGTCTGGGAGGAGAGGATCACAGAGTTAAGCACAGAATAAGAAGAGAGTGGAAAAACAGGTCTAGAAAAGATGATGAACTTCGTTTCATAGTTACTGAGGACCGACAATTTCAAACATGGCTGGAAATACAGCGCTGTAGCTGTAAATTGGGATATATACACACACATATATTATACACACCATATTTGTTTGGAAATATATAATATAATGGCTTTTGAAAAAGTCTGCTTATATAAGCTTAGGACATGGACAGTCTTAGAAGTAAGGGTTAAAGTATAGATTTTGGATCATCATTGAAGCCAGGAGAGGAGTTTAAATTGCCAAAAGAAATAACAGAAAAACAGAAGAGAAGTTTGGGCAAAGGACATCTAGGGAACAAGAATCAAAAGGGAAGTAGTGGTGAATTTTTTTGGAGAGATGGGAGGAGATCATCTATTTATTAGAAAACCTCTACTTAGCCACATAGTTGTTCAAGAAACTTGAAAACCTCTCCTCCCAGTGTATCCATTTAAATGATTAAAATTTTCAATGGAACAAATGAAAGGATTCCCCCCCCCCACTTTGGATAATAAAGTAGACCCACTTTCATCTGCATTATCAGAAAAGGAAACAGGAATCTAAATTTCTTTGTAGCTACAGTAAATCTAAGTAAAATATCAAAAATCAAAGAACTTGGTGGTTCCTAGTTATCACTCACCTCAAAACTTCCTTTAAAGAAAATAAATATTTTCATAAAGCTTGAAGAAAAAAAATATTCAAAAATGGCCTCTGGAATATTGGTTGTAGAAGTGATCCAGTTTAACCTCTCTCTCTCTCAAGTAACAGTTTAAATCAAAGAACTCAACGATGGTTACACTATTAAACATTGGTTTTTCATATGCTCATTCCATTAATGATAGAATATACATATAAACACCAACGTTTATAGAACTCCTCTCTGGAATATTGCATGGTCTCTTCTCTCTGCATAAGGCTGCCCTAGGGCACTTGTTTTTGGATTTCCCCAGTTACAACCACATACAAGGACAGCCCAGGGCCCATCTGATTTGCTGTAGGCAGAGGGCAGAATCGGTCCTATCTACAAACATGGCAGGGGCCACAGCTGCCACCCCACAGAAGGCAATGCTCATAGGAAAGGTGCTGAGTAGGGCTCCCAAAAGATGGCTTCCTCACTGATTAGAGAACTGTCTTTAAATTCCCCAACCCCTGAGCTTTAAAGAGATAGTATTATTTTATGTAAGTGGATTTATTAGCAGTTGTGAGCTTTATAGGGTACTGACCCTTCTGTGTATTTTTGGCTATTGTAAAGGCATTTATTCTTAACATCAATTAGTTTAAAATTAACTTACAAACCTGGGGGAATTCAACTTTTTTTTTGAAGATCATAGTGATAATATCTATTTCACTTTCTACTGAATGTTAAATTTTAGCATGAAAGTGGCCTAAGTAAACAATCGAATAAAAGCCTTAGAAACAATCCTTAAAAGTCTAAGTTTCAGCTAGGATTCTCTCTAAATAACCTCAAAGTGATTTTATCTAAATAACCTCAAACATACTGAAAGCCATTCCACAAAGATGCTCCCTGATATACTTCCTGAGTGTTTATTTATATGATGTTTAGAAATAATTAACTAACCAATAGATGACCAATTTAATAAATTGAGTTTATTATTCTTAGCACGACATCTTTACTATTAGAATCTACCGATCATTTGACAACAACGATTAATTGGCATTTGAAACAAAACTTTACTGCATTTTTAAAATACGGATTCATTGGAAACACTGACATATAATGTAGTTGAAGAAAATGTATCACAATTTCTCTTTTGCAAATGGAAAATCAATAGTGCCAGGAAAAATCAAAGGTTTTGTTTGTTTGGCCAAATCAATTTTACAATTATTGGCCTGAGTGCATCTGTAGATCTCCTTCCAAATAAGATTTGAGAGCTACTATCAACAGATAGTACACATTCAATAAGTGTATCATGAGTTTATTATAGAAATAGAAAATGAGCCATTGCTAGCAAAACAAGGAAAACATGAAATGGAGATAAATCTGTAGTAAAAACAGACAGCAAGCTTTTCTTCTATATTTTTATAAATGCAAACTGTTGGGGCTCAGGACATGCTAACCCCAAATTACCCTTGGTATATTTTAAGCTCAGGGAGTTTGAGAAAACAGCAAAAGCAGAAAAGTCATTCAGACCTTCTCCCCACTCTTCTCTCCTGAAACAGGTCATAAAACCCCCATGTGAGATCCATACCTGGAGGAAAGGAGCATCCTTACCTGTGAAGACAAAGAGACATCATCCTAACAAACGGGCCTTGCTAAGTTTCCTCCAGTTTACTACACTTCCCTTACACTCTTTAACCTACATTTCTACATATATGGCAGAACTGGCCCCTCCTCATCAAACCCAGCATAAATATACTCAGGTCTGCTTCTTCCAATCTTTGTTTCCTTAGGAAGGTCCCCATGTCATGCAAAACATATTTAACAAAGCAGTGTGCTTTTTTCCTGGTTATCTGTCTTTTTCAATTTCACTTTCAGACCCAGCCAGGGACCCTAAGAGGGTCAAAAAAATTCTTTTTCTCCCCTGCAAAACCATCAAGCCAAGAGAAGCAAACCTCAAAATACACTTGCATTGTTCAGTTATATCACCATGCTGACTATCTCAGGGATCTGGTTAAAAGAGTTTAAAAGGATTTTTCTCTCCACCTGCTTCATAGGCCATAATACTAGTGCCCCTGGGGCTTACAGCAGCCTTCTTCTAACAAAAGTGCAAATGATTAGACTGAACATCAAAATCATTGTAACATGTTCCATCCCAAAATTCTTCCCACAGAAAGCCCTTCTGGATGTTTTATATGAATGAACAATTATTATTTTTGGCAACAATATATCCTAAATGGAATTTGCATGAAACAATACTGTCTTTATAAGCTGTGTACAGACCCATGTAGCATTCCTGATATTAAATTTCCCTCTAAAAAAAAGGCAACTTGAACTTGAAGATGTGTCTACAAGCATTGGTGATTCAAAGACAGAGGTGTTTAATTATAGTGGTGCAATAAATTAATATGCATCTGTTCGACAAAGACTAATTTTATTTAAATTATTATAAGGGCATCAACACTGCAAGAATAAAATGGTGAAAGGGTTGTTGGAGATGCTATTTGCATTGGGGGTGGGGGGCTGGTAATTGGGTCAGTTGAGTTCAGACATTAAAGAATCATCTGCCGGCTACTGAGCAGGCTGTCACAGTCTGTCTCAATCAAGCAGAACTGCAAATCTCCAGAAAGCTGTTATTGATCAAAATAAAAATCTGCACTTTATTTAGGTTCAAACAAAGAGTCACTGCTAACATCAACTATATATGATCACCACATGTGTGATAACTGAATACTGAATTTTACTGTACCACAGCTTGTTAAAATAAAGTCTTGGTCTCTTTAGAAATACAGATAGGTTTGATTATTCATCTCAATTTGAGAACAAAAAGTGATGTAGGAAGGAATGAATGTACCTTTGATGATGTCCATCTCCAAATAAAAAGAAGAAAATAACAAAAAAAACAAACACATACAATAAAAACAGCTGAACCCTGTCACAAAAATTTCTGACTTTCATAATTAATCAGCATTTCTTGAATGTTTTTCTTCATTGTCTATTTAAATGGCTCAAAAATGGCATCACCATGGACAGACTCGGAAACAATTGCTTGGTAGTATCGGTTATTTTAATGGACGTATCACTTTAAATGAAGCCATCACATCTGTTCCGCCTCCTAATTACAAATGCAAAAGGAATACAATTCACCAATGCATCATAAAAAAGTAAAACATAAGTGATTTAAATGCATATGTATGTTCCTTAGTCAATGCAGCATGCAATCTGCTATGTTTTTTACATGTTCTGGGCACAAATCAGATGGAAAACCTGTTCTCTGATAAAACGTGATTTCTTCTCCCTGGTTAAGTTTGGGGCTGTATCAAAGCAATGGTTTGCACAAATGGTTTGCAGTGTACACTGCAGACCAGCAAGTGTTCCCAGCTACACTCTTCCTAGGGACTGATATTTTATATCAGTATGATGGGTCACACCACTCTGATGATTGAGTTGTGTTGAGTACTAAAATGGTTGAGTACTAAAATTCATTAATCTAATGTATGGGAGGGATTTTCACTGATACATTAAAAATTTCTTTCTTTTTCTTTCTTTCTTCCTTCCCCTCCCTCTCTCTCTTCCTCCTTTCCTCCCTTCCTTTCTTTCTTTCTCTCTTCATAAAGGGAGAAAACATCATAGCATTACCCAACTTTGCTCATAGGGGTGGCTAAGAAGCATTTGCTGCTCCCCAATAATTGTTTAAAGAACTGCATGTGCTGTTCTCATATTAAACAGTAGAATAGATATTGGTAAATGGTATTATTTTCTCCTCCAAGAAAGATCATTTATTTCTAGTAAAAATAGTCCCATTTTTTACTAGCCCCATAGAAATCACTGTAGTAGAGGTCATTTTATGGACCTTTGGGTAGGGCAGGAAGGCAAGAGGTTGATTAGAGTGAGAGGTCAGGGGAGGCAAAATTCCAGGCTTAATTAGAACAAAGCAGCATAATCAGAGTGCCATGATAGCGACCAAACTTGAAATAAGATTCAGTGTTAAATGTTAAGAAAATGTTATTGTATCTCTTCCTCAATCAAGATTGCATTCATCTTGTTTCTTTTACCCACTTTCCAAGTGTTGGTGGCATATAGATGGGCCTTAGTTTCCTTTCCGCCTCCCCCCATTAAGAAGCAAGCATCTCAAAAGCAGAGACTGTTTTATACAGAGTCATTCCCATTATTGAGAATAGAGCCATTACAAAACTTAACAAATATTAGCTGGCAGTATTTTTTGAATGAATGTATGAACCTGAAAGTATGAACAGGTAATTGACTGATCCTGACAAAATTCTGTTTTCAAAGGGTCATTTTAAGTGGAAATATTAAAACAAGTGTTAACACCATCTTTCCATCTGAGGGAAATTTTCCCACCTTATTAATTATAGCTAACTCTCAGAAGACCTTATTAGTATTTCTCTCCTAGAATTGTGAGGATAAGATGAGATAGTACATACATGTAAAGCACTTCAAACTGGCTACCCAAAATAAGTGCTTAGTACATGATAGCTATAATTATTTTATTCACTCTTGGCTCTCAGTCAGGTAACTCAGTCAAAGCCAGATCAATATGTCATCCAATAGAAAATTAATTGTATTAATTATTAATGTTCAGAAACCTGAATTTGATGGCAACATTGGATATAACTGAAGTTTCAAATACACTTAGTACAACACATACAAGCATACATAAATAAAGTCAATAGACAATCACCAGGGTATATTTTATCAAGATACAGCTGAGAATAAAGGTCTCACTAATCTGGACCATGTAGCTCCTTTGGTGGGTATCAGTCAGCTTCCTTCTCCGCCAGCCCAGTACTTGTCCAATGGTCTCATGTACAAAGTGGTCGTGTGGCAGAGATGGAGGCCGCTCGGGCTTAATGGCACGGACTTCCTCTCACCATGCTCGTTCAGCTGCCCCCACTGCAGAGTGCCCGAAGGGCCATCAGCAAAGAGTGACTCCGAGCCTCCACAATGACACCTTCTTGGGCAGCAAAATGTGTAAAGAGTTTTTTGGAAAGCTAAGATTTATTTTACAAGACCATTCTTTATTCTGAGAGTCTTTCTACTTTTTGGTGTGAAAATGTTTTCCATTTGATTACATAACAGTAGGAAATACCAGGGTTTGTTTCTTTTCTTATTAGTTTGTTCCTTCGTGTTTATCCTTGACAAAATAGAATAGGATTATCTTACATTGGTTTCTGGAAATTTTACTAGCTTGTGAAGTCCAAAGGTCTAGAAACCACTGGTGTATTGGTTAAGAACACTGTACCCCAGAAACAGACAACTCCAACCCCAGCTCCACTTGTTTCTGGGCCTCAGTTTCCTCACTGACATCATAGGGTTTGGGAACAAATTAAATGAGGCAGTGCACAGATAATATTTCTTTCATCCAATATCTGGCACCCAAAAAGAGCTTATATTATTATAAATAAACTTACATTATTATTAGTGTATTATTATTATTATTGCTATTACTACATTGGTGCAAAGCAGAGCAGAGAAGAACCTTTTGAAACTTTCTGCAGCACTTTGCATGAGTATCTCAGGATGTTGCATCACCTCCTTCTAGGATGGTGTCATTTCTTGGATTAGACACTGATGTGAAAATTCAAGCAACTTGGATACTACCCTGGCCTCTCCCTGGCTTCCCATGGAACTACTCTTCTCACCTGCAAAGTGAAGGGTGGGAGGAGATGGTTTCTAAGGTCCTTTAAAGGGACTATAGGAACCATGTCAAAATGGTCCTAAATTCTCTGTCTCTCTTCGTTAGGAAAAAGGAATGAGTGTGGAAGTAGCATGACTTGAACATGCTGGGTTTCTAGCCATGTTTTAAGGTGAAATTTACATATCAAAATTAGTCATTTTAAACTGTACACTTCAGTAGCATTCATAATGTTGTACAATCACCACATCTATCTAGTTCCAAAACATTTTCATCTCCCAGAAAGAAAACCCCAATCCCATTAAGCAGTGAATGGTCACTCCCTGTTTCCCTCCCTTTAGTCCCTGGAACCATCTGTTTTCTGTCTCTAGAGACTTACCTTTTCTGGAATTATATACTATATATATAACTGTGTCTGGCCTCTTTCACTTAGCATGCTTTTGGGATTCATCTGTATTACAGCAAGTACCACTACTTCATTTCTTTTATGGCTGAGTAATATCCCATCATACGTATATACTACAATTTCTTCATCCATTCATCCATTGATGAGCATTTGGGCTGTTATAACCACTTCTTAACCACCATTATTATGAATGATTTCCAGTATGGTTATTACTTTTTGTTTTTAATTTGCCTCTCTTTTGTAATAAAAGTCACTCCAAACCATTCAATACATCAATTAGTGTTGAAGGACCCATATTCCAAAAGGGCCTTACTTCAAAAGATATTTTTTGGTACAACATACCCCTTGACTCAAATCTAAACACAGCCTTGGTGTGATACCCTGACTTCATAATCCAAAGTGACCAAAACAAACAAATATTTTCCAGAAAAGGAAAAAATAAAAAAAAAAAGGCTCATTGAAAACTTTAGGGGGTAGATGATATGGTCGGTCCATCATATCAAGAGAGAACTTTGGTTCAGTCAATAAGACAGCAGAAGTGGAACATCCTCATGGCACTAGTCCCCTGCCCAGAGCAAGCTACCAGGAAAGAGGTCTACCCTGGATGTCAAAGGGCTTTCTGCCATCTCTTCTACTTCTGTCCAGGAACTCAGTCCTCTCATCACAGACAATTAGCATGAGGACCTAAGTGGATAACCAACTCCCAGAAAGGTTATGAAGAGTATGGTTCCATACTATAGATTATGAAGCCTGCAAGTTGATTGTGTGATTTAGAAGTAAACTAAGCCCATGACCTCTCATATGGGTTGTCCAAATGTAAGGATGTCATTATCACTTTCTTTGTGGTGCTTTTCCCTCCCGCTTAGACCAGCTGATTCGTAGGATGAATACTGTCTCTGAAACTGCCTCACCCAAAAAGTTGTCTCTAAACCCCCTCTGAGGGAAATGGAGATCTGGCAATGATCCAGTCCATTTGATCAACATAGCTGGTGGAACCAGATAATTTAAGCTCCAAATTTCCCCATTAATCAAAATAGTCTTATGACAGATACATCTGCTTTTACTTTGGGTTGTGTAGACACAATCTAATTGTGCATTTCCTAAAAACAGAATTGTATCATCTGTAACATTCACAGAGCTCTTCCTGCCCACATTTCTTTCCCAGCCTGTTTGACTAAACAGATAATACGGTAATTAAAATTCATAATCAACACATGTTGAGTATTTTTCCTCTTTCTCCTGTTTTACAATCCTTTCCCTTGACTTCTGTGTGGTTTGCCAACTGTTCTATTTTTCAGGAGTGAATACTCGAGGTTATCTTCCTGCAGGGCCACCACATTGGCCATATTTCTTATCCTTTTCCTCGTGTGCCTCTTGCCTCTTGCCACGACCCCAACCCCCACCACCTCTGGAGGCAGGAACTTCAGAAGCATTGGTAGTTCTGACTATGCCTCGAAGACCACTTGGAGAATAAAGTAGCCAGTAGTAGAAGAAATAAAGAATGGAGACTACAGAGAGTTTGGTTTGACACCAGACATACCACTCAGCTTATGACCATGATTTCCCTCTCCAGAAGGCCTGAGAGTCCTGGACAAGCCTATTTGGCCTGCCATTGTAATGAACCTGGCCAAGCCGACCTTGTGCCAGACAAGTGGGAGGATGGTGGGCAGCTAAGGTTGCAGTTATCAGGAGGTAAGAGGGACCTATGGAAATACTTGTCTGCAGATACAAAGGGGATGCATTCTGAATAGGAAGGCCAGGCTGTCTGGAGTTAGATTCTTTAGGATTTGACTTCTTCAGAGACATGCTCAACTTTAGAAAGCAGAGCTCACATTGCTTCTAAAGTAGACCTGAGCAAAGATTACCACCAGCTTCCTTCACTGTAAACAGACCCCCAGAGTCTTGCCTTCTGGAGTCCTGGCATCCCTCCCTTCAACATTCCAGTAGCTTCTTTTCTAGGAATGCCTTCCCCATAAATGGGTCTCTCCTTCCCCACAGCAGTCCTGGCAACGCCACGTCACAGGTGAAGCCACCACCAGGGTGGCACCTCGGCTGAGTGGCCAGCGCTTCCCGTTCCGATGCTCTGAAGCCTGATGGGACTACACTGTGGGGCTCAGAGTGCTTGCTGGTTCTTTAAATCTTACAGCATTGAGATTCAAAAGCTGTTGTTGCATAATCCAATTAGAGAGCCACTTTTAACTGGCTTGTGCCATTCTCCCAGACTTCCCTTCATCAGAGTGTATAATGAGGATGCTTCCTCACAGTCCCAGAAATCTGTGAAGCAGGGATGGTATTTTTAACGCACCCATTTAAACAATGTCTGTGCCACACCACTTTTGATTTTCTGTTGCCGCAGGTGAGGAGCTGCCTGACAGCCGAGCTCCGGATTCGACATGTGTGGCCCAGGGCGGGCCTTGGATTTTTCAAAGGGTAACATTTTCACATATGGAAAAACACTCAAGTGTTTTCAGTATTCATGGCTCAGTATAGCTCCTTCATGTGTATTTCATAGACAAACAAGAGGCATCTAACAATGGAAATTCTACCACCTTATCTGTCTCACTCTTCCACCCATCTGGAAAACACACACGCATATAACACACACACACATAACACACACACCCCTGGGCAGTTTTCTTTCTTCTTGAACTCCAAAAACTTTTGATTGTACATAGAATCTTCTCCTTAGAGAGCTCAGAAGGGCTTTGCATGTTCCCCAAACCGTAGAAAATGAGGTCTGGAATTCTTTACTCCAGCCAGGATCTGGCCCAGAAGCAGTAAAATTTCCGAGGACACTGACTTCCCAGCAAGTAAAAGGCCATGTGCTGTATTCCACAGGCCATGTGGACATCTGTGTGCAATGCCCTTTAGCCATAACACAGAACAACGTAAGACTGTAAGGACAGCATATCCTCAAAGCAAGGCCGCATGGTCAGTTCTCTGTGCAGAGAAAAATAGGAAACTTTGGTTTCCGTACAGTCCCTGAAGACCATAAATAGGAAACTGGTTTCCCTACAGTCCCCCAAAGACCACACAACTATTGGACTATTGGTGGTAAAGGTCCTCTAGGGCACGCCACTGTGGCATCAAAGTTATTTTGAGCAGAAGGCACTGGAGTTCCTGAAATCTCTTATCTGCCTAAAGGCAGTAGTAACCCCCAAGAGATCAAACGAACTCAATTGTCATAAACCTCTCTTCAGGAGCTTCTTACAACGACTCTTATCACTAGAAATGAGACATTGTCATAAAATTATCATATCATCTATCTTTTCTCGCAAGGACCCATTTATCCTTCCAAAAAATCATTTGTTTTCCTATAGTGTCTTTCTCCCCTTTCCCTGCCCCTATTAAGACGGTAGGTAAGCCCCAAATTGTAACTGCTTCCTTGAGTCCTATGTTTCTATGAACTCCATTAAGTATGTGATCAAATCTGCCTTAGCTCTTGCTAATCTGTTTTTTGTCAGTTTAGTTTGCAAGTCTCCAAGTCCTGGACTTAAGAAAGGGTAGAGGAAATTATTTTTCCTCCTCTACAGTGGGATTGGTGTGTGCTGGATATTTTCCATCTGCCCCTCTAGACCCACCCTCTACCCTTCTGCCCTCTGCTCTGCCCCAGACTGTTTAGACTACTTCAGCAAGCTCCCTTATCCTCTGTTTTCCAGCTGGGCTTGGCCAATGGAAAGCAACAGGAAGAGCTTGGAGAAAGAATGGTCAGGGTGTCTATGCCCCCAATTCCCCCAACCGCTGTGGAGTCACCATGGGCTGTGCCCCTTAACTGCAAGTCCTCGCTTCTCTACTGGGGGCCCACTCCACACAACTTTCCTGGCTCGAGGTCTGGCAATTTCCCCCTCTTCTTATCCTTCTGGCCTGGGGTGATAGAGTCCTCACCAGCCCCTGGATACTGTAGCACCCCTTGAAATTTCTTATACTCTGCTCCGCTTTTGTACATGGTGGCATATAAACTCCTTCAAATTACCCAGTTTGGATGTACTCTTTCTTATGAGAACCCTCACCAATATATAGGGAAGACAGAAGACAATCGTGCACCTAGAGGCAATCTCATTGCCTTTGAACCTGAGCCCCATCTGGGGAGTCACTGAACTCCTGCTACTTCAAGCCCTCTCTCCTGATTTGGCAGCAAGATCCAACTGACCTTTTCATGCTCCCCTGGCACCATGAAATCACAATCACTGTTCTTGTCACTTTGGCCACTGTCCTTATACTCATTGCCAAAACAAAGGCAACAATGGTAACACCACCAGCATTCTAGCACCTGTGAGTAAACAGCAATCTGATCTAGGTCCCTCTTTTAGCAGAGAGTTTATTAAGGCTTTTCAGGATTGAAAACAAAACATTCAAAAAAAGTAAGTAAAACAAGGAAAAAGAAAACAAGTAAATATAAAGGGTTGTGTGCTCAAAAGTGCCCTCCACGGTGACTTCATCTCAGGGTCCCAGGATGAAGCACACCTTCTTCAGGAAGGTGTGCCCTGGGCACCTGAAGGATGTGCACAGTTTTGCTAAGTGTAGGAAGAGGTGAGGAGAAGCCAGGGCTCAGGAGGGGGCATATGGATATATAACTTACACTAGAGGAATAAAGAATATTTCAATCAGTAGAAATTTAAGTTGCAGTGATGCTTAGAAGCTAAGTTTCCTGAAAGGTGAGTACTCAGTTTAGACCAATATCCAACTCTACAGAAAGCCTTTGAATCAGCGTAGTTCCTCAGAACTTTGGAGAGTGACAGGCAAATGGAAAGTGCATCATTAATATTTGTTGAATTAATTTAATTATTAACTAATAAATTCTGAATTGAGTAACTGAGGATCAAACTTCAAAAGCCAAAGAAGAGCCATAAAAAGAAAAGAAATCCTACCATTTGCAACAGCATGGATAGATCTAGAGGGTATTAAGGTCAGTGAAATAAGCCAGGCAAAGAAAATGATTTCACTTATTTGTGGAGTATAAAAATAAAGCAAAACAGAAGGAACAAAAAAGCAGTTGACTCATAGACACTGAGAAGAGACTAGTGGTTACCAAGGGGGAGGGCTGGGAGAAGGGGATAAAGGGGCACAATAATTCACAATCACAATATAAGTTGGTCACAGGGACAGTAGTACAGCACGGAGAATACTGTCAACGATTCTGTAACACCTTACTACGTTTACGGATAGTAACCGCACTAGAAGGGGTGAGGATTTAATAATATAGGTAACTGTTGAATCACTGTGTTGTATATTTAAAACCAACATAAGATTGCTTATCAACAATACTTTAATTTTTAAAAAGTCAAATTAATGGCTGTTTATGAATAATTTATAACCAAGTTCTCCTTTGGTTCTACTTCTCCCAGAGATTAAAACAAGAAGTTATATGGCCCTTTTGTACTTTTTAATAATATATGTGCTACTCCTATTTCCATAAAGCATTCTCAGAGCACACCGAATGAGCTGAAGAGGCTGTAGAGATCTCCTAAAATACAGAAGCATGTCATGGAGAGGCTGTCAGGGCATAATGGTTAAAACCAGGACTGCTGGAGTTGAACAGGCCTTGCTTTGTCACTTCCTAGCTTGTGACCTTGAACAAATCATTCAACCTCTTTGGAAAGTTGGGATAGTAATATCTTGCTCATAGGAATATTCTGAGGATTAAATAATACAAAGACCATAAAGACAATTCAGAAAAATCTGGCATGGTCAGGACCAGCACATCTTAACAATTACCTGAAACCATCACCTGGGACAGACGAGGATATCCAGACAGGGATTCAACTGAAGCAGCAAAGAAACCTGTGTAATAAAAATGCAAAAGATCACACCAAACGGAGGCAAGTGACCGCAAGTCAGTCGACAGTGGACTTCAGATTTTATTAGTTGGTACAACTGCTAGACAAATGCTAGACATTTTGCCATATGCTTAACCTACCTTACTGGTAGATGGAGAAAACTCCCTGTGTTTTGTTTTCACAAATCCCTGAAACACAAATGATTTAGCCAACAAACTTGCTTTGCATTGGCCTGACCTGTATTTACAAGGTTCTCTGTGGGCCATACCACCTCGTTCTCTCCCCAGCCCTGTGCCATCAGCTTAAACAAACACAGGCATCTGCTCATAAGAAACACACTCAGGTCTTTTTCTCTTCCAGGCAAATAAACAAAACAAACAAGTAAACAAAAAAGGTTGATATGATAAAAATTAAGCCAACCAGGTTTTTGGCTATAGAACACCAAACTGGCTAAACCAATTTAAAAAATCAGAGCAGACTTGCCTGGATGAATGCACAATTTATTGGATACTAACCCAAGTGAGTGGGTTCATAGCTGATCAAATGAAAGTAATAATAAGGGTAGTGAGCATTTTTTAAGCATATACTATGTGCCAGGAATTATGCCAACTACTTTGTATAGATTATTGTATGTGACAATTTTTATCATATTAGTGCTTACTAATGTAGTCCTATTTTATCCACATTTCTCCAAAAAGGCAGTAGTTGTAGTCGTTAAGCAATTTGCCTAAGGAAACAGCAAATCACTACAACTCAAGCTGTGATATACTGACCTATCTCCAATGCTTGGTTATGAGGAAAGCCATGAACATACTAACATCTTGATTTGAACATGGCCTTCAACAAAACTTCCTGAGATCCTTGTGCTCAAAATCTGAAAATTTAAGCTAGGGATAAGCAAAATGAAATAAATGTACAGTTTTGAAATAAATGTATTGATCAATCTTGGTTAAGCAATGTTGTTTGCTATCATTATTATTCTTATCAAATTTTATGAAAGATGGTGTCTAGGTGGGCCCTATGTAGCTCTGTCTTAATCAAAATATTGCTGTCTTGGGGTGAGAAAACAGAAGAACACTTAATATGTTTACATGTATGATAGTTACATGTTACAAATAGTGTTGTAAATAATTACAAATAAGACATTTAGGATTCTAAGACTCTCAGTAGGTTCATTCTTTTACTCCATGAACATTTGTTAAGCACACTGTGGCGGGCACTAGAAACATAGAGTTGAAAAACACAGTCTCTCTCATAGACACTGAGAAGTGACTAGAAGTGACTAGGGGTTACCAAGTGGAAGGGGTTGGGGTAAGTGGGTGGGGAGGGTGAGGGGGATAAAGAGGCATAATAATTCACAATCATAATATAAGTTGGTCATGGGGATGGTAGTACAGCATGGAGAATACAGCCAATGATTCTGTAACATCTTACTATATTGATAGATAGTAACCGCACTAGAGGGGGTGAGGACTTTATAATATAGGTAACTTTGAACCCCTGTGTTGTACATTTGAAACCAATATATAAGATTGTATATCGATGATACTTCAATTAAAAAAAGAAAGAAAAATATAGCCTCTGACCCCAAGGAAGTCATAGTCTTGCTTAAAAGACTAACAGCCTGCAAAATTAACAAGTTGGTATTGATGAAACAAATACAGAATCCAGTTTTAAAATTCAATCAGCCAATCAAGTACAGGATGGGGAATGATGTGGCTCCATGGCCACTGATGTGAAAAACTTTGGAGTATGTTTTGCTACATGCTCCATGATTCAAGAGCAACATGTTGCTTTCAGAGACACTAACGTATTCCTGGAATGTGTTAGTAAAGCGTGGTATTCAGAATAAAGCAGGTGATAAACTAGCATTCTGGGAAGCTCTGATCCTATTCACAGTTCCAAGGTCAACACTGGGTACCAAAATCTAAGAGGTGATGAGAGACATTTACAACTGGTAGCTGTCTTCAAATATCTCCAGACCTGCCAGGTGAAGAGAGGATGACATGTCAGCTCTTCTCCAGAGGACACACTAAGTACTAATGGGAGGAACGTATACATGGCAAGATCTTCAAACACCACAAATGTAACAAAGTCAATGGGAGGAAGAAAGAAAAGCCTGAAGGCATGTCTATTGTTGGACTGACTTTCTTACTCCTTATCTTGTACAGGCTGTCTGCAGAGAAAGAGTGGCACCCAAGATAGTCCATAAGGAGGAGACTGCAAAGGGCATCTTGTCCTGCAATCCACCCCAGCAAGAATTTTCGTAAGCAACTCCTGCACTGGAAGCCAAGGTGGGATGGAATCTCTGTTCTCTAGGAAGCTGGTATTGGGTGGCCTGCTCATGAACGACATGCAGCAATCTGAACCACAGAACCGAAGACCCAAAGTCCCCATTAAAGTCCTGTTCTGAATTTGAGGGAATTACTAAATCCTGGGGATTCTTCCTTAGAAATGTCTCCTGGGGCAGTCTTCCTCTCTGACACATGCCACCACGATCATTATCGCCCCACTCCTGACTCCTTCACCAGATTGCTGAGACATTCGTTCTTTCTGCTTTAGTTGGACATTGACTTTGTGTATTGGGATGGGGAAGGGACTCACAAAAGTTGTTTAAAGAAGATCTCTCTGGCAGTCACACAGGGAACAAGCTGGAGGGGTAAAACTGGGCTCCCCAGGGTGAACTCGGGCATTCCCACCCCTTCCTCCAACTTAGGATTTCCTCCCCAGTGCTTCTGATTGTAATGACTAGTGTCAGTCAACATTCACTGGGTGTTTACGGAATTGTTTGCAGGGATTTTTTGTGAAACAAATCTTTCGATTTATCCTCATTTTCCTGATGAGTAAACTGAGGCACAGAGCAGTTAAGGATGTAGGAATTCACAAGTAGTGTGTGGTAACCATTTGCCTACACAGGTGAAACCATTTGCCTCCGACGCTCATTTGAAAGCAGATAATCTGCCTCTGAAGTCCACTATTTAACCACTATGTTAGTTTACCATCTAACCACCTAACAATTTCCTTTTATGTGATTTTGTGGTCTTTAAAGCTAACTGTCATTCATAGTATTTTTTTTAAATAACGAATAAGATTATGTATAATGGAAACAACCCTCAGCTGAGAATTCAAGTGGGACACCTGGGGCTGTTTACTTGTTTGTTTGTCTGCTCTGGGCTTCAGTTTCCTTGCAGGGTAAATGGTTATTATGAAGGGCGCCCAGGCCTCTCACAGCTAACATTTCATGGCTCCTGGATTTAGTAGGCTGAATGTAGCACAAGCAAAAATTAGAATTTACTAGAAAATAATACTAAACCTTCTACATCTTTTATATTTTTACTTTTTACCATTAAGAAGCGAGACTGACCGCAGTCATTTATGGAGTTGAAGAAAAATTCGACCTCTTCTGACTTCGGCAAAACCGGTGTCCAGAAAGAACTGCGGGCGGATAATCGGGCCAAGGCGCGCCGCGCGCTCGCCGAGCTACGCGGTGGTACAATCCCTGGATGAGACCGCCCCCTAGGGGCAGCGCGGCAACCCGCAGCCCGGGCTCGCGCGCGCATAAAAGCAGCCGCCGGAGCTTCCAGCTGGAGCCGGCTAAGAAATCTGCGCCGAGTGCTCTCAGATGCAGACTCCACAAAGCCAAAACATTAACATTTTGCTTGCTATTTATTCAGCTTCCCCGTCTTTAATTCCCCCTCGCCAAGTAGCCTCCAAATGTGTCTTTTTGAGTATCAAAGTGATCACTTTGGATTAAAGTATTCCTTCTCAAAAGATACCTTAATTAAAATGTGTGTGGTGGGGGGAAGATGGTAGGGAGAGACCTCTGCACTTCTTATTCCTGTAGGAGAAAGAAAAGGAATGACTAGTTAGGGGAAAAAGGAGATGGCCTTTTTTGTTTGTAAGATACAAAATAAATTGTTTTCAAGCTTTATATTTGTTTCTTTCTAGTAATTATGCAAACACTTTGGTAATGATGACAGTAGCAGAATAGCAGGTAACATTTACTGAGTTCTTACTATATGCTAGGCAGCTGTTCCAAGTCCTTTCTTTTAGCATACACGTTTTATTATGAAACAACTAAGGCACAGAGAGGTTAAGTGACTTCCCCAAGGTCACACAGCTGACAGGTTGGAAAGTTAGAATTCCACTCCACTGTCTCCTCCCCTAACTACTATACCACAATCCCTTCTAAGCTGCAGCTCTCAAGGCATTTTTCAAACCTGAATTCACACTCCCAACGACTTCATCCACTAACAGCAGAATTCTGTTAACACTTAAGTCACTCTAAGCACTTCCAGTTCACAAGGAAAAGTCAAGGATTTCTCACACAGGAGGCAGAGAAGCAGGGTTATCTACAGGGTGGATTACTGCAGAAGGTGAGGACCAGTCCCAGTTATTTGGGGCATCACTTAAAATTTTCTTTGGAGGAGATTTGGAAACACTCGCCCTCAGATTCCTTATCTCTGGAATGGGAATACTTTCATCATCAGGTTCTTGTGAAATTCCATAAAATGATCTGTGTTAAGGGCAGAGCACCATGCCTGGTACAGGGGAGGGCTTGGAAAAGCCGTGGATTGTTTAGTATGGTTGTCATTTCTTCTTATTGAAACCTGGCACTGCAGGTTCAGGGGAGTGGAGAAAAAGATGTTTATGGAGGTGATTTCCACATGGAGATTTCCCTTGGGAAGCCCATGGCAGAGAAGTGAAAAGAAAGATTTTTACCAAAGAAGCTCTGACACTGGGCAAAAATTTATTTACAAGAAAATATCAGTGAGGTGGGCCCTGGAGGAAGAGTATGCAAATGATAATGGAAACGTGACTTACCCCCTCTACACCCAGAACTGCACCCAGTGCTCAGTGCCTAAGAATGGTTCCTAATGTCACCTATGAAGTATCCTTGCCCAGAATTTCAGACTTGAGTCTGATCATGCCTGTAGACCTAACCAGCAATCTTCGGGAAATGCAGAAGATGGAAGAACATGTTAAACCATGTTACAGGAATGCAATTAACAAAAAGCAGCAAGTGGGAAATCCCACAGGAGGAATGATCCAACTTCTTTAAACAAATAAATTACAAGTAAAAGAAAAAAGGGATTAGATAGATTAAAAGAGACCTAACAGACTTACATACAAATGTAATGGGTAGATTTTGAATCCTGATTTGAATAGCCAACCATAAAAAAAAATTTAACAAACATTTGTATATAATCGGGGAAATTTAAACACTGACTATACTTAATATTAAAGGACGACTGTTCACGTTTTAGTTGAGGGTGTATTGCTATGTTTTTTAAAAGTCCTTATCTTTTAGAGGTACTTACTGAAGTACTTACAGATGAAACGTGTGGGATCTGCTTAAAAATAATCCATTCAGGCCTCAGGTTGAAAAAAGATTGGCCAAGTATTGTCATTGTTGAAGCTGAGTGATGGGTATATGAGGTTTCATTTCACTCTTCTATTTTAGTAAATATATATGACATTTTCCACATTCATTTTAATGAATGGCTAATGTAACCATGAGTAAATAAGGAACCAGGCAAAAGGACCTACATGTATTCAAGTGCAGAGGTGAGGACCTGCGGATCTACTGTAAGGAACGGTGAACAGCGCAGGCCAGCACCGGTCATGTAAAGGGAGGTGGTGACACACTCATTTGGGCAGAATGATGAGGCCTGATTATGCAGAGCCATGGATACCAATAATTAAAAGAGCAGCTCACATTTTTTGACAATTACTATGTGCCGCGCATCTAGTTTCTCTCACACTTTTTAGTGTTAGATCAATAATTAATTCCGTTTTACAGAAGAAGAAAGTGACACTTACAGAGGTATGTAACTCATGCAAATGCACAGAGCTAGCCAGCTGAGGAGCCAAGATCCAAACCAAAGAGTCTGATTAAACAGCCCCCAGTCTTAACCACGGCTGGCAGGCACTGTGTGACCAGTTTGGGGCCCAGGCTAGGTTTACTCAGAGCTGCGCTCCAGGAGGATTCATCTGGCATAGCACACAAGATGGCTTGGAAAGGAATGAGGCTGCAGGTGGGGGACCCAGAAGATACTGTAGTTGTCTAAATGGGAGATGGAGAATGCTTGAACAAAGAAATGAGAGGGAAAATAGAGACACTGATATCGGAAATGAAGAGACCAAGAACACATAAGGGTCCGTGGCATGGACGTAAATGACCAGAGAAAGGAAACCTCAAAGGTAGCTGTGAACTAGAGATATTATTTAGACAGAATAATTCCTTTAAACCACTGGTACTGAGAGAGGACATATATGCTGTTGTATTTGATGTAGCTGTGTTTGGGTGCACCTTATTTGCTGTGCAGTGTATTCAGATGTCTTTTTACAAAATGATGCTTTGCCTCATGATTCATATACCATTATCTACTCAAATTCAGCTATGAAACTGAAAATGGCCATGTCTTTTCAAGGAAAAAAAAGGCAGATTTTGATGTGCTTTTGTGTCTCACACTTTCAGGGTACTCTCGGATTCCAGTCTGTGAGATTTAAATTAAGAGCCTTCTTGACAGATCTGCACAAAACAGCCAGACCACCTGAAACTTGTTTGTTGGGGAAGATTAAAAAGGCCCCGAGTGAGAGAGAGAAGCTTCCTGTGCAGGCAGGAGATGGAATCTCGGGTGCTCCAGAATTTCTCCATGCTTGATTTACTAGAGATAGAAGATGAATGTGAAGCCCAAAAGGACAGTGACTGGTTCAAAGCCACACAGCTGGATGCTGACAGAGCCAGGCTTCTCCTGCCCTGCAATTTGTACTCCACCGGGCCTTGAGTTTTTTGAAACACAGCACCTCTGGAACAATAAAAATATCCTTAATAATTCCTGCAGTGAGAGGAACTAGTTTCTCATATTTTTCAGATTAAGAAACTGAAAATCAAAAGTCCACTTAGCATTCAAAGTACCAGTCTGCTGACTTGGTTGGTAGATAGTTGGACTTCACAGTTTTAGCAGGGATGCACGCGATTAGTGGGCATAGGTGCCTTCGCCCTTTGGTACCTGGCACAGCACCAAGTGGACATGGACGTATTCCACACTGACTGGTGAGCACATGATGTGGGGCTCTGAAAGAATGAACCGGACGTAATTATGTCTCCACTCCATGACAAGAGGATCTTCGTGGGGTTTTGTCAGTTTATTTTAAAGACCTGTTGATAAATTAACAAGTCAGATTTACTAGGCCCTCGGCAGACATCTAAGACCTCAGACAGTGTTGGAAAAGTCCCTGTACTCAGAGCAGGCAAGAGAGCCTGCTCTAGCATCTTGGCCTGGCATCCTGATGGAGGTATTCTGGGAGAGATAGCAGTGCCAAGCTTGCCAGAGGCACTCAAAGACATCTGGTCACTCTTTTGAGAAGGCAGAGATTCAAAACAGCAGGGAAAATTAATTTAAAGGAGCAGGATGAGCAGCTCCTTGCTGCTGATGGTTGATCTCAGTAGAATGCGTGTGTCATCAAAGACAGGCAGAGAGCACCAAGAAACGGATCCAATCTTCCTATCGAACCACAATTCTGCATCTGAAGCAGGTTGAAGAGTAAGCCTTTAGGGTCTGCTGGGAAGTTGCCAAAATGGGAAGGAAACACACAGTGGTATTACCTGGTAGCAGTGATCAGTTGTGCCAGTAGGAGTCAGTACAGCCTCTACCATCTCGGCTGCTCTGGGCAATCTCATCTCAGAGATTTGCACAGAAGGGCTTCGGCTGCAGTGACCCCATCCATGTGCAGAGGGGCGACGTCAGACCAGGATTAGCACATTGTGCCACAAGAGAAATTGGTCATAAAATTGGCATGGTGGTCGATCAACATATACCGTACGTGACTGACTGCCCTCATTTGTTTACTTTGTGGGCCAGCCACTGTGCTAAAAACACTGGAGACACAAGAATAAAGAGGACTTGAGTCCCTACGCTTGATGACTTAATAGTCTAATGAGGGGTACAAACAGATACACACTTAAATTAGGATGTTCCCAGACCCAATTCCAATGGCAGGGGTGGGCGGTGGTTTCCCCCCATACAAAACACCAAGTAATTCTCTGACACCAGCAGGCTGTCCAAGAATTCAACTTAATTGAACTGAACTGTGACACTATCTACCCAGAGGAAGTATCAGATTCCACAAATTGAGAATTCAGTCTGCAAGACTGCCCCCCACCTCCCACTTCAGTAACAGCCCCAGGCTGTTACCTGTGTGTCTGACTGATTGGCTAGATGAGGAGTTTCCCGTGACCTCCTCCTCAGGTTCAATTAATTTGCTAAAGCAGCTCACACAAATCAAGGAAACACTACTTAAGTTTACCAGTTTATAAAAGGATGTGATAAAGAATATGAATCAACAGCCAGATAAAGAGGTACTTAGGGGAAGGTCTGGAATAAGGGATCTTCTGTCTTCTTGGGGCTTGGGGCCCTGACTAGATGGCACGTGGAAGAGTTCTGGCTCCCCAAGGATGCAAGCTCTCTGAAAAAGGCAGAAGGGGAAAAGGGCCAAAACATGGTTCTCTTGGGTTTTCATGGAGGCTTCATAACACAGTCATGACTGACCAAGTCATTGGCCACTGACTGATTCCACCTCCAGTCCCTCTCTCCTCCCCAGACGCTGAGTGGTGGGACCAAAATTCCCACCCTCTAAGCTCATGGCGGGCCTGCCTGGCGACCAGCCCCTGCTTGTGGGTGGCGTTTGAAAGTCACCTTCACTAATAACAAGACACCCATTTTACCTTTATGGCTCTACAGCATTTTCAGGAACTCTGGATGAAAACCAAGTACATCTGAGAAAAATATTTTGGTCATCTGAATGGCCAAATATATATTTCTTATAAGTCATTCTTATATAATAAATATATATTTATTATAAGTATTTATAATACATGGCAGGGGTGGCAGGGTCTGCAACAGAGGCATGAAAAGAAGTGCTGCTGGAACCTCCAGGGGAAAGCAGCTAGCGTCTGCTGGGGAATGCTGGTCAGGAAGGCAGCAGACCCCAGGTAACACCCGAGTGGACTCCAGATGAGAACAGTTCACCAGGCTGGAAGAAATGTCCTTACCACGAATAGCAATGGCCTGTGCAAAGGGGCAGGAACTTCGAAAACAGAAGGAATTGAGTCCTCAGCCTTGTGCTATGGTTTTATAACTTTCCACGTCAGATAACTTACAGCTCTGATTGTTGTCCCTCCAAAATGTATGATTTAGGCCACTCACAAGATTCGTTTTCTTAGTGCTGACTCTTAAAATTGCTCACCTATAGGCCAGTGATAGAATGAGCAAGAAGGTAGAAAAATCAGTCCTCCCTTTAACTTACAAAAGGAAAAGGAAACAGACTTCCAAAGTATGGAGCGAAAAGGGCCACTATTAAATAATCCCTTCACTCAGCCCTCTGGCACATTGGAACTTAAGAATCATTTGTAGCCAACACGTGCTTTGCTGACCATCTTTCCCAGGATTGCAAGAGCAAGGAGATGATGGTAGCTAGAATTTTCTAATTTCCCACACAAATTTCCAGTCACTTTAGACAACCACCTTGGATTTCTGTCATGTCATTTTTCAGAAAAGGCTCATTGCTTGCTTATCCCTTCTTGCAGTGAAAGGTGTTATGCTCCCTGCAAAATTCTATTCTTATTTTAAATGCTCAGTTGGGAACTTTAAACTTTGTTTTGCTAACTCATTTGTAACTGAAGCTGAACAATAGCATATGATTCAAATTCTATAAATTTTTCTCCTAGTTTCAAAGACTTCTACTCCCAGGAGCCTGAACTCTGGCACTTTACACAGCCACGTGGTTTGAACACATTGGAGGGCTAAGGGTAAGACTTTCCATCAGAAAAGCATTCGGGGCTAAAATAGTCCCACAGTCACAGTCGGGACATTCCCGCCCTTCTGTCAGCATTTCTGCTGCCCTCCCCAGCCATTCTGCTTCCCGCAGTGAAAGTGGCTAAACGTGTAAGTGGAAGACAGAAAAGAAGGCTCTCTGAAATATAAAAACTCAGTGGAAGTTCTCTTGTGGTATCTTTGCATAGTGTCTGCCAAATTATAGCATTTATTGCCCATTTATGGAATACCAAGAACTAGGAAAACGATGACAAATAGACCAAGTCCTTGGCCTCATGGAGCATGCATTCCGTGGGGAAGACCAGAAACACATACCATCATGCCAGGTAGTCATGTGAAGAAATGTAAAGCTGGCTAAGCAGTCAGAGCGGTGGTGCAGGAGAGGCCTGTTTTTGTTCAGATTATCAGGAAGGCTTCTTTCAGGAGACAGTATCTGAGCAGAGATCTGTCTGAAGGGAGGAAAGATCCAAATGAACAGACAAGCGAAACTGTTGTAGAATTTCCTGGGAAGGCAGGGCCTAAGTGCTGAGGCCCGGAGAAGGGAGCTGAAGGTGGCTCCAGGTCTGCGCCAGGTCTCGCGAGCGCCCCGCCCAGCAAGCAGGTGCCTTGCTCCTCATGCCCTCCTCACTGTGGAGATCCCCAGTCTGCATCCCAACAGTGCTTAGGCTGATGTGGTGGTTAAGATGAATCCATTTCAGGAGCTCAAAACAACCAAGGGAAAAGAGTAAATCAGAGATCCCAAAACCTGTTCTATGCAGATGAGAGCAGAATCCACCCAAATTCAAAACAAACACACAAGAATTCATTTCCATACAAACAGACTTAAATCCATTTATCTCTATCAAAAAGACACTTATTTACATAAGCATTTACGGGAGTTGTATTAGTCAGATATTGTACTTCTCAGAATGAGTATTTTTATCTTGTTTTCTGTCTCTGTTCTGTATTTTCATGTTGGGAAAAATTTCTCCAACTTTATATTTTAATACTTCTTTTGAAACTTTAGTTTTGAGAAATAAATAATTTCCAAGAGCTCTTTATTATTCTGTGGTTGGTCCCCTTTTTTCATAGCATAATGTTCTTATTTTATGGATCCAAAATCTTCTTGAATCTCTCCAAGGATATTCAGGATTTTTTTTTTCTCATGTTCCTGATTTAACAATTTTCTTCCAGGACAGTTTTTGTATTTGATCTATCATGGAATTTGTTTTTATGTTGCTGGTTTTCTTTAGCTCCAGTGATAGCTCTTGGTACAGCTGAGTTGACTTTTCCTTGTCGTTGGTGATTCATTTTTGCTGTTGTATATGGGCATCTCTCTTTCCATTACCCCATCACTAGGTCTTTTCCAAGAACAGAAGAAAATTTGCCCAGTTTTAAGTACATCGGTGGAGCTTGTTGCTGACAGAATTCTACTTCCATGAGAAGGTGTCTTGCCAATGGGTTTCAGCCCAGAGAAGTTCACTATGGATTCAATATGACCAAAGAAATGATGACAGTAGAACGTTCTTGGGATGAAAGGGTTATACCCAACTTTTTTCCACGGTGGCAGGTTAGAATCCCATCCATGCAGCAAGCCGATCTCTGCCTCTGGGCCTCTCTGCCCGCGCAGCCGTCTCAGTCTCTGTCCTTGGGGCTGCCACCACTCCAGTCTCGTCTCTGCTCTCCTGCAGCCTTGCAGCCATGCAACCGTGTCACCCAGAGCACTGGGCAGAGCTCTTTATATAGAGTTAATAAGGACGTATTGCCCACACCTGTGTAGTGAGCTAGCCAACCAGGGCCAGGTGAGAACCCTGGCCACAGGCACCTTCACTTTATCCACAGAAGGTTACAAGCTGGCATTGGCATCCACATTTTAGCTTTAATTCTCCCCCAGAGACCTTACCCAATTTCTTCTTTTGTTTTATTAAGGTATCATTGATATACAATCTTATGAAGGTTTCATAGGAGCAACATTGTGGTTCCAACATTCACCCATGTCATCAAGTCCCCCCCCCACCCCACTGCAGTCACTGTCCATCAGGGTAGTGAGATGCTGTAGAGTCATTACTTGTCTTGTCTGTGCTGTACTGTCTTCCCCGTGACCTACCTGTATTATGTGTGCTCATTATAATGCCCTGTAATCCCCTTCTCCCTCCCTCCCCGCCCACTTACCCAATGTCTTTAGACAGATACCTGATGTGCAGCCCAGGGAAGGAGAGGGAGAAAAAACCTAGGCTACTTTTCGTCTGTGCTGAAGAGAAAATGGGGTAAGGAACCATTAAGTTACTCCTTCCAGTGCCTCTAAAATGGAGGCAGTACCCCTTTTATTTAAAAACAAAAGGGGGCATTTTTATCTGTCATAATAAGTAAGGAATCATTGGTACTAGCATTTAGTGGGAGGGGTGAGAGATGCCAAATCATCCATCACACACTCTCCCATTTAATGAAGTTTGTCCAGCACAAAATGTCAGTAGTGCCTCCGTTGAGAAAGCACTAGACAGACTTTTAATCAAATGCCTTCCTCTCCCCAGCACCATTCTCAGCTTTCTTTGTCCCCCACACCAGCCCTTTCTCTTGTTCATCCCTCTGATCCTGGAGGCCTCTGGCCTGTCCTGCAGGCTGATGCTCCCAGGATTCTGCGCCCCCTTCTGGATGTTCTGGGCTATAGCATCCTTGCTCGATTTAAACCATCAAAGGGCCTCCACTTTTTCATTATCCACAAAGTTATTGAAAGCACTATTTGCCGTTAATCTCTCTTTTATCTCTTAGCTATTATGGGATTATTCCTATTTACTATGTCAGTGAGGCCTCAGAACGAGGGAGAAAGAATAACTCGGCTGCCATTCAACATCATAACTAGTTTTTGTTTTATCAACATAAATCAATTTCTTAATTCCCTTCTAAATACAAAGAGGACATTAGCATGCTTTCCATTCCTTCTGACTAACACTCTCCCATTCCACCTTCCACCATATAACTTGCAATTAACCATTGCTAATTTCATTACATTTACATTAATTTCTGCAACTATGAACAAGTCATCCATTGTCCATAAATTGACTCTAAAAGTTTAAAATCAATATATTTTATTTAAATTTAAATATTTCTTACAGCTGCCCCACATAGAGTGTTTGAATTATATTTCCTATAGACTTAATGTCCTAGCTTATGGACATTCAATAGAGAACCTTCCTGGAACAGAATTAATAACCTTCCTTCCTTCCTTTCTCCCTTCCTCCATTCCTTCCCTTTCTTTCTTTTCTTTCTTCCTTCCTTCCTCCCTCCCTCCCTTTCCCCCTTACTCCATTCCTGCCAGGCATTTTCTGGGAATATGTCTTCCCTGGTCCATGTGTGTCATTTCCCCCAATTTCCTCATATACACTGTTGCTTTTCAATGTCCTCATTTCCTATAAGTCTCACCTCTGTGTCTTCTCAAGGCCCTGAATGTTCTGTTGTATTCTTCTGCCTCAAATTTTTCCACCCAGGTGAGTTTTGAATAGAGGAGTCATATTACCTGACTGTCATTTCACAGAAACACTCTGTTGTGTGGGCAATCGATTGGAAGGGGATGAGGGAAAGCAAAGAGGCATTAGAGATGACTGCAATAGCTCTGGGAAGAAGTGATGGTGACTGTTAGGATGGTGCCATGAGATGAGGACATACCTTGGGAGTGGAGCTAACAGGTTTTGCTAATTGATTATAGAGTGTGAGAACAGAGGGAACTGAAGATGCTCAGAGGTTTTGGCATGAACACCTGGAAAGGTGATGTTGTTGTTTACCAGATCGAGGAGCAAAGGGGATGAGCAGGTTGTAGAGGAAATGAAGAGTTTAATTGTGGGTGGTGTAAGTGTGAGATGCTAGATATTCAAATGGACACACTGAGTTGGCAGTTAGCTAAGAGTCTGGTGTTTGGAGTAAAGGTTGGGGCTGTGCCTTGATATTTGAGGTCATTAACATGGATATGGTATTAAAAGCCAGGGGAATGCGTGTGAGCACCCACAGTCCTGTGTATGAACAATGAAGAGAAAGCCTCCTCCAGTTCCAGGGCAGATCTTTGGGGACCTCCCCCCATTTAGAGCTCAGCAAAGAGCGAAAAAGAATGGGAAGAGGAAGCCAGTGAAGAAGAGGGGGAACCACCTACGTTAATGGAACCAAAGTGAAAAAGAATTCAAAACAAAGGCAATGAAAGGCCTGACAAATGCGAACCAGAGGTTACTTAGGAAGAGGACTGAGAAGTGACGTGTGAATCCCGCAACACCATCTTTGGTGATCTTGACGACAATGTGGTAAACTTAATGAAATGAGGTGAATGTACACAGTACACCTCAGGCATGCCATTTGTATGCATATAACCCAGAAAATCGCCCTCATAGTCACATGGGGACATTTATTAGGATTTCCATTGTAGAAAACAAGGAATTAGAAATCTCTTCAAGGTCTAACAATAGGAAAGTGGATAAATAAGGTAGGATGATGAATGGGATGGAATACAATGCAGCAGTCAGAAAAATGGACTGAACTATAGGTAGCAATTTGGATAGATTTTAAAATAAAGCTGAGTGAAAATAAAGTGAGAAAAGTGTTAAAAAGTAAGGAATAGGAAAATCTATAGCATGATACTACTATTATGGAAATTTTGTAGTGACAAACTCAAGCAACACTGCATATTCCTTAAAAATATTGGGAGGATAAGCTGAAAGGACACAGCTTGCATATACCTGAGTGGTGCAGACTGGGTAAGGAGAATGGGCTGAGGAACAATGGGTGGGTGGAAAAATAAAGTAAAATCAAACAAAAGAGACATCTTGTATGGATCAGTGATGCTCACTTCCATGGACTGAGGAGTATGATGAACTCAGCTCTTCACCTGCGGTCCTTGCCTCGCATCCTTGCCACGAGAGACAGCAAAGCTAAGAGACGAAGGGGCAGAGTGAGGGGTGGGCAGTTTGTCACAAACTCTTTCCTCTCCGGGCATCACCATTCCTCTCCCTCCCCCCTTCTCATTTGGATGAACTTGGTGTTTCTAAAAGCACTTCTAGTCGACCATCCCTACCTGGTGTTTCCTTCCACTTTTGGCCACTTGAAACCTCCTTTCATGTGCCCCAGGGGAAGTCCCCCCTTCTCCTCTTAGGGCCCTCAGAGCACACTCATATATGCACTGGTACTATCAATCTTTATCACAGGGTATGCAAGTAACTGTTTATACCCTCTGTGCCTATTTTAGGTCCCATTTATGCCCCCAGAGGTTTCAGGTCCCATTTAGGAACTTTCCCAGGGATTCTTCTAACATTTCTCCACTGATTGGGAACTAAAAATACTTTATCTTTCAGCTTTCTGCATAGTTCCTGGCACATCTGTAGCCATAATGGAACTTAAGGTTTACGGAGTAAATGATTCAAAACATGTGCCTCAGATGGACAGATTATTAATGTTGTAGAGAAATGGTATTACAGCTTCCTCTTAAAAACTTTTATTGTTTTGTGTTTAATAACTTTCAAAAAGTGATTTCTGACAGGGAAGAGACACCTTACCCATACAGAATTCCAAATAAATTATGTAGAGACTGCCCTCCAGGAGGGGAAGCAAAACTCCCCATTCCTCAGGTGTGGGCTGCACGTAGTGAACTTAGGAAGAATACCAACTTCACAGTGGGTGAAATCTGGCAAACACTGCTTCATCCAGGTGATTGAGGGCAGCATCAACAGTCATAAATCAAGTTGATAGCATGTGCCTTTGAAATGATGTGATGGAAATGGCACTTTACCTTTGTGCTCTTCTTCCCCAAAACCCGTAACCCCAGTCTAATCATGAGAAAAACATTGGACTAATCCCAATAGTGAAATACCAGACCACCACTTTACAAAAGGGTCAAGGTCCTTGAAAACAGGAAAGTAAGAAATTGTCGCAACAAGGAGGACCTAAAGAGCCATGAAAATTCAATGGAATAGGGCATTCTGGAATATAAAGAGGACATTAAGTAAAAACTAAGGAAATCTGAATAAACTATAGACTTCAGTTAATAATAACATACCAATATTGGTTCATAAATTATAACAAATACACCATACTGATGTAAGAGTTAGTAATAGGGGAAACTGTGAGAGGGTATATGGGAACTCTCTGTACTATGTTGTCAAGTTTTCCTTAAATCTAAAACTGTTTAAAAGATAAAATCTATTAAAAATAAATTGGATTTTTTAGAAGTAATTGTTAATACTGTGAGAACAGTGGCTCACGTGCTTCCCAGTGCTGTTAGCATTCTTGGCCCAGAGAGCAAACCGCAGGCTTTCCCCTCCCTTGCCTCCCCATCAAATGAGTTAAGCCCACATTTAATGAGTATGATCACTTAGCTGTAAAATTGACACCATCAAAGAAAGTCAAGAAATAAGTGCTGAGGAGACAAGACAAGCCTCTGGCTCCTAGGAAATAGAGTAGGACCAGGTGGAGGTCCCCCAATCTCCAACAGTGTATGAGTCTCTTCTCAATGCAAAAGAGGTCCCAGCTATTTTACTGCACTAATAGCAAAGGAGTTGCAGTCCCAAAAAGAGAGGGAGAAATAATACCTCAGGGTTCTCCAGAGACAATCACATAATGCAATATTTTGCTGGGAAAATAAGATTTTTTCCTGAGCAAACACGTTTCATTAAAATTAGAAGAGACCTGAATATGAAAGTAGTTTATAAATTGTAATAAAGTGTTCATATATCGGTTAATATTAATCTGCCTTGTCAGCACCTTGATGTGATCAACAGATCCGGTATCTCATGATTGACAGCCTCATGGCTAACAAATCAAGAACTGTTGTTGAAAACAACTAAGATGTTTGCAAAAGCTATACTTGGAAGTCCAGAGCAGTTTCCAGAAGGGAGATTTCAGCAAGTTAATGTTGTGGTGAGGGACACTTAGGCAAAGGGGCCATTCTTCCAAACTGGATGTAGGAATTAAGCAAGGAAAAGAGAAGCTGAGTCAAAATAGAAGTGATCTTTTTCATTAGTTGAAAGTATTTGACTTTACTTCTTTATTTCTGGGTCATTTCCTGCAGAAGAGTAGAGTGTTAATAACAAGGCAAAACGGTAGTGGTATTTCATGTAGTGTTCATAGAAATATGGAAGTGTAATCCTTAAATGCTTAATATAAGACTAGTTAATAAAACCAAACTCTCTCTTCTCTCAATAGCTTTTGCATAGGTTTTCTGCCAAAGAACAACCTCAACACATAGCACACCTTGCATGTGGTTATTATGCAAGGAGACTAATTCTCCTGCAGTTATCTGGCATTAAAAGCATTCAGCAGGAATGACAAGAGCGACTTCAGATGCTCAGAAACAGAGATGAATGTCTTTACTTGCTGTGAGTGCTTTGATCTTATGGTTTCCATTTTGTTGCCTGTGTTTCTACTGCCGTGCAAGGCTTGATGGTGTTAGGCAAGGCTCGAAGGTGGAAAAAAAGAAGTTTAGCTCATTTTTCCAACAAAAATGATCATCCAGAGACTCCACTGTTGAATATTGCAAAACCCTATGGCAGGGGAGCTTAAGAAAATCCAGTGAGTAATCCTCATGTCCCCATCCAAGTCTATTCCTGGGCTCTTCTTGCATTTCCAACTTTCTTTAGGGAAAAAGAAACATCCATTCAATGCCTCCTCACAGAGTCTGAAACACCTAGTAAAGTGAATCCCACAGGTTACATCTAGATGGTTCCTACAGTCAGAATGAATTGGTTTAATAACTTCGATTGCTGCGCTGTTGTTCTGTTTTCTTTTTGAAGCTCACTGATTCCTATTCGTGAATGAAAGTTTGTATCTGGGCAGGCTCGCATCTGTGCATAGAAGCTGTAGAAGGCCTTAAATCGGTATTCCTTAAACTTTTGTGAGGTAATGGGTTATCCCTTTGAGAACATAATTATAGCTGCATAACTAAAGGATTTCTACATAAAGTGGCACGTGCTCACACAGTCATAGACATATATGTCACTTAAAACCCTTCTTCAGATAAGTTCCCACAGTTCCTCACATTCCCACAGTGTCATAGGTTTGGTGTGTATTCACGTGAGCCAATGTGGGTTGTAGTGACTCAAACTCATTCTCCAGAATCCTTGCAGGTGTCACTCCTGGCGGGCACACCAAGTGTAAGTTTGAGTTAAGAAATGACAGGACATGTGAGGAAGTGAAGCAGCCCAGCCTGTAGGTCAGAGCATGAGGGTCAGTGACCTGCTGGGGCACTTTGGGCAAGTTACTTTAGCTATTTTCTCAGGTGTGGAAGTAGCACTGCTACTTCAGAGGTGAGGGACTGCCCGGCACTGCCAAGCACTTTACAAACCCTCAACAACAGTCTGCAATTCATTAACTCAAAGTACTCTCCCTTTGTTACTTGGCTATTCTACCCTCTTTCTTCTCCCAAATCTAATGATTCAGAAACACACAGATGCATGAGAAGTGGAAGGGAAACAGTGAACCCAGTCCGAGGATAGCCCAAATAGGTGGCCATCCTGCCTCTCCAGCAATGCTTCCTGGAGGACATCTATGATCCGTTGTCATGCTAAAACTATCATGAGTCTGCACAACAGGAAGCCTTGCTTTCTCACACGCAGCCCCTTCTAACCTGGGACAGGTCTGTTTATAAGGACCCTTTTCCTTTTGTTAAACTGGAATCTTCCTGTCCTAAAGCTATCACAGTTATTCCTGGTTTGCTTATTAGAAACGTACAGAATCAGTCTCCTTTTCCTTCCACATGAGAAATGTGCAGAAGACAAGATATGCCCGTATTCATCTTCTACACATCCTGGGATTCAAGAACAGTGCCTGGCCCCGAGTTGCTGCTCAGTTTTTAATTTAATTCATTAAGGCTTTAAATACTTGGAAGCAGCTATGAGGTACTCCCAGAGCTTTAAATGTCCCCTCTCAAAAGCTAACTTTCCCATTTCTTCAAAATTCCTCATCTACCATGGTTTTCGCTGTCCCCATCTCAGCAGGCCTTTGAGCGGAGCACAGTATTCCAGGTGCAATCCAGCCAGGCCAGAGACGGAGCATCACCACCCTCGTTCTGCTCACTTCTTTCACTCGTTCCCCAAAACTCACTGGACAAACAGCACCTTCTATTCTCATTCCTAGAACATTCCTGGAGATTTAGAAAGGGGAACTGTACGTAGTACACAGCTCACCCACTTGACTGTTGCTGGATTATTGTACGTCCCTTTAGGGAAAAGCTGTGCTAGTTCTTTTTGAATCTGTTGTGGCACTAATTTCAGCTCACATGCCCATTGGGTCATTTGCTGCTCCTCACTTTGGACACCGAGCTTTTCTAACTTTCCTGATTGACCTAACCTTTCTCCAGAATTAATTTTAAGAAAAGATAGGGGTTTTTTTTTCTTCTCACAGTTGTAAGTTTCCTGTTCCTTCTGGCTCAGCTCCCAGTGATTAATCTTTTGGTTACTTCTTCCACTTGGTGGTCAGCACACACCTCTTCCTCCCTTTTGACCTGTGTTTGTTGCGGAACATGTCAGCCACTCCCAGAGGCACTTGGACTTCAGATACAAATCACTAGCAACCACAGGGACAGGGGAGTGAAAGAAGAAATATTTTCGCATGTAGAGATTTTTTTTTAAATCTGCTTTCATACTTCTGCAAGCAAGTCAGCTACACAAATGTCTGAAACTTTGTGATTCTTCCAAGGAGCAGCCGACAGGTTTAATTTTAGCACAGTTCTTGTAAGAGCTTAGGGAGCCCAGGATAACTGGGTGTACTATAAATCCATGATACAACAGGACACGAGGTGGGGGTACGGGTCTCCTAATAAATATTGATACTGGTTCTCAGATTGTCATATGATGATTGTTTTGAAAGGGAGAATCTTTTATCTGAAGGGTCAGATTGACAGGTAATGATTTAGAAGCTCTTTCATCAACAAAATGGGTGGAGAAACACTAGCATAATTATCTCTTTTAGCTGCTGGTCTTTTTAAGACCTGTGCTTCCACAGCTCGCAGTTCACTGTTCTCTTTCTGAGGGAAGTTCCACTTCCCACACAGTCGAGGAAGGACTACCAAATTCTTCAAAGTCAAACGTCAAACCAGTGGGAGATTTGAAGTCAGGCTGCCTCTGTGACAGTGGCTGAGCCAGAGAGGAACCCAGGTGCAGTGAGTGTGACCCCCTGCAAGCTGGGTGGAGATCTTGGGGGGCACAGAGGGGGCCTGTGTGAAGACCCTCAAGGAATGACAATGGCTGCCCTCTAACAGCAGGTGCATAGCCACTGGTGAAGGAAAAGCTCCCAAAGCACCTGAAAGCCAGTCTTTTCCCGCTTACACGATTTCACAGAAAACAGCCTCCACACCTCTGCAGGCAAGTCGGCTACACAAACATCTGAAACTCTGTGACACCTTCTGGTACTTAGGGCACCCAGAGAAACCGAGGTGCAGCCATAGGGCGGCTACGGAGGAAACAAGCACGTTCAGGTGGTGTTTTCATCTCTCCTTCCCAGAAAGTTTTGCCTCTGGAAGAGAAAGGAAGCTCAGGAAGTGGCCAGCTGGGCTGGATTTTGGGGTGCATTTTACAGTGATGACTCCTGGCATTAGGCAGAGTGCATCCAGTGAGAACTGAGGACAAAGTGGTATCAGGATGTTTCTGAATGGAGCGAGAGGGCTTTAATTTGGGCAAAGAAAAAGTGCCCACATGAAGTGGGAAAAGCAGAGTATGATGGGAAAAAAATCAATATTAGTATATTAAAAAAGAACCTTTGGCATCTTGAGAACACATTAAAAACTCCTAAACTCAGTGTTATTATTCTTATTAACTCTTTGTGTAAACAGTGGATAGCATGCATTCATGACTTGAATTCAGCAGTGGAAGAGTATACATTGTCCCTTTTGCATCAACTTTATGTTACTTTAACAGGGCAAAATGAGATAATGTGTACAAAGGGCCTGTTGGTTAAAACTCCATTCATTCATTTATTCATTTACTGATTCTCTGAGGATTTACTGCCCAGCAACAACATGTCAGGTCCTTTGCTTTAGGCACTACAGCTGTAAACATAACTACTCCTTCCTCTTAAAAAGCTTATCAGCTAGTATGTTCCACACAGCACATGTCACATCCAAAAGAAATAGAACTGAACTCAGAGAGAAGAGGGAAAAATTGTAATGAAGGTCACATGGAGCAAAGACCAAAATGGACAGAGCCAAAATGGGAAAGCTTATAAGTCAGCTAAACAAGAATCAGTGCAGTCCAGTGCAATGATTAAGCAAATGGGTTTTGTTACCTGGTAGGCCTTCTGGAAAGATGTGTGTTTCAAGAATCTGTGTGTCTCATTTTCATTATCCGCAAAATAGGAATAATAATGCCCATTCATAGCATTGTTGCAAGACATGAATCAGAGTATGTATATAATGTACATGGGACATAGTAAACATCCCCAAAATTGTGATTTTTTTAAATGAAAGAAACTTTTACTTTCTGCATATATTTTTGTATTATCTGCACTTTTACAATAACTATGTATCATGATAATAATCAGCAAAGGAGGGAAAAGGGGTTCTGCCAAAATACAAGGAAGAATGCAAATTAATCCTTAATAAAATTGATTTAAAAAATACAAGGAATGCAGCAAAGGACACCATCAATAGAACAAAAAGTCATCCTACAGTATGGGAGAATATATTCATAAACAACATATTCAATAAAGGGTTGACATCCAAAATATATAAAGAGCTCATGCACCTCAACAAACAAAAAGCAAATAATCCAATTTAAAAATGGGCAGAGGATCTGAACAGACACTTCTCCAAAGAAGAAATTCAGGTGGCCAACAGGCACAAGAAAAGATGCTCCTCATCACTAATCATCAGAGAAATGCAAATTAAAACCACAATGAGATATCACCTCACACCAGTAAGGATGGCCACCATCCAAAAGACAAACAACAAATGTTGGTGAGGATGTGGAGAAAGGGGAACACTCCTACACTGCTGATGGGAATGTAAATTAGTTCAACCATTGTGGAAAGCAGTACAGAGGTTCCTCAAAAATCTAAAAATAGAAATACTATTTGACCCAGGAATCCCACTCCTAGGAATTTACCCTAAGAATGCAGCAACCCAGTTTGAAAAAGACATAAGCACCCCTATGTTTATCACAGCACAATTTACAATAGCCAAGAAATGGAAGCAACCTAAGTGCCCATCAGTAGATGAATGGATAAAGAAGATGTGGTACATACACACAATGGAATATTATTCAGCCATAAGAAGAAAACAAATCCTACCACTTGCAACAACATGGATGGACCTAGAGGGTATTATGCTCAGTGAAATAAGCCAGGCGGAAAAAGACAAGTCTCAAATGATTTCACTCATATGTGGAATATAAGAACAAAGAAAAAAAACTGAAGGAACAAACCAGCAGCAGACTCACAGAACCCAAGAATGGACTAATAGTTACCAAAGGGAAAGGGACTTGGGAGGATGGGTGGGAAGGGAGGGATAAGGGGGAAAAAGGGGCATTACGATTAGCACACATAATGTGGTGGGGGGAGCGGCACGGGGAGGGTTGTACAACACAAAGAAGACAAGTAGTGATTCTATAGCATCTTACTATGCCGATGGACAGTGACTGTAATGGGGTATGTGGTGGGGACTTGATGATAGGAAGAGTCTAGTAACCATAACGTTGCTCATGTAACTGTAGATTAATGATACCAAAATAAAATAAAATACAATAAAATAAAAAATACAAGGAAGATTAAGGGTGAAATGCTGATCCCAAAACAAAGACACACTTTTCCAAAGCCAACTTCATTCTCCCAGAAGTCATACCATGGACTCAAGCACCCAACCCCAATCTGCACCATTACTTGACCCCCTGTGTGCTGGGCCCCAACACCCTGGTGTGGATCCTGCCACACAAAGAGCCTATGGATGTCAGATACTGAGAAGGGAAAGCTCAGGCCTGTCTCAGAAGGAGCAAAGCAGGGATTCCCTGGAAGGCCAAGCCACATGGAAATCTTTCATGCAGGAATCTCCTTGGGTAAGAAAGATTTTCTTTTCTCATACCCATAGAACTAGGCATTGAAGGGATGGCTGTGCCATGCAAAAAGATGGTGCTTCAGAAAACAGCCCTTCTCTTCAACCAGTACGGACTGGCCCATGTGAGTCACTTAGACCTTCAGGCATTTTATACAGGCTGTGCACTTGCATTTTCCAAATAGCAGAGAGAGGAGGACTTGGATTCAGACAGACTTGACTTCAAATCCTTTTTCACTTCTTAATATGCGGTCATCTGTAGTTTACTTAACCATCTGCTTCTACATGTTCAGCTGTAAAACAGAAATAACACTACTTGCCTTGTAAACATCTTGTAATAAATAAATGACCTTTCAGTCTGTGAAATCTCCAGACCTGAGGTCATTTAAATCATAAATGCTTAATAAACGGTGGCTATTAGTACCTGGGTTTCTGGATTATGATTACTTCACAAATACATTGAAAATTTCTAGGGAAGAAGAGACGGCAAGCGGCAGCCATCTGCAAGCCGAGGAGAAAGGTCTCGGGAGAAACCAATCCTGCCAGAACCTTAATCTTGAACTTCCAGCCTCCATAATTCTGAGGAAATTAATTTCTGCTGTTTGGGCCATCTAGTCTGTAATATTTTGTATGGCAAGCATAAAAAACTAATACAAGGAGTGACATGATCTAACTACCCTTTTTTTCCTGCAGCAAGTCCTTTCTTCCCAGCCTCTCCCCTTCTCTTTAGGATATCATACTATCTACATCCCTTACATCTAAGGATCTTGGGTTCCCTGGAATGGCCCAAACATAGACTGTTTCTTTGCTGACTTCTTTCAATCTGGCATTTTAAGTCTTGCATAAAACTCCTACATGGTTCTGACACGGGGTGGCATCTTTTCTAGTTTTCAGTGCTGTCATATTTTTGCCTTATTTTATATTCAAATAGCCATTTCACTGAGAATCCACAAATATGGAATTACATACACATACTTACTTCTTCAGCTCTCTAGGAAGTCTGCTGAACAGTCTTTTTAAATGAATATTGCTTAGAGTAACAGATTTGTTAAAGATTTCTTGATGTAGCAAGGTTATGCATTTAATGGTCTTTCTAGTTTATGAAAATCTTCTAACCTACCTGGTAATGAAGCAGCAGACAAACAACATCTGGGCAGATATTTATCTTGTTAAGTTAAATGTGCACCTGGCCCCTTAATTATCAACTATAATTGACAACTTCATCATCACAGAGCATTTTTCTGTCCATGCCACAGTGGTGCAAGTAATTAGGTAATAATTAATGATTCTTTAAGTGCATTATTTCCTATGAGTTCAATTTTCACTGTATGTATATTTAAAGAGCAACAACTCTGTTTGTTTTATCCATACAGACAAATGTTAGAATAAATGGAAATCACCGTGCTCATCATGGGTAACTCAGAAGATCATCTAAAATCATTTATGACCTTTTTCCTCCTCCATATAGTGATTATTTATTCAGCCTTACCAAATAACCATAAAATTTTAGAGTTAATTACAGAGACCAAATAAATATGCATTCACAAAGATATTCATCATCATGTTACACATAATAAGGAAATGTGTAGATATATAATTGAACAACATTGGAGAAAGGATTAAGTAAATTATGGCACATGAACTAAACAAGATGTAGGCAAAATTTTTAAATGATAATTTTGAATGTTATAAAGGCATGAAAAATTATCATATTAATAAAAACAAATTCTCTGTTATAATTATATTAAATACATATGTTAATAGACAAATAATGGAAGGAAATAGTTTAGTAACACCCACAAATGAAAATTTTTCACTACAAAGTACAGTAAAATGCATGTTTTTAAAAAATATTTCATTTACATTTTTGAATAGGTAACACATGCCCACAGGGCAGCATCAAGAAGAACAGAAGGATACGCACTGAAAAGTTAATGTCCATCTTTGATCAGGTCCCCAGTGACCTTGTTCAAGTGCCTGGGAGTAACATTTCTAGAAAGCAGTGAATTTTACTAGTTTTTGTATGTCATTTCAAAGGCACTTTACGCATTTATAAAAATATGTACACCTAATTATTAAAAACACAAATGGTAGCAGGAATAGGACACACATTGTTCCACATCTTACTTTCCTCATTCAACACCTCTTGCAATAGTTCCATGTCATTACATAGAAAGCTACCTAATTATTTTTAATGGTTATGATGTTTTATTATATGAATTTATCATAAGTTATTTAACCATCCCATATTCAAGTCCATTTAGGTTCATTCCAATCTTTGCTATTTGAAATAATGATCCAGACAATAGCTAGAGTAATATATTGAAAATGGAAATGAGATTAGACTTTCAATTTGAAGATAGCATTCTGAAATTAGCATTTTTCCCTTCAATTCCCTGGAACTTTTTGTAAAGTAAAAAGGAAGAGAAATATAAACACAGAAACCATGAACATTTTCTTCATAGCAATGAGGAAAAAGAAAAATCCCACACATTCCTATCCAGTTCATAGAAAAGAAATCAAAGTCCAATGAACTTGGGAGAGGATTAAAGATGGCAGCATGAGAGGTAAGGTAGAACCTCCTCCCAAAACCACATATAATATGAAAATATAGTTAATACAACTAATCCTGAAAGAGCAACAGGAAAGAAGGCTGCGCCAGACTGCATACACCTGGAGAAAAGAACAGACCTCACGGAACAGGATAAAGTGCCAAAGCCATTATTTGGCGGGACCGAAGCCCTTCCCCCATCCCAGCTCACTGGTGGAAGGAAGAGAAAGGGACGAGGGAGAGGTGGAATCCTAGGACTGCTGAACACCCAGCCCTGGAGATCTGCTCTGGGAGCATGAACCAACATTTCATGGTGCTCTGGAGATTATTGGGGTTGGAAAGCTATGACAGGCAGAATACTTGGAGAAACTCAGATTCCAGCCACTTGTGGAAAACAGAGATCCACAGCTGGCCGCTCTGGGACAAAAGAAAGGTGGGCAGTCTGAGAGACTTCCTAACAGTGAGAGGGCTGCTAAAGGGCCAAGGATTGCACAGAGCTTGCTGCTCAGGAGAAAGGACAGGTGGACAAAATTGTCAGGATGCACTCTTCCCAGAAGGTTGGGAACTTTCAGGAGCTTCAGGTGTTCCATCCCCTTGGCTGACTATGAGATCCAAGGCCCCCCACCATGATACCCACCGTGCTGCACCTTTCTCCAGGCCAGCACCAGCTTGAAAACTGGCTGCCCCCACCATTGCGCCAGGCCAGCCAGAGGGAGGCCCTGCCTACAGAAGCTACAAATGCAAAGCATAGAGGCTTCTACTTGCGCACTTGGCCCACTGGCCATGGCAGTGGAGACAGACACTGCAGGCAGGAAGTAGGAAACAGGTCTTTCCTTCCACGGGCACCAGTGCCACTCGCCTGCAACCCCTGCCATCGCTCCAGGGCTGAGCAGCTCCAGAGAGTAGAGCTTCTGGGCACTAGAGGGAGCCACCTACAAATATGAAACATCAAAGGAACCTGGTTCAAACCAAAATACCCCATGAACACCAGAAAAAGGACCAAGTGAAACTGAATTCATCAATCTTCCTGAAAGAGATTTCAAAATAAAAATCATAAACATGCTCATGGAGCTACAGAAAATTATTGAAGAACTCAGGGAAGAATTCAGAAATGAGATTCAATCATTAAAGAATACAGTATCTGAAATGAAACATACAATGGAGGGATTTAAAACCAGATTAGATGAAGTGGAGGAGACAGTAAATAGAACAAAAATTAGAAAAGAGAAATACAAAGAAGCTGATCCACAGAGAGAAAAACGGATCTCTAGGAATGAAAGAATATTGAGAGAACTATATGACCAATCTAAATAGAACAATATTTGCATTGTAAGGATACCAGAAGAAGAAGAGACAGAAAAAGGGATAGAAAGTGTCTTGGAGGAAGTAATTGCTGAAAAATTCCCCAATTTGGGGAAGGAGATAGTCCCTCAGGAGGTTCATATAGCTCTCAACAAAAGGGACCAAGGGAAGACAACATCAAGACATATAATTAAAATGGCAAAGATCAAGGATAAGGACAGACTTTTAAAAGCAGCTAGAGAGAGAAAAAAGATCAAATACAAAGGAAAACCCATCAGGCTATCATCAGACTTCTCAACAGAAACCTTACCGGCCAGAAGGGAGTGGCATGATATATTTAATGCTATGAAGCAGAAGGGCCTTGAACCAAGAATACTCTATCCGGAAATATTATCATTTAAATTTGAAGGAGGGACTGAACAATTTCCAGATAAGCAAAAGCTGAGAGAATTTACCTCCCACAAACCATCTCTACAGTGTATTTTGGAGGAACTACTATAGATGGAAGTGTTCCTAAGGCCAAATAGCTGTCACCAGAAGAAATAAAACCACAGCAAAGAAAGTAGAACAATTAATTATTAAGCAGATGCAATATTAAATCAACTACCCCCAAAGTCATTCAAGGGATAGACAAAGAGTACAGAATATGATAGCTAATATATAAAGAATGGAGAAGGAAGAAAAAGGAAGGGAAAAAAAGAACCTTTAGATTGTGTTTGCAATAGCATACTAAGTGAGTTAAATTAGACTGTTAGACAGTAAAGAACTTACCCTTGAACCTTTGGTAACCACGAGTCTAAAGCCTGCAATGGCAATAAGTACATACCTATCAATAATCACCCTAAATGTAAATGGTCTGAATGCACCAATCAAAAGACATAGAGTTACTGAAGGTATAAAAAAACAAGACCCATCTATATGCTGCCTACAAGAGACTCACTTTAAACCCAAAGACATACACTGACTAAAAGTGAAGGGATGAAAAAAGATATTCATGAAACTAATAAGGAAAAAAAACAGGAGTTGTAGTACTTGTAACAGACAAAATAGACTTCAAAAAAAAGAAAGTCACAAGAGACAAATAAGGACATTACATAATGATAAAGGAGTCAGTCCAACAAGAGGATATAACCATTAAACATCTATGCACCCAACACAAGAGCACATAAATATGTGAAACAAATACTAACAGAATTAAAGGAGGAGGGGACTTCTGTGAATATGGCAGTGTGAGCAGGGCGGCAGAAATCTCCTCCCAAAACTATATAAATCTATGAAAACAAAGCAAATACAACTATTCCTAAAAGAGAAATTGGAGCACACAGGAAAGTGCACAGCGTGCAACCACACATGGGAGGACTCAGCACGCCGCGAGGCAGGTAAGATACAGAGCTGCGACCCGGCGGCACCCGAACACTCACCGAGCCCAGCACGCCGGCAGGAGGAGAGGATTCGGAGCCAGGAGGGAGTGGAAGAGCAGGTCCGTGAAATAAACAGCCCCAGTGGTCTGCGCCAGGAGTGCCGGGAGCGCTGACACACATCACGCGGTGCATCAGACATTGGAGAGGCAGAAGGTGCAGGTTTTGAGCCGGGAAGGCACCGGGACCATGCAGCCAGGGCCCATGGACAAGAGAAAAGCGTGCGCCATTTGTAGCGGTCTTGGAGAGGTAGGGCCCAGCGAGGGAACACCATCAACCCAGCGGGCTCAGCCGTGCAGGCTGGAAGTCCTGGGGAACTTCGGTCCCCTTCACTACTGACAGAGAGAAGGGAGCAACCACGCTGGAACTTTATACAGAAAACAATAGCGTCCCATTCATTCCTACCTACAAAAACGGCGCGGCTGCAGCTGCAAATTAGTGCAGCAACAGCAACACCTACAGCACGCTTAGAGAATCCACTCCAGGGCCCAGCTGACATACGTGGCACCTGCCAGCAACCACTCCTGTCAACATGACAAGACAAGAATATGATACAGACAAAAATCACCAAGATCCAGAGCCCCTCTGAGAAGGAATCTGAAGGGATGGAAATGCAGCATCTTCCTGAAAAAGAATTCATAATAAATGTCATAACCATGCTGATGGATCTACAGAGAAATATGCAAGAGCTAAGGGAGGAAGTGAGGGAACTCAGGAAAGATAATGCAGAAATGAGACAAGCCATCGATGGGCTCAGCAGCAGACTGGACAAGATGCAAGAGACTGTTAATGCAATAGAAATCAGAGAACAGGAATACAGAGCAGCTGAGGCAGAGAGAGAGATAAAAGGATCTCTAGTAATTAAAGAATATTAAGAGAACTGTGTGACCAATCCAAAAGGAACAATATTCGCATTATAGGAGTACCAGAGGAAGAAGAGAGAGAAAAAGGGATAGAAAGTGTCTTTGAAGAAATAATTGCTGAAAACTTCCCCATGCTGGGGAAGGAAATAGTCTCGCAGTCCATGGAAGCCACAGATCTCCTAACACAAGGGACCCAGGAAGACAACACCAAGACACATAATAATTAAAATGGCAAAGATCAAAGATAAGGACAGAGTATTAAAGGCAGCTAGAGAAAGAAAAAAGATCACCTTCAAAGGAAAACCCATCAGACTAACATCAGACTTCTCCACAGAAACCTTACAGGCTAGAAGAGAATGGCATGATATATTTAACACAATGAAACAGAAGGGCCTCGAACCAAGAATACTGTATCCAGCACGATGATCATTTAAATATGACGGCGGGATTAAACAATTTCCAGACAAGCAAAAGCTGAGAGAATGTGCCTCCCATAAACCACCTCTACAGGACATCTTAAAGGAACTGCTCTAGAGGGAAGCACTCCTAAGGCTAAAAAGCTGTCACCAGAGAAAATAAAATCATAGCAAAGAAAGCAGACCATCCAAAACTAACTAAAGGCAAAGAATAAAACACCTAGTATATAAAGAATGGAGGAGGAAGAATAAGAAGGGAGAGAAATAAAGAAACATCAGATGGTGTTTACAATAACTTAACAAGAAAGTTAAGTTAGATTGTTAGATAGTAAAGAAGCAACCCTTGAACCTTTGGTAACCACGAATCTAAAGCCAGCAATGGCAATAAGTACATATCTTTCGATAATCACCCTAAACGTAAATGGACTGAATGCACCAATCAAAAGACACAGAGTAACAGAATGGATAAAAAAGAAAGACCCATCTATATGCTGCCTACAAGAAACTCACCTCAAATCCAAAGATATACACAGACTAAAAGTGAAGGGATGGAAAAAGATATTTCATGCAAACAACAAAGAGAAAAAAGCAGGTGTTGCAGTACTTGTATCAGACAAAATAGACTTCAAAACGAAGAAAGTAGCAAGAGATAAAGAAGGACATTACATAGATAAAGGGGTCAATCCAACCAGAGGATATAACCATTTAAAATATATATGCACCCAACACAGGGGTGCCGGCATTTGTGAAACAAATACTAACACAATTAAAGGAGGAAACAGACAGTAATGCATTCATCTTAGGTGACTTCAACACACCACTCACTCCAAGGGACAGATCAACCAGACAGAAAATAAGTAAAGACACAGAGGCACTGAACAACACACTAGAACAGATGGACCTAACAGACATCTACAGAACTCTACACCCAAAAGCAACAGGATACACATTCTTCTCAAGTGCACATGGAACATTTTCCAGAATAGACCACATACTAGGCCACAAAAAGAACCTCAGTAACCTTGGATGGTACAACATTTGAAAATCCATGAACATCATCCACCACATCAATAAAAAGAACAAAAACCACATGATCACCTCCATAGATGCTCAAAAAGCATTTGACAAAATTCAGCATCCATTCATGATTAAAACTCTCAACAAAATGGGTATAGAGGGCAAGTACCTCAACATCATAAAGGCTATATATGACAAACCCACAGCTAACATCATACTTAATGGCGAGACGCTGAAAGCTTTTCATCTAAGATCGGGAACAAGACAGGATGCCCACTCTCTCCACTGTTATTCAACATAGTACTGGAGGTCCTAGCCACAGCAATCAGACAAAACAAAGACATACAAGGCATACAGATTGGTAAAGAAGAAGTCAAATTGTCACTATTTGCAGATGACATGATACTGTACATAAAAAACCCTAAAGACTCCACTCCAAAACTACTAGAATTAATATCTGAATTCAGCAAAGTTGCAGGATACAAAATTAACACACAGAAATCTGTTGCTTTCCTATACACTAATGATGAACTAACAGAAAGAGAAATCAGAAAACAATTCCATTCACAATTGCATCAAAAAGAATAAAATACCTAGGAATAAACCTAACAAAGGAAGTGAAAGACCTGTACCCTGAAAACTACAAGACATTCCTAAGAGAAATTAAAGAGGACACTAACAAATGGAAATGCATCCCATGCTCTTGGCTAGGTAGAATAAATATTGCCAAAATGGCTATACCACCTAAAACAGTCTAGAGATTCAATGCAATCCCTATCAAAATACCAACAGCTTTCTTCAATGAACTAGAACAAATAATTCTAAAATTCATATGGAACCACAAAAGACCCCGAATAGCCAAAGCAATCCTGAGAAGGAGGAATAAAACAGGGGGAATTACGCTCCTGACTTCAAGCTCTACTACAAAGCCACAGTAATCAAGACAATTTGGTATTGGCACAAAAACAGACCCACAGACCAGTGGAACAGAATAGAAAATCCAAACATTAACCCAAACATATACAGTCAATTAATATATGGTAAAGGAGCCTTGGATATACAATGGGGAGATGACAGCCTTTTCAGCAGCTGGTGTTGGAAAAACTGGACAACTACATGTAAGAGAATGAAACTGGACTACTGTCTAGCCCCATACACAAAAGTAAACTCAAGGTGAGTCAAAGACCTGAATGTAAGTCATGAAACCATAAAACTCTTAGAAAAAAACATAGGCAAAAATCTCTTGGACATAAACATGAGTGACTTCTTCATGAACGTATCTCCCCGGGCAAGGGAAACAAAAGCAAAAATGAACAAGTGGGACTATATCAAGCTGAAAAGCTTCTGTACAGCAAAGGACACCATCAGTAGAACAAAAAGACATCCTACAGTATGGGAGAATATATTCATAAATGAAGTATCTGATAAGGGGTTGACATCCAAAATATATAAAGAACTCATGCACCTCAACAAACAAAAAGCAAATAATCCAATTAAGAAATGGGCAGAGGACATGAATAGACACTTCTTCAAAGAAGAAATTCAGATGGCCAACAGGCACATGAAAAGATGCTCCACATCACTAATCATCAGAGAAATGCAGATTAAAACCACAATGAGATGCCACCTCACACCAGTGAGGATAGCCAACATCCAAAACACAAACAACAACAAATGTTGGCGAGGATGTGGAGAAAAGGGAACCCTACACTGCTGGTGGGACTGCAAATTAGTTCAACCATTGTGGAAAGCAGTATGGAGGTTCCTCAAAAAACTCAAAATAGAAATACCATTTGACCCAGGAATTCCACTCCTAGGAATATACCCTAAGAATGCAGCAGCCCAGTTTCAAAAAGACAGATGCACCACTATGTTTATCGCAGCACTATTTACAATAGCCAAGAAATGGAAGCAACCTAAGTGTCCATCAGTAGATGAATGGATAAAGAAGAGGTGGTACATATACACAATGGAATATTATTCAGCCATAAGAAGAAAACAAATCCTACCATTTGCAACAACATGGATGGAGCTAGAGGGTATTATGCTCAGTGAAATAAGCCAAGCCAAAAAGACAAGTATCAAATGATTTCACTCATATGTGGAGTATAAGAACAAAGAAAAAAACTGAAGGAACAAAACAGCAGGAGACTCACAGAACCCAAGAACGGACTAATAGTTACCAAAGGGAAAGGGACTGGGGAGGATGGGTGGAAAGGGAGGGAAAAGGGGGAAAAGGGAGCATTATGATTAGCAGATGTAATGTTTGGGGGGCACGGGGAGGGCTGTACAACTCAGAGAAGACAAGTAGTGATTCTAACATCTCACTACACTGATGGACAGTGACTGTAATGGGGTTGGGTGTGGGGGACCTGATGAAGGGGGTAGTGTAATCACCATAATATTACTCATTTAATTGTAGATTAATGATATCAAAATAAACTTATTAAAAAAAAGAATTGAAGGAGGAAATAGAATGCAATGCATTCATTCATTTTAAGATACTTCAACACACCACTCACTCCAAAGGGCAGATCAACCAGACAGAAAATAAGTAAAGAGAAAGAGGCACGAACAACACATTAGAACAGATGGACCTAACAGACATCTACAGAACACTCCATCCAAAAGCAACAGGATACACATTCTTCTCAAGTGCAAATGGAACATTTTCAACAATAGATCACATACTAGGCCACAAAAAGAGCCTCAGTAAATTCACAAAGGTTGAAATTGTACCAACCAGCTTCTCAGACCACAAAGGTATGAAACCAGAAATAAACTACACAAAGAAAATGAAAAATCCCACAAAGACATGGAAGCTTAAAAACATGCTCCTAATTAATCAACAGATCAATGACCAAATAAAAACAGAGATCAGATAATATATGGAAACAAATGACAACAGTAGTGCAACACAGCAAAATCTGTAGGATACAGCAAAGGCTATGCTAAGAGGGAAGTATATTGCAGTACAGGCCTATCTCAGAAAAGAACAATCCCATATGAACAGTCTAAACTCACAATTAACAAAACTAGAAAAAGAAGAACAAATGAGGCCCAAAGTTAGTAGAAGGAGGGACATAATAAAGATTAGAGCAGAAATATATAAAATTGAGAAGAATAAAACAATAGAAAGAATCAATGAAAGCAGGAGCTAGTTATTTGAGAAAATAAAAAATAAACCCCTAGTCAGACTTATCAAGAAACAAAGAGAGTCTACACACATAAACAGAATGAGAAATGAGAAAGGAAAAATCACTGTGGAAACCAAAGAAATACAAAGAATTATTAGAGAATACTATGAAAAACTACATGGTAACAAACTGGAAACCCTAGAAGAAATGGACAACGTTCTAGAAAAATACAACCTTCCAAGGCTGATCCAGGAAAAAATGTAAAATCTGAATAGACCAATCACCAGCAATGAAATTGAATTGGAAACCAAAAAACTACCTAAGAACAAAATGCCTGTACCAGATGGCTTCACTGCTGAATTTTATCAAACATTTAAGGAAGACCTAATACCCATCCTCCTTAAAGTTTTCCAAAAAGTAGAAGAGGAGGGAATGCTTCCAAACTCATTCTATGAGGCCAGCATCACTCTAATACCAAAACCAGGCAAAGACACCACAAAAAAATAAAATTACAGACCAATATACCTAATGAACATAGATGCAAAAATCCTCAACAAAATATTAGCAAACCGAATTCAAAAGTACATCAAAAAGATCATCTGTCATGATCAAGTAGGAGTTATTCCAGGGATGCAAGGATGGTACAACATTCGAAAATCCATCAACATCATCCACCACATCAACAAAAAGGAAAAAAACCACATGATCATCTCCATAGATGCTGAAAAAGCATTCAAAAAATTCAACATCCATTCATGATAAAAACTCTCAACAAACTAGGCATAGAGGGCATAATAAAGACCATATATAACAAACCCACAGCCAACATCATACTTAACAGTGAGAAGCTGAAAGCTTTCCCTTTAAGATTGGGAACAGGACAAAGATGCCCACTCTCCCCACTTTTCGGGAGGTCCTGGCCACGGCAATCAGACAACACAAAGAAATAAAAGGCACCTATATTGGTAAGGAAGAAGTTAAACTGTCAGATTACAGATGACATGGTACTGTACATAAAAAAAAAAACCTAAAGAATCCACTCCAAAACTATTTGAACTAATATCTGAATTCATCAAAGTTGCAGGATACAAAAATAATACACAGAAATCTGTTGCATTCCTATACACTAATGATGAACTAGCAGAAAAAGAAATCAGGAAAACAAATTCATTCACAATTGCATCAAAAAGAATAAAATACCTAGGAATAAACCTAACAAAGGAAGTGAAAGTCCTATAACCAGAAAACAACAAGACACTCTTGAGAGAAATTAAAGAGGACAATAATAGAGACTTCCGGGAAGATGGCAGCATGAGCAGGGCGGCAGAAATCTCCTCCCAACACTATATTTATCTACGAAAATACAGCAAATACAACTATTCCTAAAAGAGAGACCAGAATACACAGGAAAGCGCAGAGCATGCAGCTACACCCAAGAGGACTCGGCACCCCAAGAGGCAGGTAAGATACGGAGCCACAACCAGGCGGGAACCGAGCACTCACCCACCCCAGCGCACTGGTGGGAGGAGAGGATTCAGAGCCGGGAGGGAGTGGAAGTACACCCCACGAAATAACCAGTCCCGGTGATCTGCACAGGGAGTGCTGACACACATAGCACGGTGTAGCACAGATTGGAGAGACAGAGGGGCAGGATCTGAGGGGGGAACACACCAGGGTGCTTGCAGCCAGCTCCCAAGAAGGAAAAAAAAAAGAAAAGAAAAGCGCACGCTTTCCTCAGCAGTCTTAAAGAGACAGGAGCCCAGCGGAGGACCCGGATCGCCCCGGCACACGCAGCCCAGACGGCTGCGAGTCCTGGGGAGTTTCGGACCCCATTCTGGCAACTGGGAAAGCGTGGCCACACGTAGACTTCTCACTGAGATCAACAGCCTCCCATTAGTTCCCACCCCAGCCAGAGCTATAAAGGCCCTGCAGAGTGGTGCGGCCACAGCTGGGGAATAGTGCGGCAACAGCGTCACCTACAGCATCCACACAGAATCTACTCCCGGTGGGCGTTTTTTTTGTTTTCTTTTGTTATGTTTTTTTTTTTTCTTTTCTTTCTTTTTTTCTTTCTTTCTTTCTTTCTTTTTTTTCCTCATTTTAAAGTCTTAAAGAGCCCAGCTGACATACGTGGTAACTACCAGTGACCACTTCTATAGCCATGAAAAGACAGAGGAATATGGTCCAGACTAAAATCAACCAGACAACCCCAGAGAGGGAGTCTGAAGGGATGGAAATGCACAGTCTTCCTGAAAAAGAATTCGGAATAAAAGTCATAACCATGCTGATGGACCTACAGAGAAATGTGCAAGAGCTGAGGGAGGAAGTGAGGGAAGTGAGGAAAGACAATGCAGAAATGAGACAAGCCATCGACGAGCTTAACAGCAGACTGGATGAGGTGCAAGAGACTGTTAATGGAATATAAATCAGAGAACAGGAATACAGAGAAGCTGAGGCAGACAGAGATAAAAGGATCTCTAGGAATGAGAGATATTAAGAGAACGGTGTGACCAATCCAAACAGAACAATATTCACATTATAGGAGTACCAGAGGAAGAGAGAAAGAAAGGGATAGAAAGTGTCTTTGAAGAAATAATTGCTGAAAACTTTCCCTCGCTGGGGAAGGAAATAGTCTCACAGTCCACGGAAGCCCACAGATCTCCCAACACAAGTGACCCAAAGAAGACAACACCAAACACATAATAATTAAGATGGCAAAGATCAAAGATAAAGACAGAGTATTAAAGGCAGCTAGAGAGAGAAAAAAGATCACCTACAAAGGAAAACCCATCAGACTATCATGAGACTTCTCAACAGAAACCTTACAGGCCAGAAGAGAATGGCATGATATATTTAACGTTATGAAACAGAAGGGCCTCGAACCAAGAATATTGTATCCAGCACGACTATCATTTAAATATGACAGAGGGATTAAACAATTTCCAGACAAACGACAGTTGAGAGTTTGCCTCTCATAAACCACCACTACAGGATATCTAAAACCGACTGCTCTGGAGGGAGGCACCCCTAAGGCTAAAAAGATGTCACCAGAGAAAATAAAATCATAGCAAAGAAAGCAGACCATCCAAATACTAACTAAAGGCAAAGAATAAAACACCTAGTATAGAAAGAATGGAGGAGGAAGAATAAGATAGGATAGAAATAAAGAAACATCAGACGGTGTTTACAATAATTAACAAGAAAGTTAAGCTAGATTGTTAGATAGTAAAGAAGCAACCCTTGAAACTTTGGTAACCACGAATCTAAAGCCAGCAATGGCAATAAGTACATATCTATCAATAATCACCCTAAATGTAAATGGACTGAATGCACCAATCAAAAGACACAGAGCAACAGAATGGATAAAAAACCAAGACCCATCTATATGCTGCTTACAAGAGACTCACCTCAAACCCAAAGATATACACAGCCTAAAAGTGAAGGGATGTAAAAAGATATTTCATTCAAACAACAAAGAGAAAAAAACAGGTGTTGCAGTACTTGTATCAGACAAAATAGACTTCAAAATGAAGAAAGTAGCAACAGATAAAAAACGACATTACATAATGATAAAGGGGTCAGTCCAACAAGAAGATATAACCATTATAAATATATATGCACCCAACACAGGAGCAGCAGCATATGTGAAACAAATACTAACAGAATTAAAGGAGGAAATAGACAACAATGCATTCATTTTAGGAGACTTCAACACACCACTCACTCCAAAGGACAGATCAACCAGACAGAAAATAAGTAAAGACACAGAGATACTGAACAACACACTAGAACAGATGGACCTAACAGACATCTACAGAACTCTGCACCCAAAAGCAACAGGATACACATTCTTCTCAAGTGCACATGGAACATTTTCCAGAATAGACCACATACTAGGCCACAAAAAGAACCTCAGTAATTTCAAAAATATTGAAATCCTACCAACCAACTTCTCAGATCACAAAGGTATGAAACCAGAAATAAATTTTAGAAAGAAATCAGAAAGGCTCACAAATACATGGAGACTTAACAACATTCTCCTAATTAATCAATGGGTTAACGACCAAATCAAAACAGAAATCAAAGAATATATGGAGACTAATGACAACAACACAAAGCCACAACTTCTGTGGGATGCAGCAAAGGCAGTTCTAAGAGGAAATTATATTGCAGTCCAGGCCTATTTAAAGAAGGAAGAACATTCCCAAATGAATAGTCTAAAGATACAATTACTGAAATTGGAAAAAGGAGAACAAATGAGGCCCACAGTTACCAGAAGGAGGGACATAATAAAGATCAGAGAAGAAATAAATAAAATTGAGAAGAATAAAACAATAGAAAAAATCAATGAAACCAAGAGCTGGTTCTTTGAAAAAATAAACAAAATAGATAAACCCCTAGCTAGACTCATTACGAGAAAAAGAGAATCTACACACATAAACAGAATCAGAAATGAGAAAGGAAAAATCACGACGGATCCCACAGAAATACAAAGAATTATAAGAGAATACTATGAGAATCTATATGCTAGCAAGCTGGCAAACCTAGAAGAAATGGACAACTTTTTAGAAAAATACAACCTTCCAAAACTGACCAAACAAGAAACCGAAAAACTAAACAGACCAATCACCAGCAACGAAATTGAAGCGGTAATCAAAAAACTACCCAAGAACAAAACCCCCGGACCAGATGGATTCACCTCTGAATTCTACCAGACATGTACAGAAGAAATAACACCCATTCTCCTTAAAGTTTTACAAAAAATATATGCTAACAAGCTGGAAAACATATAAGAAATGGAGGACTTCTTAGAAAAATACAACCTCCCAAGACTGACCAAGCAAGAAACAGAAAAACTAAACAGACCAATCACCAGCAATGAAATTGAAGCGGTAATCAAAAAACTACCCAAGAACAAAACCCCCGGACCTGATGGATTCACCTCTGAGTTCTACCAGACATATAGAGAAGAAATAACACCCATTCTCCTTAAAGTTTTCCAAAAAATAGAAGAGGAGGGAATACTTCCAAACTCATTCTATGAAGCCAGCATCACTCTAATACCAAAACCGGGCAAAGACCTCACCAAAAAAGAAAATTACAGACCAATATCCCTGATGAACGTAGATGCAAAAATACTCAACAAAATATTAGCAAACTGAATTCAAAAATACATCAAGAGGATCAAACACCATGATCAAGTGGGATTCATCCCAGGGATGCAAGGATGGTACAACATTCGAAAATCCATCAACATCATCCACCACATCAATAAAAAGAAGAACAAAAACCACATGATCATCTCCATAGATGCTCAAAAAGCATTTAATAAAATTCAGCATCCATTCATGATTAAAACTCTCAACAAAATGGGTATAGATGGCAAGTGCCTCAACATCATTAAGGCCATATATGACAAACCCACAGCTAACATCATACTTAATGGCGAGAAGCTGAAAGCTTTTCATCTAAGATCGGGAACAAGACAGGGATGCCACTCTCTCCACTGTTATTCAACATAGTACTGGAGGTCCTAGCCACGGCAATCAGACAAAACAAAGACATACAAGGCATACAGATTGGTAAAGAAGAAGTCAAATTGTCACTATTTTCAGATGACATGATACTGTACATAAAAAACCCTAAAAACTCCATTCCAAAACTACTAGAACTAATATCTGAATTCAGCAAAGTTGCAGGATACAAAATTAACACACAGAAATCTGTTGCTTTCCTCTGCACTAACGATGAACTAACAGAAAGAGAAATCAGAAAAACAATTCCATTCACAATTGCATCAAAATAAAATACCTAGGAATAAACCTAACGAAGGAAGTGAAAGACCTATACTCTGAACACTACAAGACACTCCTAAGAGAATTTAAAGAGGACACTAACAAATGGAAATGCATCCCATGCTCTTGGCTAGGTAGAATAAATATTGCCAAAATGGCTATACCACCTAAAACAGTCTAGAGATTCAATGCAATCCCTATCAAAATACCAACAGCTTTCTTTAATGAACTAGAACAAATAATTCTAAAATTCATATGGAACCACAAAAGACCCTGAATAGCCAAAGCAATCCTGAGAAGGAGGAATAAAACAGGGGGAATTATGCTACCTGACTTCAAGCTCTACTACAAAGCCACAGTAATCAAAACAATTTGGTATTGGCACAAAAACAGACCCACAGATCAGTGGAACAGAATAGAAAATCCAAACATTAACCCAAACATATACAGTCAATTAATATATGATAAAGGAGCCTTGGATATACAATGGGGAGATGACAGCCTTTTCAGCAGCTGGTGTTGGAAAAACTGGACAACTACATGTAAGAGAATGAAACTGGACTACTGTCTAGCCCCATACACAAAGGTAAACTCAAGGTGGGTCAAAGACCTGAATGTAAGTCATGAAACCATAAAACTCTTAGAAAAAAACATAGGCAAAAATCTCTTGGACATAAACATGAGCGACTTCTTCATGAACATATCTCCCCGGACAAGGGAAACAAAAGCAAAAATGAACAAGTGGGACTATATCAAGCTGAAAAGCTTCTTTACAGCAAAGGACACCATCAGTAGAACAAAAAGACATCCTACAGTATGGGAGAATTATTCATAAATGATGTATCCGATAGGGGGATAACATCCAAAATATATAAAGAACTCACACATCTTAACAAACAAAAAGCAAATAATCCAATTAAGAAATGGGCAGAGGACATGAATAGACACTTCTCCAAAGAAGAAATTCAGATGGCCAACAGGCACATGAAAAGATGCTCCACATCGCTAATCATCAGAGAAATGCAGATTAAAACCACAATGAGATATCACCTCACACCAATAAGGATGGCCAACATCCAAAACACAAACAACAACAAATGTTGGCAAGGATGTGGAGAAAAGGGAACCCTCCTACACTGCTGGTGGGACTGCAAATTAGTTCAACCATTGTGGAAAGCAGAATGGAGGTTCCTCAAAAAACTCAAAATAGAAATACCATTTGACCCAGGAATCCCACTCCGAGGAATTTATCCTAAGAATGCAGCAGCCCAGTTTGAAAAAGACGTATGCACCCCTATGTTTATCGCAGCACTATTTACAATAGCCAAGAAATGGAAGCAACCTAAATGTCCATCAGTAGATGAATGGATAAAGAAGAGGTAGTACATATACACAATGGAATATTATTCAGCCATAAGAAGAAAACAAATCCTACCATTTGCAACAATATGGATGGAGCTAGAAGGTATTATGCTCAGTGAAATAAGCCAAGCCGACAAAGACAAGTATCAAATGATTTCACTCATATGTGGAGTATAAGAACAAAGAAAAAAACTGAAGGAACAAAACAGCAGCAGACTCACAGAACCCAAGAACGGACTAATAGTTACCAAAGGGAAAGGGACTGGGGAGGATGGGTGGAAAGGGAGGGATAAGGGGGAAAAGGGAGCATTATGATTAGCAGATGTAATGTTTGGGGGGCACGGGGAGGGCTGTACAACTCAGAGAAGACAAGTAGTGATTCTATAGCATGTCACTATGCTGATGGACAGTGACTGCAATGGGGTTGGTGGGGGGGACCTGAGGAAGGGGGTAGTTTAATAACCATAATATTGCACATGTAATTGTAGATTAATGATACCAAAATAAATTATAAAAAAAAGTTCTCAGATTCAAAAAGACATATGCACCCCTTTGTTTATTGCGGCACTATATATAATAGCCAAGAAATAGAAGCAACCTAAGTGTCCATCAGTAGTGAATGGATAAAGAAGTAGTGGACATATACACAATGGAATACTATTCAGCCATAAGAAAGAAACAAATCCTACCATTTGCAACAACATGGATGGAGCTAGAGCGTATTATGCTCAGTGAAATAAGCCAGGAGGAGAAAGACAAGTACCAAATGATTTCCCTTATTTGTGGAGTATAATGGTGAAGCAAAGCTGAAGGAACAAAACAGCAGCAGACTCACAGACTCCAAGAAAAGACTAGTGGTTACCAAAGGGGAGGTGTGGGGAAGGGTGGGTGTGGAGGGAGGGAGAAGGGGATTGAGGGGTACTATGATTAGTACACATGGTGTGGGGGGGGTCATGGGGAAGACAGTGTAGCACAGAGAAGACAAGTTGTGATTCTGTGGCATCTTACTACACTGACAGTGACTGCAGTGGAGTATGGGAGGGACTTGATAAGATGGGTGAATATAGTAACCACATTGTTTTTCATGTGAAACCTTCATAAAAGTGTATACCAATGAAACCTTAAGAAAAATAAAAAGTTAAATGAACTTATATACCAAACTCTGGATCATAAGAAAAACTTTACCTAGATTCCTTCGAAGCCTTTACTATTCTTCTACAGAAATCTCTTGTAAAAAGCTCCTTCAGGGATATTATATATATTTTAAAAATTAGTAGTCAGAGGTTTATGCTTCTCATTATGACAGAGTAGCTGGTTTCAGACCAGCTCTCCCAAGGAAATAAACTAGAAATGCTTGGGAACAATTTTTTTTAATATGTATTTGAAGATATTGGAGAACTTCAAAAGGCAACCTGGACTTGGAGAAACAAGGTCCCGGAGAGAGAGAATTTACAGAGAGGTCAGCCTGGCATTGACATCATACTGCTTCTCTGATCAAGGAGTCTGAGCTCAGCCCAGTGACACTGATTTTGGATTTCTGGCCTCCAGACCTGTGAGAGAATAAATTTCCCTTTTGGTGCCTTAAGTCACCAAGTTTGTGGAAATCATTACAGCAACCATAGGAAACAAATACGCTGGCACTGTGGAACACTGGGAAAAGGAGGGTCTTGTCAGTAAGTGGTGCTGGGACAACTGAAAGGCCATATGAAAACCGGTCTTGCTCTTTGCATTATACATATGTCTAAACTTGAGATGAATCAAAAATTTTAATGTGAATTATTTTTGAAAGAACATCAAAAAGATTACACAGTGGAGCATTTTCATGAACTCGAGGTACATTAAGATTTTTAAAATAGAACCCCAACAGTACCAACTAAAAAATAGACTTTCTTTCTGCAAGATGAATAAGCTGGACTACATTAAGAACTTCTGTTCATCAAACGATTACACTGAGAGTGAAACTGGAAGTCATATAGTGGGAGAAGATATTATCAAATAGATGTATAACTCTCAAGAGATTTGTATCCAGAAAATATTTCTAAAACGCCTCCAAATCAATACAAAAAAAGACTCTCATCTCAATAGAAAAACAGACAAGACATATGAGCATGCACTTCACAAAAGAGAATATCCAAATGTCCAAGTAAACATATAAAAAGATGCTCAGTGTCATTATTTGACAGAGGGATGAAAACTATAATGTAACATACTGTTACATACCTCAAGAATAACTAAAATTTAAAAGATTGATAGTACTGTGTTGATGAGGAAATAAAGCGATTTTAGATTTCTTATACTGCTGGTACAAGGTAAAGTTATGCAGCCAGCCACTCTGGATAATTATTTGGCAGTATCTCCTATAGCTTCACCTGCACATACCTTATAACCAACAGTCTGGGCACTGTGTGTGGTAGAGCCAAGTTGACATATAAAATTAATCATCACACTTCCTGTTAGTGAAAAATCCTAACATTATTAGAATAAACAGATTCTAAATTGTTAAACATTATTAGTTATGGAATATTATTTGCATCAATTCTGTTTACTATTTTCTACATCAATATACAAAATAAAGATTGGTCTATAATTTTCTCTTTTCTCTTTGATAGGCTTGATATTGACATGTTTTTCACATCATAAACATGCAAGATTCCCTTTTTACCCCTATTCTGTACTCTAGGACTTTAAGCAGCATTGGAGTTGCAAGTTAATCAGAGATACAGTAAAATATTTCTATAAAACCATCTGGGCCTGGTGTTTTTGTGGGAACTGACAGTAGCTCTTTGGAAAACTTCTCTCTTTTATAGTATTTGGTCTGCATATTCCCTAGCTCTTCTAGGATTGGTTTTGTTACTTCATATTTTCTTAAACTATCAATCAACTTCATGTAACTGCTCAAATGTATTTGTATAGTATAAGTATTTTTGAGCAAAAATAGTATTTTTCTGATTCTTTTAATTTCCTCTGGTTTTGCAATTAGTTCTATCTTATCATTTCTAACATGATTTTGCGTTTCTTTTTTTAAAATTTAGATCATGTAGTAGTTTATTTCTCTAATGTCTCAAATTTACAGATTTCAAATTTCTATAAATTTTTGTTTTCCAATTTATTGATTTCTGCTTTTCTTTTTTCCTACTTTTATTGGGTTTATTTTGTTTTCATCTAACTTTGAAACAATGCTTAATTTGTTTATGACCATAAATGTTCAGTGAATGTGGGATTTTTTTTCAAATTCTCTCAAAATATTATTGGACTGCATTATTAGATTATACTATTTAGAGTTGCTATAAATGTTACTGTTTTCCAATTTATTAATATCGGCTTTAAATTCTTTTCTCTGCTTTTCTTGGGTTAATTTTGTTGTTTTATTTTTTCTTAACTTTTGAATTCAACGTTTAACTCATTTTTTTCACTATTTTGTATGACAATATTTGAGATATAGCTTTTTTTTAATTCTTTCAAAATAGTATTGGATTATACTGTTAAAAATAAATATACACATGGCAAACTTTTCTGAGAAAATATATGAAATCCATGTTCTAGTTTCAAGGCTACTGGAAATACAAAAAAGGTGGATGATTGACTTCCCATTGCTCTTTGGATATATGGCAAAATAATATAATGAGAGCATACCTCTTCGTTAAAAAGCTGGTCTATGTATCTGGCAACTCTTGGTTAAAATCTTGACCTTCTTACTTACCTGCTGTGTGATATTTAGGAGGTGATTTATCCTCTCTTAGCTTGTGTCCTCAACTGAAAAAAATTAGGAGTTAAAAACAAAAAATAAAACATCCCTATTATATAGAAGTGTTGGGAGGATGAGAGGTAAAAATCTTTGTGAAGTGCTTGGTACATGAGTTAATTAATATTTTTATTTGCTTAATGAAATAAATGGATATGGTTACTTCTAGTTTATTTCAGAAGGATCACAGCATTCCCATATCTTTTCTACAGAGGTCTGCAAAAAAGGCCTGGTTCAAACCAGTGACTGAAATTGTGCCCATTCATTCACTAAATATTCCCAAAATGCCATAGCTCCCCAGGTGGCTCTCAGTGACCTTTGGAATAAAGTCTCCAGTGGCTCCAATGGCTTCAGGTGCTCTCCACCAGCCTTAGGACAGAGCCTACTCCCCCAAGCGCAGCTCCACACGCTGGTGTGTCTTGCCACATCTCCCCACCATAATACAACTCTTCTAATTCTTCACAAAAGCCATGTTCTTCCACCCGCTGCTGCTTCCTTTGTCAGACCATTTCTCAACCTCAGATTATCAACACCTGAGAGCTGAATAATCCTCTGCTGGGGGCGGGGCACCGTCCTCTGCACTAGATGCTTTTCAGCAGCATACCTGGCCTCCACCCACTGCATGCTGGGACCACCTACTCCTCCCCAGGGTGTAACACCCAAAAATGTCTACAGACATTACCGAAAGTCCCCTGTGGAGCAAAATCTCCTCGAGTGGGGAAGCCATGCTCTACTGAGAATGCCTTTACCCCCATTTGCCTGGATACCCTATCCTTAAGATTTCAGGTTAGGTGTCACCATTGCACCCCCAGTGCCAATACCATCATAGGTTCAAACACACAGGTGCTCAAACAGCCACACCAGTCAGGGCAGATGGAGGGGGATGGAAGGAGTGAAGAGGTGGACGTGAAGTGGAGCAACATTAACTGGTAGCAGGTTGGATAGGCAGTTGAGAGTTGTGTAGGAAAATAGGATGGCTTTAGGTTCCTGAAGTGACTGGGCTGTAAGGGCATAATAAATGAGGAAGGAACTATGAGAAGAAGAGAGCCGGTGGGTGAGGATGGAGAGAAGGAAGTAATGAGTTCAGTCTTTGAAGTAGCAGAGGTGCTTGTGGATCAGCCCAGAGGGGATGCTTAAGAGACAGAAGGCTCAGGATATGAAACACAAAACAGTCACTCTAACCTCTTGCCCAGAGTTCAATCTGTGCCATTGGAGGGGCTATCCAAAGTTCTCTCGGAACCCCTAAATTCCCTCTTGGTCTGCCCTCTCAGCATCACTCCATATCACACACACACACACACATACGTTTCCTCTGCCTTCAGCAAAAACTGCTGCTGGAGGAAAGCAAGTTTTTAAATGGGGAGAAGTGGGAGTGAGAATGACAGTGTCAGAGCAGAGAAGCTGTCTTCAGACGCTACCTTCTTTCCCCACAGCGAGGAAGCTAGTGCGGGAACTCAATTTAAATCTGAAAAGCTGGTGCCATCTAGTGGCTGATTTTTGCAACTACTGAAACTGCCCCTGCTGTGAAGACCAAAGCCGGCACCTAAGGCAGCCAGACAGGAGGAATGGGAGGAATTGGGGAGTTTGGGAGGCAGGGAAGGACAGCGCTAAGGATGGGAAAGGCACACATGAGCCAGTCTTCTGGGATCCAGGAGTCATACATCCAGCTTGGAATAGAGCACCCGAACTACATTCAGGCTGCTCCACCTGCAGTGGCCCTGCTTTTCGGAGGCCGCCTTCTAAAAGTCACATCATTGCCCTACATCCTCTCCAAACCCTGATCCCTTTTTCTTTTTGCCTGACCGAAGATCCCTCTTGTCGGATTGATGTTTTCCCTTGCTGATGTTTTTCTCCTGATTATTAGCAGCCTTTATTACGAGTGCCTGGATATAGTATTTCTTATTTGGAAATCCAACAAGCTTTTAATTAGAGAAGCAACAGGAAGAGATACTAAGCTGTATTAATGCATCTGAAAACCCAGCACAGCTAAAAGAAGGATAATCTCATAGATAACAACACTGTTGAAAATTACAGGAACGGCTTCCAGTAAATAACTAAATGGAAAATCCCAGGGAGGGTCAATTGCTGTTAGTTAATATTTGTAACAAAGTGCAGCACTTAATAATGTAGCTGTTTCTTATCCTTGTGGGAGGAAAATAACAAGATTTGGGATTTCCACTTTAGATTGTAATTCTGGTTCATTTTTAAGGATCCCAGATCCTGAAATAATGAATCTGCTGAAAGTTTGTCTTAAAAATAATCCCTTCATCATCAATTCTAGAAGGAAGGGTCTCTAAGATGTTTTTCTTTCCAAGGGATGTCACAAAATGACCTTAGATCAGATCAAGAAATACATTATTTGTAAAAATGGCCGTAATTATTCCCCTGTATTTACTCCTTGGATCTGGATTGGGTTTGACTTGTTTTGTCCAATAAAATGCACTGGAAAGCACTTGCCCATTCTAAGCTTGGGCCTCAAGAGGCCTTGCATACTTCATTCATCTCTTGAGAGCCTGCCAGCTGCCAGGCAAACTGCGCCAGGTCAGTCTGATGGGGCCTGCAAGAACGCGTGGAGCAAAGGCGAGCCATTCCAGCACGACACTGAGACACAGAGACCCCAGCCAAGGCGGGCAAAGCCCTCCACGGACACGAGAAGGCCCAGCAGAGACCAGAACAGCCACCCCCGGCCGGTGCCAGCCCACTTGCCGGACTGCAGATTCATGAGCTAAATAAACGGTGGTTATTTTCATATCCAAGTTTGGGATGGTCTGTGATACAGCAAAAGCGAACTGATGTAAACACTATGACTAAATTCCATCTTAGAAAATTTATATTTCCTGATTGAATAGGAAATCATGATACAAAAATGAGGGACACATTTGAGGAGAGGCCACATGGAACTGAGGATGTTGGCCTTCTCCTGTTACCGGGCAGAGAACTCCTGATCCCCTCTGGACTCATCTAGCCCTGGCTGCAAGTAACTCTATTCAATCATTCATAGGCTATAGTTAAGCAAAGATGAAATTTTAATTAACTGCAATTTCTGCCATTACCGTACTTACCTAAATCCTCATGAATTTCATGCCTAATTTATTGTAACAATTGATTCTTCTTACTGCAGATTCATTTCTACTTCAATTTATATCATTATCTACACTCAAACCAAGTTTTTGTCAATGTCTCTTTTAAGTTGTTCCCCTACTCAAACTTTTTCGAAATCTCCCTATTTCCTAAGGCGTAAGAAAAAAAGTCTCTGAAAACAAAAATAGCAGAAGAAATTTTAAAATTGATAAATTGGACTTCATAAAAAATTTTGAAGTCTGTTCTTCTAAAGATACTGTTTAAGGAAATGAAGACAAGCCACAGAGTGGGAGAAAATATTTGTAAGTCACATATCTGATGGAGGATAAGGTATTTTTTCAACTCTCACAACTTGATGATAAGAAAAGAATAACCCATTTTTTTTTAAACAGGTAAAAGACATGAACAGACACATAACCAGAGGAAAGCCATGAGTAGCAAAACAAATGGAAAGATATTCATCAGCATAACTCATTAAGGAAATACAGATAAAGCTGAATTGTATTGCTACACACCTATTAGACAGGCTTTAAAATACCAACACTGGCGGTGTGAGCAGGGCAGCAGAAATCTCCCAACACTATATTTATCTACGAAAACACAGAAAATACATCTATTCCTAAAGGAGAGACGAGAATACACAGGAAAGCGCACAGCGTGCAGCTACACCCGAGAGGACTCGGCACCCCAAGAGGCGGGTAAGATACAGAGCCGCGACCCGGCAGGACCCGAGCCCTCCCCCACCCCAGCGCACCGGCGGGAGGAGCGGATTCAGAGCTGGGAGGGAGTGGAAGCAGAAGCACACCCCGCTAAGTAGCCAGCCCCGGTGATCTGCGCGGGGAGCGCTGACCCACAGTGCACAGTGCAGCGGAGATTGGAGAGACAGAGGGGCAGGATCTGAGCGGGGAACGCGCCAGGGGGCTTGCAGCCGGCTCCCGGGAAGGAAAAAAAAAGCACGCGCTTTCTTCAGCGGTCTTAAAGAAACAGGAGCCCAGAGGAGGAGCCGAATCGCCCCAGCACACTCAGCCCAGCAGCCTGGGAGTCCTGGGGAGTTTCAGACACCTTAGCTGGCGACTGAGGAAGCGTAGCCATACTTAACACTTCTCACTGAGATCAACAGCCTCCTATTCTTTCCCACCCCTGCCAGAGCGACAAAGGGCCCTGCAGAGCGGCACAGTCACAGCTGTGGAATAGTGGGGCAACAGCGCCACCTAGAGCATTCCCACAGAATCTACGTCCGGTGGGCTTTTTTTTTGTTGTTTTTTTGTTTTGTTTTTGTTTTTTCTTTTCTTTCTTTTTTTCTCTTTTTTTCTTCTCTTTTTAAAGTCTTAAAGAGCCCAGCTGACATACGTGGCAACTATCAGTGACCAATTATATAGCCATGAAAAGACAGAGAAATATGATCAGACCAAAATCAACCAGACAACCCCAGAGAGGGAGTCTGAAGGGATGGAAATGCACAGCCTCCCTGAAAAAGAATTCAGAATAAAAGTCATAACCATGCTGATGGACCTACAGAGAAATGTGCAAGAGCTGAGGGAGGAAGTGAGGGAACTGAGGAAAGACAATACAGAAATCAGACAAGCGATCGACGGGCTTAACAGCAGAATGGATGAGATGTGAGAGACTGTTAATGGAATAGAAAACAGAGAACAGGAGTACAGAGCAGCTGAGGCAGAGAGAGATAAAAGGATTTCTAGGAATGAAAGAATATTAAGAGAACTGTGTGACCAATCCAAACGGAACAATATTCGCATTATAGGAGTACCAGATGAAGAAGAGAGAGAAAAAGGGATAGAAAGTGTCTTTGAAGAAATAATTGTTGAAAACTTTCCCTCGCTGGGGAAGGAAGTAGTCTCGCAGTCCACCGAAGCTCATAGATCTCCCAACACAAGGGACCCAAGGAAGACAACACTAAGACACATAATAATTAGGATGGCAAGGATCAAAGATAAAGACAGGGTATTAAAGGCAGCTAGGGAGAGAAAAAAGATCACCTACAAAGGAAAACCCATCAGATTATCATCAATCTTCTCAACAGAAACCTTACAGGCCAGAAGAGAATGGCATGATATATTTAATGTTATGAAACAGAAGGGCCTCGAACCAAGAATATTGTATCGAGCACGCTTATCATTTAAATATGATGGAGGGATTAAACAATTTCCAGATAAATGAAAGTTGAGCAAGTTTGCCTCTCATAAACCACCACTACAGGATATCTTAAATGGACTGCTCTAGATGGAAGCACACCTAATGCTAAAAAGATGTCACCAGAGGAAAAAAAATCATAGCAAAGAAAGCAGACCATCCAAATACTAACTAAAGGAAAAGAATAAAACACCTATTATAGAAAGAATGGAGGAGGAGGAATAAGAAGGGAGAGAAAGAAAGAAACATCAGACTGTGTTTACAATAACTTAACAAGAAAGTTAAGTTAGATTGTTAGATAGTAAAGAAGCAACCCTTGAACCCTTGGTAACCACGAATCTAAAGCCAGCAATGGCAATAAGTACATACCTATCAATAATCACCCTAAATGTAAATAGACTGAATGCACCAATCAAAAGACACAGAGTAACAGAATGGATAAAAAAGCAAGACCCATCTATATGCTGCCTACAAGAAACTCACCTCAAATCCAAAGATATACACAGACTAAAAGTGAAGGGATGGAAAAAGATATTTCATGCAAACAACAAAGAGAAAAAGCAGGTGTTGCAGTACTTGTATCAGACAAAATAGACTTCAAAACGAAGAAAGTAGCAAAAGATAAAGAAGGACATTACATAATGATAAAGGGGTCAGTCCAACAAGAAGATATAACCATTATAAATATATATGCACCCAACACAGGAGCGCCAGCATATGTGAGACAAATACTAACAGAATTAAAGGAGGAAATAGACAGCAATGCATTCATCTTAGGTGACTTCAACACACCACTCACTCCAGAGGACAGATCAACCAGACAGAAAATAAGTAAAGACACAGAGGCACTGAACAACACACTAGAACAGATGGACCTAACAGACATCTACAGAACTCTACACCCAAAAGCAACAGGATACACATTCTTCTCAAGTGCACATGGAACATTTGCCAGAATAGACCACATACTAGGCCACAAAAAGAACCTCAGTAATTTCAAAAATATTGAAATCCTACCAACCAACTTCTCAGATCACCAAGGTATAAAACTAGAAATAAATTTTAGAAAGAAATCAAAAAGGCTCACAAATACATGGAGACTTAACAACATTCTCCTTATTAATCAATGGGTTAATTACCAAATCAAAACAGAAATCAAAGAATATACGGTGACTAATGACAACAACAACACAAAGCCACAACTTCTGTGGGATGCAGCAAAGGCAGTTCTAAGAGGAAAGTATATTGCAATCTAGGCCTATTTAAAGAAAGAAGAACATTCCCAAATGAATAGTTAAAGACACAATTACTGAAATTGGAGAAAGAAGAACAAATGAGGCCCAAAGTCACCAGAAGGAGGGACATAATAAAGATCAAAGAAGAAATAAATAAAATTGAGAAGAATAAAACAATAGAAAAAAATCAATAAAACCAAGAGCTGGTTCTTTGAAAAAATTAACAAAATAGATAAACCCCTAGCCAGACTCATTAAGAGAAAAAGAGAATCTACACACATAAACACAATCAGAATGAGAAAGGAAAAATCACGACGGACGCCACAGAAATACAAAGAATCATAAGAGAATATTATGAGAATCTATATGCTAACAAGCTGGAAAACAAAGAAGAAATGGACAACTTCTTAGAAAAATACAACCTTCCAAGACTGACCAAGCAAGAAACAGAAAAACTAAACAGACCAATCACCAGTGAGGAAATCGAACTGGTAATCAAAAAACTACCCAAGAACAAAACCCCCGGACCTGATGGATTCACCTCTGAATTCTACCAGACATATAGAGAAGAAACAACACCGATTCTCCTTAAAGTTTTCCAAAAAATAGAAGAGGAGGGAATACTTCCAAACTCATTCTATGAAGCCAGCATCACTCTAATACCAAAACCTGGAAAGACCTCACCAAAAAAGAAAATTACAGACCAATATCCCTGATGAACGTAGATGCAAAAATACTCAACAAAATATTAGCAAACCGAATTCAAAAATACATCAAGAGGATCATACACCATGATCAAGTGGGATTCATCCCAGGGATGCAAGGATGGTACAACATTCGAAAATCCATCAACATCATCCACCACATCAACAAAAAGAAGAACAAAAACCACATGATCATCTCCATAGATGCTGAAAAAGCATTTGACAAAATTCAGCATCCATTCCTGATTAAAACTCTCAACAAAATGGGTATAGACGGCAAGTACCTCAACATCATAAAGGCTATATATGACAAACCCACAGCTAACATCATACTTAACGGCGAGATGCTGAAAGCTTTTCATCTAAGATCGGGAACAAGACAGGGATGCCCACTCCCTCCACTGTTATTCAACATAGTACTGGAGGTCCTAGCCACAGCAATCAGACAAAACAAAGACATACAAGGCATCCAGATTGGTAAAGAAGAAGTCAAATTGTCACTATTTGCAGATGACATGATACTGTACATAAAAAACCCTAAAGATTCCATTCCAAAACTACTGGAACTAATATCTGAATTCAGCAAAGTTGCAGGATACAAAATTAACACACAGAAATCTGTTGCTTTCCTATACACTAATGATGAACTAACAGAAAGAGAAATCAGAAAAACAATTCCATTCACAATTGCATCAAAAAGAATAAAATACCTAGGAATAAACCTAACGAAGGAAGTGAAAGACCTGTACTCTGAAAACTACAAGACACTCCTAAGAGAAATTAAAGAGGACACTAACAAATGGAAATGCATCCCATGCTCTTGGCTAGGAAGAATAAATATTGTCAAAATGGCTATACTACCTAAAGCAATCTACAGATTCAATGCAATCCCTATCAAACTACCAACAGCTTTCTTCAATGAACTGGAACAAATAATTCTAAAATTCATATGGAACCACAAAAGACCCCGAATAGCCAAAGCAATCCTGAGAAGGAGGAATAAAACAGGGGGAATTACGCTCCCTGACTTCAAGCTCTACTACAAAGCCACAGTAATCAAGACAATTTGGTATTGGCACAAAAACAGACCCACAGACCAGTGGAACAGAATAGAAAATCCAAACATTAACCCGAACATATACAGTCAATTAATATTTGATAAAAGTGCCTTGGATATACAATGGGGAGACGGCAGCCTCTTCAGCACCTGGTGTTGGAAAAACTGGACAGCTACATGTAAGAGAATGAAACTGGACTACTGTCTAGCCCCATACACAAAGGTAAACTCAAGGTGGATCAAAGACTTGAATGTAAGTCATGAAACCATAAAACTCTTAGAAAAAAACATAGGCAAAAATCTCTTGGACATAAACATGAGCAACTTCTTCATGAACATATCTCCCCGGGCAAGGGAAAGGAAAGCAAAAATGAACAAGTGGACTATATCAAGCTGAAAAGCTTCTGTACAGCAAAGGACACCATCAGTAGAACAAAAAGACATCCTACAGTATGGGAGAATATATTCATAAAAAACGTATCTGATAAAGGGTTGACATCCAAAATATATAAAGAACTCATGCACCTTAACAAACGGAAAGCAAATAATCCAATTAAGAAATGGGCAGAGGACATGAATAGACACTTCTCTAAAGAAGAAATTCAGATGGCCAACAGGCACATGAAAAGATGCTCCACATCACTAATCATCAGAGAAATGCAGATTAAAACCACAATGAGATATCACCTCACACCAGTGAGGAAGGCCAACATCCAAAACACAAACAAGAACAAATGTTGGCGAGGATGTGGAGAAAAGGGAACCCTCCTACACTGCTGGTGGGACTGCAAATTAGTTCAACCATTGTGGAAAGCAGTATGGAGGTTCCTCAAAAAACTCAAAATAGAAATACCATTTGACCCAGGAATTCCACTCCTAGGAATTTACCCTAAGAATGCAGCAGCCCAATTTGAAAAAGGACAGATGCACCCCTATGTTTATTGCAGCACTATTTACAATAGCCAAGAAATGGAAGCAACCTAAGTGTCCATCAGTAGATGAATGGATAAAGAAGAGGTGGTACATATACACAATGGAATATTATTCAGCCATAAGAAGAAAGCAAATCCCACCATTTGCAACAACATGGATGGAGCTAGAGGGTATTATGCTCAGTGAAATAAGCCAAGCCGAAAAAGACAAGTATCAAATGATTTCACTCATATGTGGAGTATAAGAACAAAGAAAAAAACTGAAGGAACAAAACAGCAGCAGACCCACAGAACCCAAGAACGGACTAATAGTTACCAAAGGGAAAGGGACTGGGGAAAATGGGCGGGAAGGGAGGGATAAGAGGGAAAAAGGGGCATTACGATTAGCAGATGTAATGTTGGGGGGGCACAGGGAGGGCAGTACAACTCAGAGAAGACAAGTAGTGATTCTATAGCATCTCACTAAGCTGATGGACAGTGACTGTAATGGGGTTGGTGGGGGGGATCTGATGAAGGGGTAGTTTAATAATCGTAATATTGCACATGTAATTGTAAATTAATGATAATAAAATTAAACTAAATTAAAAAAAAGAAGAAGAAAAAGAAAACAAATCCTACCATTTGCAACAACATGGATGGAGCTAGAGGGTATTATGCTCAGTGAAATAAGCCAAGCCGAAAAAGACAAGTATCAAATGATTTCACTCATATGTGGAGTATAAGAACAAAGAAAAAATACTGAAGGAACAAAACAGCAGCAGACTCACAGAACCCAAGAACGGACTAATAGTTACCAAAGGGAAAGGGACTGGGGAAAATGGGCGGGAAGGGAGGGATAAGAGGGAAAAAGGGGCATTACGATTAGCAGATGTAATGTTGTGGGGGCACGGGGAGGGCAGTACAACTCAGAGAAGACAAGTAGTGATTCTATAGCATCTCACTACGCTGATGGACAGTGACTGTAATGGGGTTGGTGGGGGGACCTGATGAAGGGGTAGTTTAATAATCGTAATATTGCACATGTAATTGTAAATTAATGATAATTAAATAAATTATATTAAGAAATAAATAAATAAAATAAAATACCAACACTATGGGGTACTGGCAAGGATGCAGAGTAACTGGAACTCCTATACATTGCTGCTGGATAAGCAAAATGGCATGACCACTTTGGAAAACAAAGGGTAAGGAGAATTATGGCCTAAACTCTAGCACATTCACACCTCAAAATTATATACAGTCTTTTAAAATATCTAATAGCTTCAAGAATCAGAGAATCAAACACTTTACAGAATTGCAAAAGCTAAATGTTTGCCTCACACTAAAAGCAGAACAGAGGCAGAGAGCCAAGCAGAGGCAGAAAGGGAAACATGGCAGGAAATACGATTTAGGCCAGAGAAGAATCAAAGAAATGGGGGAACTAAGACCCCAGTCCCTTCCCACTGGCTGCTATCCACTACAACAGATATACCTGTTGCCCTCCTGAAGTGCCAGCTGGAAATGGGGTCTGGGGATAGGGAACAGATGGGCTCAACCATTCCCCACAAGACATGAATGTATTGTTTAACCTTCAGGAGCAGAGGTCAAGAAAGGAGCCCCCTGGCTGAAACCTGGGAGAGAGCAAGAGCCTGCCACTAAGAGACAGGAATGTAATGGAGATGCCCACTCAAGGGCCCAATACTACATGAGTCCTGACACTGGGGAGCTGAGTTCCCAAAAATCAGATTGTCAATCTGCCTTTTAGAGAATCCCCGAACTTGTAAATGGGGGTCACCTCCTCCCATACAATCAATCTTGGTACCTCTCTGAACCACCATCTGCCCTTTGGCTGAATACCCCCAAACCCACAGGTGTGGGTCCTGTGTGAGAACCAGAGAAAAGGTAGGAGATATCCCTTTCTTTTGCCTAGAAGTAGGCAAGATGTGCACCCTGAAGCCCTTCTATATAAGAAATAAGCATCAAAAAGGAATAATCCTGCAGAGAAGAGGGACCCAGACTGCCAGGGCTCAGAATTAAGTCAGGTCACTTAAGACAAGGGCATAGGGGAGAAAGGAAGGTGGCTCCTGAAACTCCCAGCAGGAAGGTCATGCTCTGTGTATGAGTCCTGCATACACATGGAGAGGGCCAGGAATGGTGCCCAGACTGGGGTAGATCTTTGAAGTGGGCTAAGAGCTTATACCCGAAGCTTATCCCCAAGACCATCTCCTCGCTCCCAAAGCAATACCAACAGGAAGTGAGCTCCTGGAGCATAACAACACCTGGTGGAGAGGCAGCCTTCTGAATCTTGCTCTTCAATGTAGCCTTGGAAAAAAAGGCAAGGGGGAAATCCCTCCAGGTGAAGGTCAGCTGGGTATGGCAAATGACGTGATGGGGGAGGAGGAGGGCACAGAAGGCCACGAGGATCTGGGAACATCAGCCTTCCCAGGAGCAGCTGAGAACATGTGCAGCCTGCAATGTGCTCCCATTTCCCCAAGGACAGCTATTTTCAGCTAAGCCAGCCCAGCCTACATACCGCCATCTCCTGGACCTAGTCTGGGCCCTCTAAGACCAAGAATACTGAGATGCGGCAGAAACCCTAAATGTTATGGGAAGTGGGGAATGGACTTGTGTGATGATCTCTAACAACCAAATGTGGAAAAGTTAAGCATGCTCAGGGAATGCTCCTGGCGTGTGAGGGCATTTGCCTGGAGGGCATCTGTCTATGAAGCCCCCTGGGCACCACTGAACTGCCCTGTATGACAGGTCCCGGTGCCACCATCAGAGATGAAGTCCTGGAGGACCAGATCATAGGAGCAATCATTCAGCGTGTGCTAATAAGATAAAAATAAGCTTAACACAATCAGCTATAAAACATCAGCTCTTTGGTTGTACTTCTGAAACTACTGTCATATTATGTTAATTACTCTTCAATTAAAAGAAAAATTTTTAATCAGTTCAACAGAGTCAGGAAACTATTTTTAACACCACTCAGTGCTGCATGGTATTAGGTATCCAGAGAAAGTATAAAGCAGCATCCTTCTTCAGAAAGACTCCAGGCTTCTCAGGGAGGGGAAAACCAGTCTCTAAGATCACTTTGACTTTTCACAGGGGCATTTCGATCATCACGTTAGAGCTGGGGTGCCTCTACCGTTTACTGGGCGGGGCCAGTAAATACAGAGCAACATACAGAGCAGGGCCACACTCTGCAGAGTTATCCCATATCCTGCACAAATTTCCAACATCCAAATGCACCTTTGTGTAGGTTTTTGCTTAAAACCTGGGCCAAGTATAAGTTTACATTGAAACCTGGACCATGAACCCAACTCCTATTTATACTTTTGGAGCCATGGTTTCAAAATACATTGCATTTTCTCAAAAGTAACCACTGTGTTAATCAAGGGAAGATTAAACTCTCATCAGTAACTTTACTGAGATTGGTTCATATTTTTAGATAAATAATGTCAGTCTCAATGGCCCTGCTAGGGTCTGTACCTGCAGCGGTTGTGTTTATGGGGATAAAATGTATAGAGACAAGCATCTACTTCTTTATGTCTGCTAACGTCAGCTGAGAGCATTTATTTATTGAATATACATCACTACAATTTAATGCCTCTTTCTTCTTTATATTGCTCTTTTTAGACAATCATATTGCTTTTTTTTAATGTAAGTGAATGTGCATATACATAGAGACACTTATACACACACACATATATACTATGAATTTCATTTTAGGGGAGTAGTAGGTTTATCAGTCATAATGAGCTACATTATGATGCAGAAATCAACAGCTGTGTTAATCCCTGTGATCTCAGACAACCAAAGTTTATTTCGGGCGCACGTTGCACATCCACATTGTTCTTTGCTCCAGCAGAGGGAACAAGAACATGACGAATCTCATGTGGCGCTTTAGTGCCTCCACAGCAAAGTGGCCCAGCTCCCTTCTGTTCACAGCTCACTGGCTAGTGCATGTCACGTAGCATGCCACATTTGACTTCAACGACCTTGGGTGAATGCCATCCAACTCTGTGCCCAAAGAGAAGGATCAGAATATTTAGAAAAGCCCCAAGAGTTGTCCAAAGTGTTATGAAACAGGAATATTGAGTTTCAGAGTACTATTAACCACTGCATTAAGAAGATCCTATCCCATGCAAGTTAGAAAAAATTGAGAAAAAGAGCTTTGGCTCGAAGGTCAGTCTGCATCACAGAAATCATGGGAGCCTTTGTGGAGAAGAGAATTTTCTTTTTGGTTATGGGAACAGAGGAGAATGTCTTAAATTGGACCAATCAGAAGGTGGGGGACCTGGAGAGTGAAATATTAAGTATCTACTAAGTACAGGCAGGAGCTGGGCACTATAGGCCAGATTTCTCTGTAAAAGCCATTTGCCCTAAGTCCACACTTTGGTGTTCAGATACAGGCCTGGCTTCTCAAGAGCCCGGAGGTTTCTTTCAATTACCCAGGCCATCTCAGAGCAGGAGAACAAGCTGAGCAAAGGCACTATAGCTGCAAAGGACCTGAGGCTTGTCGAGTGGAGGGAGGACTACGCTTGGCCACCGGGGATCATAAGCAAGGCAGGCAAGTGGGGATTAAAAAGTGCCCTGGAATTCCCTTATTTCCACAAATGTCACTGGTCAACTCCTTTGCAATAGGACTTGTTTTGTGCCCATGAAGGCACAAGAAGAGGAGTAGAACACGCCTCTGCCTGGCAGAACTTACAGCTCAGAAAGAGGAAGTTTTAGGTCTTAAGGCTACTGGTCTTGGGAAGCTTATTAGATCAATGGGCAGTGTGGTTCTGGGACATTGGCATGCAGCATAGAACTGACAGCCGTGCGAGATGAGTGGAGCTTGGGCTCCCAGAAAGGCCCACTTGCCCTTGTGCCCATGGGAGTTTGTCTGATTACAGGTATTTACTGCCAGCAATGGCAGGGACTTGCCTCCTACCAGTTTACAGTGTCCCTGGTCCTCTAGAGGGACTGTCTGCCATCCAGAGACTAAATGAAATACTTCAATGCTTACATGTGGAAAGCCTAGAGAATGTTCCAAGACCCCAAATACAGGCTTTGGAAGTTTTTGAAAAATGTTTCATAGTCAATACCACAGTTTAAAACAATCTATAATAGGAACTCAACGAGACTTGACATTGACTGAATCCTGAACCACTGAATGTAAAGAATTAGAACTACTGGGAGAAAGGTTGCACTGAATCAGCTGTCCTCATGGGCAAGTTTTTGGAGAACTGTATGAAGGAAAGCTGGCGCCATTAACTTCCTACCATATTTTATTTTCACTATTAGTGAACCTACCTGACTTCATCTAATTGTCCTTTTTTTTTTTCTTGTTTCTTTCCCTTCCTACTAGAATGCAAGTGCCAGTGATAACAAGGCTTTGTCATATTTGCCACTGTGTCCCCAGGGCCTGGAACAGTGCCCAGATCATAGAAGGCAGTCAGTATGTGTTTGTGGAAGGAATGAGTATCTGTAGCATGCTCAAATCTAACCTAACCTTCCAGGCACGTTGTTCTGACGCTGAAACTGGACATCATCATTCCTGGGCCTCTTGGATGGCACATGTTTTTGTCTGGATTCTGTAGATGCAGAACCTGAAATGAAAATTCTTGAGCAAGTAACTTATTGAAAGGTTGCCCTTAAGAGAAACTGTAGAGAAGGAACTAGAAGATGTTTCAACAGCACCAGCCTCCTGCTGGCCCTGTGAGCTCTGGAGTGTATACTACACTAGAGGTGGTCCCACCCAGAGGCAAGGGGCAAGCTGCCATACCCCTGCATCAGTCAGTTACCAGCCACAGGCCACGCCAGATGGAAAGTGTGGAGGGAGGGTGGTGTTACCCTGGGGCATCCCTCAGCAATCATGAAGAAGGGGACTGATATACACCATTAGCAGCCCACAGCTGCAGCAGCTGGCCGGGCAAAGAAGCCCTGGGTAAGCACCCACAGCATCTGCTAGGGCGCATCGCCCTATTTGTCTTCTTTTAGTGTATTTATTAACTTCCGTACAAACGACAAGCTCCTTGAGATCAGGGTTCTTACCTCTCACTTTCGTGTCCCCCAGAGCATGGATGGAGGACATAAGAAACATCTCACTGAAAATCTGAGGAATGAATGAATGGACACATGAGTATATTTGTGTTTGCAATTAAGTGCAAAAATTCTTAGGCACTTATTCACTTCCTAAATGACGCCAAACATATGTGTATTATATTTAGGTAGTCTTCAGAAATAAATGTTCTGTATTATCAGGAAACAACGTAAGTGTATGCTTCACAACAGGAATGTGCAAAGGGATAGATGTGCTGCAAAACCCTCTTCAGGCCACATTCGCTCCACAAGAGATTTTTTTCCTCCTGATGTGAACTATAGTAAATATTTTAACTTGCTCCTGCCCCTCATTATCTCTTTTATGAGTCAGTGTGTGGAAACAAACTGGTTGGCAGAAAACTCAGTGCTGGGAAGAGCTGCGATTTCCAAAAGGGAGCCGGACCGACTTGTTGATAACCAAGTGACCTACAGAGGGCAGTGTAGCGCCATGCACTGATTTTCAAACGTAAGAAAATCAGGGAACTTGCTCATAGACATTTTGGCTGGGGGAAGAACTGGTTCTCAATTACTGGGCTTGTTTTTAATTTGCTGCGGACTCACCTGTTCTCTATTCAGGTTAAATGACTGGCTGCGTCCTGACCTGTTTTAAGTCTTTTTCTGCTTGTGATGCAAATGAATGATGAGGTGGGGCCATCCACAAGCCCTTTGCTACACTCACTGCTTTCTCTCTCAGATCTCTCTGTTTCCATCGCGGGGAGACTTCCCTTTCTTGGCTTAGTTCAGCTGTATTTCTGATATATTTACATATATATGACATATATATATATATATATATATGTCACAATTCACCCAGCATTTAAAGTTGGGTATTTGAAGTTGAAGGTTTGTTAACAAAACATTCCAGCCACACTGGTCTTCTTTTTCTGTTTCTAGAAACACTAAGTTTGTGCCTACCTCAGGATCTTTGCACTTACCATATCCTTGCCCTTCTTAACTTTGACTAGATCTTTGTTCTTTAGGTCTCAACTCAAATGTTGCCTTCTTGAGAGGCCTGAACACCCACCCTATTAAAGTCTGCTTTGTCCCCCACTCTCTTTAAAACCCCATTACCTAGTTTTGTTTTGTAGATAGCACTACCTAAAATTATCCTAATAATTTATTTGCCTATGTATTTTCTGCTTTCCTGATTAGAATGCGTTCCCTTTAAGAAATAAAAATTTTCATAACCTCATGGTCTTATCTCAGGTATCTAACATACATAGAATTCAACAGATGTGCCATTAATATGTCTTATGTGAGTGCTCAATTCAGTATGTATTCAGTACAGAATTTTATGAGATAACATCAGAGAAGCATGTAATCAGATTTGGGCTCATGGAAAGCTTTTCAGACAAAAGTGAAGACGTCTTTGCTAACTCGACTTTGCTTCTAATGTTGTTTCTTTCCTCCCTTCTTATCCTTTTTGCTCATTAATAAATACTCAGGCTCAACAGCAAATTGTCTTGGAAAAGGTTACTTACTAAACTTCTCTCCAAGCTCAGTCAAGATTCCATACGTCGTAAGAGACTGAGCCTACACCATCTCACATGTTGGCAGTGCTGAAATGACCATAAGCATTTGGGGGACCTAGCCAACTGGAAATTAAGTTACAGATACATTCAGTTTGGGTTATAATTTAGTGTACAGTTGCTCTACTAAATAGTTAGATTATTACTATCCATCCAGGAAAACTCATTTGTTACACTCAACATTACATACAAAGGCAGAGGGCTAGACATCTTATAATATGAAAACGTCCTACTGGCACTGTGAGTAGAGGTGAAGAAACAGTTTGGTATGTATGGAGCCAGGTACTAGTCTGTGAAAAAAAATACTCCAATCATCAGGTATATAAAATTTTAAGTGGAGGATTCTGTTTTCATTGGTGCTGAAACCAAACTATCAATAATAAAATATATTTTTTGATTAATCATGTGACTGAACTGTATTTCAGTTATCTGTATAGAAAATGATATAAAAATTGCTGTACAAAGACACACAAAGAGTATACAGCCCAAAAGAGTAGGCAAAAAGTATCATAATTAATACAAATATTATGTTGTTTTTCTAGATTTTGTAATATTTATGATAGTTGTGACCTTTTCTTATTCTAAAAATAAACAAAAACAAAACTCACTTTTGTACCTAACTTTGAACTTAAATCTCTGAATTTTTTTTTGTTAAAGAGGACCCCACCAAAAAAATTATGTGAGCTTGAGGCCCCATAAAAATCTAGATTTGCCTTTGTCCGCATCAGATTAATTGGCCACACAGATGCAACTCTCAAGTAGGTACAGTATCTTGGAACTGTCTGTGGTGCTGGACCCAAAATTCACTTGTCTTTCTCCATGGTACCTATTGCCCAAGCCCCTGCCCATGCCAACAGAGTGTGCCCAGAGATGAAAAGTTGGGATTATCAACTGAGGTCATGGTTAATGCATAGGAATGGATGCCTTTACATATGAAAAGACTGCCTAGAGAGAAGAGGACTGAGGGAAAAGCACAGATGCCTCCCAAGTTTTGGGGAAACCCAAAGACAGAGGCATCATCAGCTCAAGGAAAACATTAATCCCCAAGCCATGCCTAAGTCTAGAACAAGGGCAGAGAGGAGGCACCTGGGTGAGGGAGGGGAAGTAGCAAGGATAGAATAGGCTGGGGCAGGGGCTGTCTGGAAGGGGGAAGAATGGGAGAGTGACTGAGAGGGGAGTGGCCTGGAGGAAAGCCCTGGAGGCCAGAACAAGGACTCTTCCCATTGAGTTGCTGGAGAATAAGCCAGCTAAAGCTGAGGTTTCATTCCAAAATCCCCACGTGAAAGTTTATATGAGTTGAATAGATGTAAATGACGGCTTTGTACAAGTCTTTCGACATCCATGAGCATGTGTGGCTATCAGAATATTGTTTTGATTTCCTTTTGTTTCTGCTTTGAAATGGGCACTTAGTTTCTTTGAAAGTTGGGGCTGTTTGGACAACAAAAGAGGTCAGTGTCCAGCCTGCTTGAATGAATTTCATCCTACTCCACCAGCTGAGACTGGACCCCTTAAGGATTTGGATGCTTCCATGGAGTTATGATCTGGCAGACAACAGAATCTTAGGAGCCAGTCAATTTGTATGAAAAACAAGAGAAATACTCGAATAAGGTTCAAGCCAGGGCCAGGGTGAGTCAGGGCTGACACGTGTTTTTTACTGAAATGCACTGATGGAGGCAAGAGGTGACTGCAGATGAGAGGAGGCTGTAACCCCTTCTTGCCCCACATACCCATCATCAAACCATACCTCTTCCAAATCATCTAAGTCAAAGCAGTATGCCAGCTCAGCCAGTTCAGGCAGTGAAGCTTCAAACTTTCTTGCCCTTTGTTGTGCACTGAATTATATCCCCCCCCCAAAAAAAAAACAGATTTAAGTACTAACTCCAGGTACCTGTCACTGTGCCCTTATTTGGAAATTGGATCTTTGCAGATGTAACTAGTTAATATGAGGTCATACTAGATTGCAGCAGGTCCTAAATCCAGTATGACTGGTAGTTCTTAGAAGAAGAGTAGAAAATACAGACACAGACTTATACGGAGAAGGCCATGTGGTGACTGAGGAAAAGACTGGAATGATGCAGCTCTAAGACAAGTAATGCCAACTGCTAGCAGCACAAGAGCCAAGAGAAAAGGGGTGGAATGGATTCTCCTCTTCAGCCCTCAGGGAGCACTGCCCTGAAGACACCTTCTTCATTTCAGACTTCTCACCTCCAGAACTGTGGGATAACTAATTTCTGTTGTCTTAAGCCACCCAGTTTGTGGTAATTTGTTGTGGCAACCCTAGGAAAGTAGTACACCCTTCCTGAAATGTGCTTGTCATATTTCAGTGCATTTACTCTTGCTGGTCCAAAGTCTACAGGGAATGCTCTTCTCTAGGTGTTTGCAAGGATCCACAGGAGGTGGGCTAATGAAGCTAGATGGGGAAAATTTTTCAGGTGCTTAAATGTGTGTCTTAGATAGACCTTCCCTGGCGGCTCTATCTAGAATAATCTGCCCCGCTCCCAGTACTCTCTACTGGTCAACAGCTTTTTTCACCATAACATTTTGCTCTGTCTGAAGCCACTTCATTTCTTTCGTTCTTTACATTCCTTAGAATGTAAGCTCCTAAGAGCAGGACATGTAGCTATGATGTTGTTCCCGACACATTGAAGGCACTCAAGAAATATTTGTTAAATGAAGAGTTAGATGCTCAATAAATATTTGTTGAATAAATGAAAGGCAGATACCCTATTGGCACCATCCTCCCTCTAAAAAGATTAGTACCCCTAAGCGTCTCCTTTATAGAAATTTAGGAAACAATTCTTTCAAAGGCCAAGGATAACTATCTCTACGTGAACATTTACAAGACCACATCCTAAAAGTTAGAAGAGCTCTCGGTGACTGAGTTTCACATGTCAAATTCATGATCTTGCATCCAGGACAGGGGGAGAAGCCATCTCTATGTTCAGACCAGAACAACAGCTGCAGCGGACCTCACCAGGGGGAAATCTAACAGGGAGGAGACTCGGAAGCACCAAAGTTGAGTTCACTTGAGGGCAGAAATTAATTTAATTTTAAACAGGACTTAAAAGACCAAGAAGGAAAAAAAAGTGAACTACATCACTACTCTGATGATCCATTCCCAAGTTAAAGATATATTAATTATGTAGAAGCCATGACAGCAGAATGCACTCAGGAAATGCAGTCATGGAAGAGCAAGGATGCAGGGAACCAGAACTGCCCCCACGCCTCCACTACACAGCAGAACAGGCTGTGCGTGGGCATGAGCGATTTCCTTGATTCCGACTGGGGACACTCCAGAGTCATTCTGTGGCCCGAGTTGGAGACTGCATCCCCTAGTTTGTTCCCAATATTGTACAGAGGGACATCAATGGGATTACTCAGTCTCTTTTTATGGGTGTGGATGAGTGACCACCACCTAAACCCCTAAAGATTTGGTGGTATGAGACAATGGCACAAACTACAGTTTGCCAGCCAGTATCCATTCTGCCTTTCCAATTATATGAAGGGTGCATAAGATCACCTGCCTTGCCGTGAAGTGTGCCCATGTGATTAACTGTTGGCCAGTGAGATGTAAGCAGGTATGAGGCCCTCTTAAAAGAATATGACTAAGTGAGGAAGAGGGATCTTTTGCCTTCTCTCAATTCCCCAAGCCTGGTGACACCATCTCAGATCATGAAGCGACCTTGAGACTGGAAGTCACTGCTAAGGATAGAGGAGCAGGAAGGAAGAAGCTTGAGTCCTTAGAGAGATCATAAAGCCACCACACCAATTCTGGAGTGCCTACCTTTGGACTTCTTGAATGTGAGAGAAATAAACTTCTATCTTCTTTAAGCCACTTACATTGGGGTTTTTCCTTTATAGCCCACCGAACTTGATCCTAGTTGGTTCAGAGATGGTCTTACACTTATTCTGAGACTAAATGGGCATCTGTGGGCTGATTTCTTCTTGGACCTTCCTGCTTCCTGTCCCTAAGATGGTGGCCTGAGAAGAAAAGTCAATTAAAGTTCATGCTGCTGATGTTCATGTTGTCCCCTCCCTCCTGGCAGTTAATCAATGCGAAGCCCCAAGTTTCACCAAAGAACTTGCAATGCCCCGCCAGCATCCATGGGTAGAACACCTAGAGCAGTGGTTCCTAAAGTGCCATCTCCAGACCTGCAGCAGTAGTACCTGGGAACTTCTTAGAAATGCATATAATTAGGTCCTGCCTTAGACCTACGGGATCAGAAATTCTGGGGGTGGGTCCAGCAATCTGTCTTAACAACCCAAGTGCTTCTGATGCATGTTAAAGCACGAGAACAACGGGGTACCCCAGAGGAATTGCTCAGACTACCAGAAGCAAGGCGTAGCATCAGCAGTCACTGGGGTTGAAGGCATTCTTTTAAGGGGCCTGGGAGAAAAGAGGGCTGGAAGAGTTGATTATTTGTGATGAATCAACAGAGAAAACAGGATTTAATAAGTGCTCATACAGACTATGTACTTTGATGATCTTCACAGTTGCCCAAAAACTCAGGTCAGTATGGAGTTCAAGGCTTTCAGTTTACTCTGGGCTTTTTATCTCTGCTTCTTAAATGTGACCTCTCTCCAAGGATGAAACATATGGAATCTGGATTTATCATGGTCACATCAGTAAGAATATGTTTCAAAACACTAGGGAAGTCTTCTGTGTGCACGGTCAGCGTAGTATGACAGAGGAGATTAATTATCACCCTTTGAGGATAGGTTCCATTTTGGAAGCAACTCAAGATGCCTGCTAAATCGGCCATTTGACACAGCCCTGTAATCTCCTTTAGGATTAAAAAAAGAGGTGGATTTAGAGGGTAAAGATCAGAGGCAATCTCAGGAGTCAGAATCAGCCAGCCTCCCAGCTGAGGAACACCTGCCACTAGACATCTGGGTGCATTTGGCCAAGTGGCCTATCTGGCTGGCTGTGGGGCTCGTATGCTAATAGGTTGGGGTTCATCTTTTCATTGACTTCTTCAGAACGGCCCACCTCATCCCTGGAGGGAGCTGGTTCTGCAATTGTCGGCCTCAAGATTGCTGTGGTGGACATCTATTATTTCAGAACTTCTTAATACTATTAATGTTTAGAAACTTTGGACGTATAAATCTGACCTCTGCAAGACAGAACCCAGGAAAGCCCATTCTAGCCTCCCTTGCAGACAGAACACAGATAATCCAGTGGTCTCATGTGAGACTGATTCAGAAGTGGGCAGCCTGAAGGAAGAGACTGTATGTGGAATCTGATTTGCTGGTGATAATGGCAGTAAATCCATCTGCTTTCAAAAATGGTAATTGTGAGGTTGGGTCCCTGGCACAGAAGGGACATCGGTGGGCTGGCAGCACCAATGGCCAACAGCTTCATGAGATCTGTGGCATGATATGGCTTGAGGCACCTCTCTGGTTTCTCCAGCCTTACAAGAATCCCATGAGCTGCCCAACATCTTTTTCCTAAACTCCGTTCCTGATCTGTCAGCCCAAATTATCTTCTGTTGCTAGCAACTAAAAATTCTAATATAAAAAAAGGACACCGGAGGTTGTGGCAATAAACAGAACCTTGAAGAAATAGGGGTTTCCTGGAATTGGTTATTTGGTTTGGCCGGGGCTGATGGCACCAAATATCCAGAAGTGTTAAGGGATAGGACTCTAGAATCCAATGATACACCTATGGTTACCTAAAAGGAAATACTCACTGTAGGCAAGCTTTGTATCTGGTGGCCACTCTCATAAAACAAGGTGAAGACTGTGGATGAGTTGCTTCCATCTCTAGGAACCCAAAACATCCAGGTGGCCTTGATTCCAGTCAGGTTGCATGATCCTTGCAGGTCCTTTTTAGGCCAGGACTCTACTTTTCCAAGTCCATTCCAAGCTCATTCAGACCCATTTTCATAACTCTCCGTTGGAATCTAAAAGGCCACAGGATCCTATAGACTAGATTACTCTGGATGTCAGATTTCCTCCCCTTCCACCTTCTCTCCTCCCTGCCCTCCACTTCTGCCAAGTTACAGCCACCAGGAAAAATGATAAGACATTTATTAAGTCATCTACAGCAGTTTGACATCCTTAAAATCCGGGACAAGGTTGTGAACACAGTATTAACAGAAGCAGCAGTAGCAGTGAGGTCTGGAGGGCTTATCTTTATCCAGGGATGTGAAACCCAGATGGGCCAGGCTCCACAAGTGAGTCTGGAGCCACATCTGGGATGCTAGGGGCTGCCCCACTCTGACCCTCACAGGGGCAAAGCCACAGAAAACAGACCTAAGACAAGACACAGATTGCTAAGCACGGATGCATCCCAGGACATTAAGTTCAGGGAAAGGAGAGGGAATGGGCACACAGCCCACTTGAGGGGTATCTCAAATCCTTGAAGGATTCCCAAGGGGGTGACACGGAGACACTGATATCACCCACGTGGGAGTCTCCCCATTCGAATCCCAAGAACAAACTGAACCAGCGATGGAAAATAACCAGGAATTTTGTGTCCATGAGAGCCCACTGGTCTTCCCCTGCCCCCAGTGCTGGTGGTTTTACAAATGGGGCAAAGGTTAACCCAGGAGGGCTCAAAGTAGTTGATAAACAGCAGGCGTCCCTTTCAGGGGTCACTACCCCACTATCCGGCCCACACCTGTGTAGTCTGAAGCCCTTCCACACACACGGCCTTTCTCTTCAACCTCATCCCTGGCAAGAGGGGCCGACTGCACATCGTGTCCTCCCACCTCTCAGATTAGGAAGCAGAGGCCCAGAGGGGTTCAGCCTTGGAGCACAGAGCATGTGGTGAAACCCATGCTAGAAGGCAGGTCTCCCCATGCCACGCTGACTCCACTGCTCCTCCAGCAGTCTGGAGTCCTAACTCCTGTAGCCAGAACCCCTCTCCTGCACAAGACTGAATGCATGAAAGCCTCATTGAGGGTCTCTCTCTGGCTCACATGCAGGGATGGGCACATACTGGCAGGCCCATTTCCTTAGTCAGGTTTGTAAAGCATATTGGATCCCAACGTGGTGCAGGCACCATACTAAGCCAACCTGTGTTTTCTTATCAGCCCAGTGGGGAGATTTGACCTGCAAATCTCCAAGTTTCCTCCCAGCTCTAATACTTTGTATACCAGTTCTCCCCAGAGATACATGGGGAAGGAGTGAGGGCCAAACAGCAGGTCAGTGACAAAGCCGGGAGCTGCCTAGGCCCCCACTCCTTGCTCAGAGCTTCTCCCATGGGGCTTCCGTGGCCATTGGGCTCAAGTAAGAATTTAAGAATGACAAAGCACTCACTGCTTTCACTCTGGAGTGGCCTTAAAGGGGTTACAGGTACTCACAGAATTACACCGGAAGCCTCTTCTAGCTTTCTTTCCAAGAAGGGAAAGGGTCGGATGGAAGAGAGTCAGTGCCCTTGGTGGGTGATGATGGACTTGGGTGTATTTCCAGCTTTGGGGTCAGCTCCAGCTCCCTGGCCCCCAAGAAGCCAGTTTGGAGGAAGGGGAGGGGTTAGAAAGGAATCACTGCAGCCCACTGGGTGAGTTAAGGGTCACGGAGCTACCCACCAAGACAGAGAATATGGCCTGGCCTTGGGCCCGGCGGGGAGTCGGAAGGCCACTGAACCCCCCGAAACGCTCCCTCTGACCCCTGCCAGGCAGCATCCCTGACTTGGCAGCATCCCATTTCCCCGGGGCTGGAGCCTCTCTTGACAGGGCCTGTTCATGGCAGGACAGTGCGCCAGGATGAGAGATCTCTTCATCCCAAGGACAACTCGGACCCCCGGGGTGAATTTATCCTTTAGGATTGCAGAGAACAACAGTCTCCTTCCTGGTAATGGTCTTCTAGAGACATGGAGTCGCACTCTGCTCCCCTCCAACCTACCCATTCCCAAGGTTCTCAACCCTTCCTCATTAGATGTGATTCTTACCCTCTCGGTCCAGGCAAACACAACCCTCGCCTGTAGACCCGTTCCCAGTAGATGGCTGGTGTTTAGATAAAGAATTCCAGAGATGCAATGGGCTGTGTAAATCATCTAGGCTTACTGCCCATTTTACAGATTTGAAAACAAAGAGTCAGAGAAGAGAGTTTTACCCAGACCTCTTGCTGTCCCCCCACTGCCCGTGGCCCTGAAGGTCAGCTGCCTAGCCTCCTGGCACATCTTTTCCCAGGGCTGCAGCCGTTTGTCCGGAGAGAACCAACAGGAACCTGAAGCCTCCCAGGGCCCAGGCGATGGGACGGCACACGGGATTCAGACTGTCTTTGCCACTCTGTGGTGACAGATGTAAGAAGTCAAAGCCTCGTCTTCCAGGGAAGCAGGCCTAGTGGTGAGGGCAGGGATGAAGAAATGGGGTCTGTACCCAGGGACTGCTCTAGGATCCAGAGGTGGCCACTATCCACCAGTCATGGCATGCTGCCCCTGCCAGGGACACAGCTGGATTTGCACATAACGTTCAAGGCACCTGTCCAGTTGTCCTGGGCCTGGTCCTTCCTTCCCTCCGGCCCACCAGCTTTCACAGTGGTGTCCAGATGGAAGAGACCGATGCTTCATTTCTAAAAAAGGCAAAATAAACAGCATTCCCCCTCCCTCCACACATACACAAACATAAACATCAAAACCTTAGATGATACACGTAACAATGATGCATGCCCTTTACCTGCCTTAGTTCTGAACGGTAGGATTACTGAAACTAAGAGCCTGGAGAAGCATTAGAAGTTGTCTCATCTCACAGATGGAAAAATTGAAGCCTAGGACAGGTTTCTCTGTCCAGTCTCAGGCTTGTGCCTGACTGGGGCAGGTTCTAGGTCTCTGAATCCCAGTCCATGGCTCCTTCTGAGCAGCTCAGGACCCAGTTGTGTCCGAAGTGCAAAGTGGCCAGTGGACACCTGCTTGGGTAATGCACATGGCTGTCAGATGGGGGCGGGGGGGCAGGGCACAAGGCCAGGTGCAGGAAGGGCCCTTACACACCCATGGCCAGCTGAGGTACCAAATGTGCCCAGGAAAGGGCAAGTGGCTCCCTTTCTCCCTCTGGATTTGCCAAAGACTGAGGTCTGCAGTGCTTCATGGGCAAAGGACACAGAGCTCATCTCTAAACCAAGCAACTAAACCCTTCTCCAGTCACTTTGAAGGCCTCTCCAGACAGATCTCCAAGGTCCCCAGGCCCCTTTCTTGTTATAAAACCAAGCTAAGCAACGTTCCCCCTCCACCCAAACTCCCCGCATTCCAAAACACGATCATGACACAAGTTTGCAAACACACTTGGACAGGAACACCACCAAAAGCTGACACGGAACGAGGTGGGTCCCACGCGTGGGCCATGGCACTCCAGTACTTGCTGCTACCTTCCCCCAACCTGGTTCTGCCCCCATCTTAAATCCTTGGTCTGGGGGGCCAAGACAGGAGTTGGGGAGCAGCGGCTCCTCCCAGCAGCTTCTGCTAACAGGCAGGTGGGCATGGCTTTCCCTCTCAACACCCGAGGACACCCTGGCGACCTAGCGATTCACTGCCAAGAGCACACAGTGAAGTCTTTGCAGAGGTCTCACAGAGATTTCAGTAGCCGAGCCTAAGCCCGAGGAGCTGCCTCGTCGGCCATGCAGGTGGGCGGTGAGGGGGAGCCTTGAGCCCTGGATTTGGGCACATGGAGGTGTAAGGTGCTTCAGGATTCACTGGCATCACAGGAAGGCGGCTGGTTCATCCTGGTCATGGCTTCGACTTCAGGGGAAACGGGGAGGGGGAGGGCTCAGGGGCGGTAGGGGGCAGGCACAGTTGGGGAGCAGTTTCTCTGAGGCGTCCATCTCAGAAGGGAGGCTACCAGAGGAACCCCTGCCCACTTGGAGTCAGGGGTAAAATAATGATGATTGTGGAAGTCTTTTTCCATGAGGCCCCCCAAACTCTTTCTATCTCTTTTCCAATCATATCTACATTTCTGGCTCTTGGCAATTTTTCTTAAGCCAAATGAAAAGCACCAGAACTTCCTCTGACCCTTGGCCTCACACCCAAACTGAAGTCTTTGATTGGAAGAACCCTAGAGCTGTCCCATTGGCCTGGCACCCAAGAGCTGGGCACCTGGACACCAAGAAGTTGGGTGAGCATGAGAGAGCTTTGGGTCTGAAGGATGCTCTGGCCACCCGAGCTGGACCTCTGGCAGGCCTCAGGGACTGAGAAGGGCAAGCAGACTCAAGGAGTCCACACGGAGAATCGGACACTGCAGGGGGCTGTCGGGCAGGCCACCCCAGTCCTCCCAAAGCAAGGTCATCAGCCTCAGCACACAAGGCCTCACACAGAGGGTCAGGCAGGTGGAGACGCGCCAGGGTGGAGCTGGGGACCTGCCTGAGGTAAGCAGGGACACTGGGCACAGGGGTAGGGATTAGATTTTCCAAATTCGAGGAGTATTTACATGTCTGGTATTGGGCCCTGAGGCCCAGGGTGGGCAGGGTCAGAGCCAGATGGGGACGGGAAATATCACCTGTGCTTGGCATCCTTCTCCCACCTCAGAGAGCCCAGCTTCCAGCCCAGGGCTGCCCGAGGGGAGAGAAGAGGCACAGCATGCCTGGGTGATGCCCGTCCCCAGCCCTGCCTGTGTTTGGAGGAGAGGGGGAAGGAGGGTGGGCTCAGGTGGCCAAGTTATCAGCAGGGAGGCCAGACATCCGGATCTGGGAGCTGCTCTTGCTCAGAATGGAGAGTTGGGTGCCCCCGTTCACCCCGCTGCTGGCAAGGGATGGATGTCGGTGCTTGAAGTCCACAGTGAAGTAGCGGTTCACCTTCCAACTCCGCCACTTACGCTTGATCTCCGCCTGCACCTGCAGGGAGCAACTTGGCAGTCACTTTTGGACGGACATCCTCTCCATGCTTACCCACCCATCTGCCCTGCCCTGAGGCCCTGCCCAGGCCTGCACTGCCACCTCCAGCGGCACCCGCCAACTCCCAAATTACAGCTTGCAGTCCCCAAGTTCACCAGTGGGAAAGGAATGCCTCTGAGGAGCTGACTTCAGTCTCTTCCCCAGGTCACTGCCTGAGCAAGGCCCGCCCTCTAATGGCTTCTCGTGGTCTGTGGGCCTTTGCTCCTGGCCCTCAGGGTTCCACAGTCAGAGACTAGCCCATAGGAATCTTTAAAATGCAGGCCCTCAGGGCAGACAGATCAGGGCAAGGAGCCCCACTCTTGCAGACCATGAACAGTGGGCTACCCATTAGAAGACTGGAGAGCTTTAAAAATCCAGATGCCCAGACCACACCCCACAACCATTACACTAGAATCTCTGGAGTAAGACAGCCATGTTATAAAGCTTCCCGGTGGATGCCAGTATGCAATCAGAGCTGAGAACCACTAAAGGATGCACCCCTCTGGGTGCTGCGCCTTTCGTGGCACGTGTGGGCCAAGCCCAGTCTCAGCCTCCAAACGTTCACCAGTCCAGCACTAGTGTAGTGCAAAAACTGCATGGCCAGAAGCAGTAGTGGCACCCACCACTCCAGCTCTAGCTCCCACTTCCACCGCACACCTTGGCAAGCTCCTTCTCGGCTCTCCCAGCCATTCCCTGGCTCTCCCCACAATCCTCATCTGACCCTTCGGCAGGCCGTCTTGGCCATCTCTGAGCCCAGTGTTCTTCTTTCTCAGATGCAAAAAGGGGAGGAGCATGCTGAGGTCATGCAGCCAAGCCTCAAGCACTGTGCCATGACTCCGCCCACTCAGTCCCCACCTGGTCCTAGCACGTATTTGGGGCTCTGCTCTGAAGCATCACCAGGACATCTCCTAAGTTCCCACAGTCCCCACTCTGCAGGGGACAGGCTTGGGCTGGCAGGTTGGCCTGTGGAGGGCAGTGCCCCGCCCAGCACCCCTGCCCGTCACCTCCCCATGAACTGGAGGCACTGTTCCCTGTGCCCTGGCCTTTCTTACCTTCAATCCTTCACTAAGGTGAGTTTTATTACAGTGAGAGTCCTCTCAGGCACGTCTGCGCACAGCAGTCGAGGCCTTTCCCAGAGGAGCTCTGTCCCAGAGGCTGGGCTTTCACTGCACAACAGGCAACGGCGGGGGGGGCAGATTCTGGCCCCGGGCGGGTGGAGGCTGTCAGGATACCCTGGCGCCACTACCTCCCTCTTCCTCTAGGTGCTGGGAGTAGTGCCCTGGTCTAGGGAATCTGTGTGGCCAGCAGGCCATGCCCCCATCTCCTCCCCAGCAAACCCCTCCTCCACTGCTAAGAAGCCAGAGGGCCAGGGTCTTACCTCCCCATTCAGAAAACAGTAGAGAACAGCCACCACAAAGCCCTAGGGAGAGAGAGCAAAAATAACTTGAGAATGCTAGCAAAGGACCTTCACATGGGGTGTGGAAGGCGGCAGGAGTGGGGAATGACACCAAGATGACCTGGGTGGGGGCCCAATGCCTGGGAATCTGGGGTGAGATGGGAAGAGTTCTGCTCCACCAAGACGGCCACAGCCATGCAGCCAAGCAGCTGCAGCCTTGGTCTGGACCTCACCTTCCCTGGTCAAATGCTCCCCATTCCCAAGGGCCGGCTCCATCCCACTTTCTACAAGAAGCCTTCCCTGAATATCTTCAGAATGTTCTCTGGGCTCCCCAGCCCGCCTGCAGGCCCCCTGAGGGCAACACTCCTCCAGGAAAACAGACCTGTGTTTTCTCCCCGCCCCTCCCCGGCCCCTCTCTCCAGCCAGACACTCATGTGCACAGACACACAAAACACCACCTAAGTGCTTGGCACAGAGCAGGCAGTTAGCTATTCTACATAGATTCTTTACATGTTTTCTTTGCACTTAGAACCCTTGCACTAAGACAAGAACCCTGGGCTCTGCCTCCCAGGCTGGAGCCTTGTTTATAAAACTTCCAGCTTCACCAGGCTAAGAACCTTAACAGGTAAAACGGCTTGAATTAAAATGGAAGGAGAGAAAGATTCAAGTCAGATAGAGAGAGTAACTTTTTGACCATCATGGTCACCTTATTCACTTAAATAGCTTAGTTAGGGAGCGGCACTCTACCCTGGGGACACTCCAGGGAGCCCCCTTCCTTCCCTGACCCCTCAGGCCCCCATGGCTCACTTACTCACTATGCATCCTCTTGCCAACTCCCTTGCTCCTTCACTTGTTTACCACCCCACCTACTCATTCCTTCATGTACAGAGTCACTAGTCCATCCACTCACTCCCTGGACCATTTATTTATACATCTGTTGGCTCATCCACCTGTTCAGCTCATCAGCTATCTGTGACCAGGTCCTGTGCTGGGAACCAACTTGGGTAGGACCCAGCATTCCTGGGGTGCAGGGTCTACAGGCTCAAGTCAGGCTATAGACACAGAGATCTCTTGAGTGCATCCTGCTTATACCCAGGGCTGATGCTGAGGGATGCAGAGCTGCCACCCAATGCAGGCCTGGTTCAGTGACAGAAGACATCAGTGTGTCCTTTCACAGCCACCCAGAGGGTAGACAGCAGAAAGGGCCCTTCCAGCTCCCTTCCATTCTCTTACCTCAGAAATGGAAACACAGAGGCCAAGGCTAGGTGAAAGAAGTTTCTGGAACCACCAGGGTCAGGGTGCTGACTCTCTATGACTTGCACTCTCCATACATTCCATGCCTACCTGGAAGGAGCCCAGCCCCAGCTCAAACACGAGTCTCTCTCTCTTGCTGACGTTCTCTGGGGAGAAGGCGAATACCGTGTAGTGGATTCCAAATAGTGGGATGAGCAGCAGGGTGGACCGGGCTAGCCGTCTGTCAGAAGAGAGCAAGACAGTGCTCTGGGGGCTTCAGGGGCCCAGGGCAGGGCCATGGGGGGCACAGAAGCCCAGTCCCAGCCCCTGACTCTCCCCCAGAGCTGGGGTCCCTGTCCACAAGCCCCTAAGGATTCCCTCCAAGCACCTAGGAGCCTGGCAGAAATGGTGGCTGACAGGGTCCAGGCTTCCAAACCCCATGGAAGTTCTGGGGGCACACCCCGCAGTCTGCAGGGCACCTGTCCCTCCAGGCCACGTCAGTATCCTTAAGAACCACTAAAAATGCACACGGAAGTATGTGATTTACAAACACACCTGGAGGGAGGTGCAAACCCTTTGGGGAAGTGAAATCAGGGCAAACACAGGGATGGGATTCAGAAGGCCTGAGCGACATGACAGGTCCTCAAGCGAAGCAAATGCTCTCCTGCTCTAGAAGGTAGCTCCAAGGGCCTGAAAGAGCAACCCCTAAGGAGCCATGGGGCAGCTGGCTTTTCTGAATCTGGGGCTCCCCAGGGACACTCATGAGGGAGGTGCTGACGACAAGGAGGCTGGGTGGGCCCACCACAGCAGGAGAGACGTTGGAGAGATCCTTGGAAGGACTGACTCTGGGCATAAACAATCAACTGAGCCCTGCCACCTGGGACAGTGGGTCAAAGGACGGGACAGACAGGAGGAAGGGCCAAAGGGGCCCCCATGCTTCCCGAGGCAGCGCCTCTGGGGCTGCTCTGTGACTGACCCCTCAGCCCAGTGGGGAGGCCTCTGCTCTGGGCAGGCAGGGGCACAGACACGCCGTGGGAAGACACCAAGAGCATGCACAGCAGCACATGCACTCTCGGGTCCTGTTCCGTCGGGAAGGGTGCTCCCAGAGGGTCTCCGAGAAAGAGCCCATGCCCACCCACGCCAGCACACTGGCTCCCTCTGGACGTCCCAGAAGAGCCAGCCCACTGCCAGCCCTGCCCTGCAGTGGGGGGTGGGGGGTGGGTGGGCGAGGTGCTGCAGCCTCACCCTCTCCAGCAGAGTTGGCCCCACAGGGGTGGACAGCTGGGCACGGGGGCAGCTGTTTGACTGGGGCAGTTACATGCATGCCCCTCCCTCTTCCCCATCACAGCCCTTCTGGGGGAATGCTCTGTTGAACGTGGGAGCTCAGGAGGAGCCTAATTCATGGGGTCTGAGTTCATGAAGCTCTTGCTCCCAGTTTCTATTGAGAAGGAAGGTGGGAGGGAGGGAGTTGGAAGAAAGGGAAGCAGGAAGGAAACACAGACAAAGGGGCCAGAGTAGCCTGGGGAGACCTTCAGGTAGACCAACGCTCAGCCCCGGAAGCATGAAGTCCTGAGCGCCGAGTGCCCCCCATCCTCCCCGTGCTCCTAGGCGGCCCGTTCTGCTGGCACTGACTCTCCCAGCAGGTCCCCAGTGCGACCCCAGGTGCAGCCCTGGAGTGCTGTGTCCTCCTGTCCTTCCTCCCATGCCTGTTCTCTCCCAGACCGAGACTCCTTGAAAGTGGGCACGGATCACTTGTCTCTGCCGTGCCAGCACGTGCCAGGCACAGGACCACACTTGGAAAGTGCCTTCCCATGAAGGGATAAACAGACTACATGGCCCCCATGTGACAGCCTCTGAGGCCTTAAACCTGACCACGACCTGGGAGTGCCCAGCACCAGAAGGCAGCAGGGAGTGTCGGCTGAAGAGCTGGCAGTCCAAAGGAAGAGAAAAGTGGCTGGATGGCACACAGGTGGACATATTGCGGCCCCTCCGTGACCCTGCCTGAAGGGGGTTACTTCACCCAGGCACCTTAATTGAAGGGGCTCAGGAGGGAGGGCAGCCCTGGGACCTGCCTGTGGTCCCTACCCTCCTTCCTCCGTGCCTCCTCCTCTCCCACAGTTGGGTCCATTTCCAGGGACTTGTCCCCAGTTTCAAAGTGCCTTGGAAACCAGAAGACCAAATCTCTCCAGAGCTCCAGGTGGCAGTGTGTGGGACGGGTTCAGTGTGCAAGAAAAAGTGACCATTCAGGCATGCAGGGCCTGCCCAGCCCCAGGCAGATGTGGCGAATGGCAGCAGGGGCGCCCACAGTGCTGTCCGAGGGCAACGCCTCCCCTCCCCTGAGGCCCTGCGGTGCTTCTGTGGCAGCCCTGGACTGGCTGGGGACTTCTGCTGGGGACCCAGGGCATCCCAGTGATCCCTGTGGTAGGTGGGGCAGTGGGGACAGATGAGGAACCCCGGTAAGGGATCAGTGTTCCCTAGTTCCGGGACCCCAGTACTTCAGAGCAAGACTGGAAGTCTTCAAATGGGGGCACAGGTGTGGGCCTGGGGACCTTTCTTTGAGGATACTCACAGAATCACCCTATGATCTGACTAACTCAGAGTGACAGTGACAGGGCCTTGGTCTCTGTCCTCCTGCCCCAAGGGGGCATCCATGGGCAGAGTCCTAAAAAAATACCAAAAAGAGCTTCCAACGGTCAGAGCCGCCCAAATTACAGTGGGCTTCCCCCCTTAAAGGGAGGTCCAGATTGAGGCTGGCACTCTAGGTGGAGATGCCCTGGGCCTAGTGCTCAGGGCTCCCTGGGTTCAAGTCCTCACCCTGCCAATTATGAGCTCTTGAGTGAGTCACTTCCCCTCTCGGGCCTCAGCTTTCTCGTCTCTAAAATGAAGATAACACAAGGACCCACCTTGTGGGGTTGCTGTGGGATAAAGTCACTCGTACATGAACTGAGAGTGAGATTCACTGGGATGAAGGTCCCACCGCACGTACGGGGACACTCAACATGAACTCAAGTTCTGAGGCTCTCAGAAATCATCTGACCGTTGCAGACTGAAGCCCAGAGAAGTGCGTTTGGCGAAGACCACACGTCACGTCACGCAGCAGCCCAGAGACTTCGGAGCTGCTTCCCCTCAGCACTGGCCAAGCCCCAGTTGTTCCCACAATGGCCGCAGCTCGATGCCCGCAACCTCCCCTCCCACCCCATGGCCACAAGGCTGTAGAGAACTCACAAGACACACAGACGTGACATGCAACAGCCGGGAAAGGGCTCAGGGCTGGAGGCGCCGGCCTGCTCCCTGCTCTCCTCCAACCCCGTGGGACGCAAGCTCCAGGCGGCAGCAGCATGCGTTTCCCCTCCAGGACACCCGGCCTCAGCCACGCCACGAACACTTACAGAGTAATGGCGGACAGTCCTGACATCCCGCAAGAGTGCTGCTGAGTGCGCTGTGGCTTGCAGTGACATTTCTGCACGCAGCTGCTGGTGTGACAAGATCAGCGCTTCTGTCAGCTGGGGCGTCGGGCAATGGAGAAACTGAGGTGGACTTAGAACAACACGGCCCGGGGGAGGGCAAAGGAGTCGAGGTGTGGAGACAGGGCCAGGGTGGTGACATGGAGGAGAATAAGGAGGCTGAGGACCAAGGCATGGTCAGCTCTGACACAGAAATGCATGCCCATATGTGTACACGTGTGTGCATGGACACGAATGCACACATAGCACCCGCACGGGGACTACCGACAGGTCAGAGGCTGGAGGTTTGAAGGAAGTGTGCGTGTTCGGAAGGTAGGGCCTGGGCTGGGTGTCATGCAGGGGGCCAGGAGCTGTCTCCACAGTCAGCTCCAGGCTCAGAGCATGGCTTTACCAGAGGTCACTCAGCAAGATGGGCAGCTGGAAACACACGCCATGGACCTCATGCTGCCTGCCCTGAGCAGACCAAGCCTGGAATCCAGCCAGCTCAGGGCTTGGTTGTGAAGACGGACTTGAGTGCCCACTGGTCTGCCCCTCTATGCCTCCCACTCTTCTGCCGGCACCTTCCTGTCTCTGAGCCCCCAGTCACCTTGGTGTGAGCAGACGGGGGGAGCAGAGGTAGGACAACGGAACAGACTGTTAATCAGTCTAGACCTGCATTAGGCAATACGAGCACTGCTATGCATCTGTGGCCAGTTTAATTAAAATGAAATCAGATTGAAAATACGCCTCCTCATTGCCCTAGCCACATGGCACGAGCATTTCCATCACTGTTGAGAGTGGCACTGCACAACGCTGGGCTGGACATCTTGACAAAAGTTCACCAAGCAACTGAAGGCTAAGAGGGGCACCTTTTGGGCACTGCCCCCCTGCCTGCAGAAACAAGTCACCTCAAGGAGGCCTCCACAGGTGGGCCCAGGGGGCCAGTCTAGCTCTGCATCCCACTGAGGGAGCACAGAGCAGCCACCTCCCCAGACAGGCCCCAGGCTGAATTCTGAATTCTAGCCCTTCAGGGTCCTGCTTATGCTTGGGTTGGCGCAAGCTGTGGACACTTCCTTTCCTCCTGTGATAAACACGTAAGCGATAGATTAAGAGCTAAGCCATCTCGTCACACTGCAAAAGAACTGTCTACTTCACAGATCCTCCTCAGGCAACATGTGACTCTGAGCTCCTAGTACGTAAAGCGGCCTGAGGGATCCAAGGGAATCTGATGCAAATGAGAACACTCAGACACCAAGAGGCCAGACCTTTGGCATTCAAGGATTCGTAGTTTGTGATTCCAGTTCTTTGAGAGTCAAGCCTGAAGGTCCTTGACATGTCATGACGTGTCATTTTGCTGAGGAAGGAATTTGAATCACACACGTCAAAGATGGGGCAAGCCAAGATCTGCCCAGCGTCCTGGCAGTCCGGTTTGGCTTCTCACGTCATATACAGCATCTTCCATTCACGCCGCACCGTGAGGGGGCACTGCGGGCCCATTTTACACGTGAGATGTGAGCCATGCCATGATGCTCTGCTATCCAAGATGGGGTAGCAGACCAGCAGCACTACCACCAGAGAGCTTTCTAGAACTGCAGGGTCTCAGGTGCCATCCGGGACGTGCCATCCGGGAAGAATCTGCATTTTAACAAGATGCCTAGGGGGGTCCACATGCAAATCGAAGCTTGAGAAGCACTGCTGTGAGGAAGTCATGGATTTGAGAAGTTTCTTCATGTGTCCTCAGTGAATGTCAAAGGTCTGTTTTACATACAAAGAGGCAGATGGACACATAGAAGCATGTTTTTCTCAGTAATTAAAGGAGTTTATTCAGGTCTTTCGGAATGGAAGCCATTCTACTTTTCAAATTTATTCTCTACCTTGCCTAGATCGAAAAGCTGCTATTCTCTCCTAAAGCCAGTGGCCCGATCCCTCAACCTTGGTCTGGGTGAACCACAGAAATCTGCGAGCCTGAACCTCAGATGTCACCTCCTGCATGCCAGGCTTAACCTTCACCCTGATGTCTAAAGTTTCAGTTGGTTCTCCTCTGAGATCTTTCCTCATTGAGCTCCCAGACTATCCTTCCCTTCCTGGACCCTGGTAGCAGTGCCTACAGACTCCTCTGATTTCTTCAAAGTCTGCTCAAGGACAGTTAGTGGCGAGTCAGCTGGGAAGTCAGACCCCTGGCAGCAATGTGTGCCTCTGATGGGAAGAGTGGAACAAAGCAGGGGACCTGACGTCAGGCAGGTTCTCGGGAGAAGGATCTAGGGACAAAGGTAAGGGACCTTCTTCCCCCAAACCCTCAATGACTCTGTGAAAAAGGACCCATTGAAAAGAAACACAACAGGGTAGCAGAAAAGCCAAAGATGAGTGTGAGAAAGATATTGTAATCTCTGAAAAGTCACTACAGTTAGTAATAAAGGGAAAAGGAAGTTAATTAAGAGGAAGAGATGAACCTAGGCTGGTTGTTGAGTTCAGTTTTGATCTGGATCCAAGGGAGGACAAGAAACTCACACAAAGGTGCTGGGTGGGGATTGATCAGAAGGCTGGAGACCCCCAGGGCAGGTACAGGGCCCACATCCCCTCCTGGCCCCCAGGCCTGAGGGTCGGCAGTACAGTCAGCCATTTCCCAGTCTTGACATTCCTGTCTGTAACCCAGGGCTGCAGTACATGGTTTCTTCAGCCCCGGCACTGGTCTCGGGCCAAACACCATGAGTGCTTAATGCCTTTTGTGTGTAGGCCTGCCTGGGCTGCAGCCCCCGGAAATGCCCGGCCGATGCCAGACAGAGACCCCTGCAGGGGCACCCTTTGTGGGCAGCACCCCGGTCCTGGTGACCAACATAGTGTTGGCCCATTGGCAGCCCCACAGAATGTTGTGCCTGAGCTGAACGTTCTCCATGGGATGCCTCCTGATACAAAGTGCCTCCTGAAAGCCTGGGCCCAGACTCCGGGGAAGCACTCCCATGTTAGTACTCCCGCCGAAGCCCAGCTCAGCAGATCTGGGGGCTTCCCCTTCCACTCCCACCGCCTCCCTCACCACTGGGATGAGCAAGCCCTCTGTGCCCCCTGCCCAGCCTGGAGGTCAGGGCACCTGACCTCCAGGCTTTGTCTGGCCACTGACTTGCTGATCTAGGTGATGCCACTTTCCTTGTCTGGGCCTCAGTTTCTCCATCTGCAAAGTAGGGTAACTGTTCCCTGCTGCCAATCCCTAACAGGAGTTGTGAGGATGGGGTGCTCCTGGACAGGGGAGAGGGTGCTCTAGAAGTGGCAGGTGGAGCCCCAGGTGAATGGGAAGCTGAAAGCTGTGGGCTGAGCTCCTGGACTGAAAACTTCCTGGCTGCGCTTCTGCCTAGCCATGACCAAGCCTGTCCTCAGAAGTCAATGATGTCTTTCCAACACCAGCTACTGAGCTGTCCACCACATCCATATCCGTCCTCGTCTCTTTCCTGCACCCCAAGGGCTGTGGAAACCCACTCTGTAGGTCTCTAAAGCAGATACAGATGGGGTTTCCCTCCCCCTCCCCAGATCCAGTGCCCACCTTGCAGTAGGAAGACCACTGGGAAAGAAGTCAGCTCCCTGCAAGGCCATGCTCAAGATGCTCTCAGCACAATCTGTGTCTGCCCTGAAACCTCACTCTCACCTTCACGAGCCAGTTAGCTTCTCACAGAGGTAGACTCTGGTCCCCAGGGAAAAGCAGGCTAACCCTGACTCCAGCCTCGGGCCAAACCCTAACCCCTACCCCAGGCCAAGTCAAGCCTGAGCACATGTGGAGCCCTGACCCAGGCCCACACCCCATGGCTGGCCATTGCCCAAGTCCTGACCCCAGCCACTCACTCTGCCCCCAAGCATCCGGTGAGAGTGTGTGGGCAGCTCAGTGCCCCTGCCCCCTGCAGGGACCCCAGCCCCCAACAACTTTTGAGGCTGGGTTGGGAGCGCCGTCTTGGTCTATGGAGGACAAACCCTTATCATCTGAGCAGCTGGAACCAACCTACAGGAAAGGGAGTGAATGCTGGTCTGAGGGCACAGGCAGGGGGTCCTCTCGGGTTTTCTTGGGGACTCCCAGGCTTAAATTTGTTCTGGAAACAGAGGAAAAAATTGGAAAGCTGTTGTGGGCAGATCTGAAGGGGCCTCTCAGCCCAGCAGATAACTCGTGCAGCAAGGGGACTCAAGCGCAGCCCTGTGATCGCCCTCAGCTACTGTGTCCTGTCCCTTCCAGTCCCCTGCTAGTTTCCCCTCCCCCGGAGCATAAACCCACCCCCTCAAAGCACTTTACACCATTTTATGTAAGGTTGGAAGCCACTGGGGCTGCTCCTTCCAGGGAACCTGGTTTGCATCCTTGCTTAACACCACCTTCTCGCCTATACATTCCCTGAGGACAGGAATGATGGTGGGTCAAGGGCCCACCTGCTTGCAGGTACAGTCCACTCTTTCCTACTGGATTCCTTTTCACTTCCCTGATAACTAGTTCCTGCAGCTGTAAAATGGGGGCTATAATTAGTAGTTGGTTATGTGTCCCACCAGACTCTCCAGGTGCTGTGACCCAGGCGGCCTGAATCTAGAGGCAGATGGGAATGGTGGAGGGCAGTCACTCCCTTGGCCGTCTCCACTTCTCCCACCCAAACAGGTCGCTTCCCAGCCCTTCTTCTTCTGGGGGTGGCAGCTCTTTTCCACCAGTCAGGCTCGGTGGTGCCCTACCCTGTGTGCTGCACCCCGTCTGCCAGCGAGGTCGGTGGGGGTGACCATGCACCTCCTGCCCCTGACCTCACCATGGGAGGCTGGCCTCTGTGCCCATCTGGCCCCTCCAGCCAACCACAGGGGACCAACCTTCCTCCCCAGCATCAGAAGTGTGCCCACACCCCACATACCCAGCTGGTCATGCTCCTGATCACAAGACAAGAAGGGTGAGATGGGAGGCGCATGGTTGGATTCAGAATGGGTGGAGGGCTGGGTGAGGGGTGGGACACAACAAGCAGGGATAAGAGGGGTGACTGACTGCAGAACACTGCAGGAAACGAATCAAATGGCCGTGGAAGTGGAGAAAGCCCTTCACTCCATGGTCAGAGATTGCTGGGGAACCCCATGAATACCAAACATAGCAGAGGTTCCTCTGCTCAGGAAGGGAGAGTTACAGGAGGATCAGACCCAGAAGCAGAGCTGCCCCAAAGGAAGGTGGAGAAGAGAAAGGCCCTCCCTTCCAATGCCCAGACCAGTGGGATGTCCACCTGCCTCACACATGGTACCGAGTGACTCACACACACTGGGACGAGGGTAGAGGTGTCAGGCAACAGTGTGTCCAGTGGCATTCATGAGCTTCCCACAGAGCTAGCTTCCACAAAAGAAATCTGACTTCTGAACAACTGAGAACCTAACTACTCTAGGGAATCTGGTGTTTTCCATCTTAATTTTCCTAAAGTGACATAGAATACGTCCTTTTCTTCCTCTTTCTCTTTTCCCTTGCATGTAATTCCTTGCAGATTAGGAGCACCTGGGCTGGCTGAAAGACATATGGGCAACTGTATTTAAAGATACTTTAATCAGAAAGAAATCTTGCAATTTCTTGCAAATGCCCATGGTAGGTTACCCTGTCAGCACAGCACTGGCCTTCTCCTATGACTTGAGAACAGGGCCCCCATGGCTGTCAGAAGTGCCTACAGCATTCACACAATGGTACTCACAAGTAGATGCTGGACTCATTGCCTCCCATGTCTGGAGACTGGAGTTTCTGCACAAGGATGACAATGATACCGATGAAGAGCACAAAGTTAACCTGAGGAGCAGAGACAAAGCGGGTGGAAATGATCACTCTGGGAAAAGGCCTTCTATACCCTTACCTCTGCACAGGCTGGTAGTCCCTCAGCAGGGGCCCCCTCCACCCAGCCAAGATCCCATCTAGACATATAATCCAAGATGGCAGCATGTAAACACCTGTTTATTTTCCCAGCCTCCCACAATATTACTGAGATGACAGAAGAGACAGAAGAAAAATAATTCCATAGGAATACTGAGAAATAGGAATGATTATCATGAGCCAGAAAATGGGGCAGTTCTGGAAGAGGAAGTAAGATCAGGGTGATGGAAAAACTTCAATGCCAAACAGACAAAGAAGCTTTAAGCAGAGGTGAGAGCTGTCCTCTGGAGAAACTCCAAGTTCAAAGTCACTGAATATGGGAACCAGAATGGACAACATTATCAATTAAAGGACTGTCTGAGAATAACAATCACAGAATTTGCCTTTAGATAAAGACGAGGAACAAAATCTCTCTAAACAAGTGGGAAGCTATGTGTACGATGAGAAGGGGAAGGCAGGGGAGCAAATAAATAGAAATAAGGCATAATGAGAGGACTACACAGCAAAACCTTCCAGGTGCAGCTGAAGCAGCACTCAGAGAAAAAACATGTACAGCCAACACTAACTTATTAAAAAATAATAAATACTGAAAATAAAATAATTAAGCATTTAAATCAAAAGCTAGGGAAATAATGCCATAAATTTAGCTTATACACAAAAGATATTAATAAAGATAAAAATTCATTATAAAGAGTTAGTTAAAATAAAGTAGGCTTAATCAATAAAAATAAATTTTATTTTTTAGTTTTGTTTTGTTTATTTGTTGTCCCACAGATCAATAATGATAAAGCATGTTGTATGAGGGCAGAGTTCTGTCAGTCTTCTTTTGCATTACAGGCCCGATGTCTGATTAGTACCTGGAATTTAGCCCAGTAAATACTGCTAACTGCATGTTAGTCAAGCCAAAAGAAGAAAACGCAATGGAGCAAATTTAAGGATGAGAAAGAAAACAACAGATGTATAGAATATGGTAACGGAAAATCAAACAAAATGGGAAAATATAAATTCACAAAATCACTTTGAGAGGATTAAAGATGGCGGCGTGAGAGGTGAGACAGAGGCTTCCTCCTAAAACCACATATAATATGAAAATATAATTAATACAACTACTCTTGAAAGAGCAACAGGAAAGAGGACTGCAACAAACTGCATACACCTGGAGACAAGAGCAGACCTCACGGAAAAAGAGTAACGTACTAAAGCTGTGGTCCTGTGGAATCCAAGCCCTTCCCCCACCCCAGATCACAGGCAGGAGGAAGAGGAATGGAGCAGGAAGGGAGTGGAGATCTGGGACTGTGAATACCTAACTCTGGAGATCTGCTCTGGGAGCACAAACCTACATTTCATGGTGCTTGCATGATACTCTCATAATTAGTGGGTTGGAAAGCTAAGACAGGCAGAATTCCTGGAGAGACTAAGATTCCAGCTGCTTGTGGAAAGCAGGGATCCATATCCAGCTGCTCTGGGACAGAAGAAAGGTGGGCAGTCTGAGAGACTTCCTAACAAAGAAGCCCTTAGCAAGAGGGCTGCTAAAGGGGCAAGGATTGCACAGAGCTTACTGCTCAGGAGAAAGGACAGGTAGACAAAATTGTCCGGGTGCACTCTGCCCAGCAGATTGGGAGCTTTCATGATCTTCAGGTGCTCCAGCTCCCTGGCTGCCTACACAGCTTCAAGAACCCCTTCTGTGACAGGCAGACTACTGCGCCTTTCTCCTGGCCAGCCCCACCAGGCTTGCAAACCGGGAAACCCTACCCTGGCATTAGGCCAGCCAGAGGGAAGATCTGTCTATAGCAACTAAGAACGCAAAGCACAGAGGCTTATACCTGTGTGCTCTGCCCACTGGTTCAGGCAGTGGAGACAGGAATAGCAGCCAGGAAGCAGGAAACAGCTCTTTCCTCCCCCCCAGGCACCAATACCACTCCCCTGCAATCCCTGACATTGCTTCAGGGGCTGAGCAGCTCCTGAGAGTAGAGCTTCTGTGCACTAGAGGGCACCATACACAAATATGAAACACCAAAGGAACCTGGTCCAGAATAAAATTATTAATACAACTCCTGAGAAAGATTTAAATGATATTGACCTCATGACTCTCCCTGAAAGGGAGTTCAAAATAAAAATCATTAACATGCTCATGGAGGTATGGAAAGATATTCAAGAACTCAAGAATGAATTACAGTCAGAGATCCAATCATTGAAGAGCACAATGGAGGATATTAAAAGCAGATTGGATATGGTGGAGGAGATGATAAATGAAATAGAAACTAGAGAAGAGGAATACAAAGAAGCTGAGGCACAGAGAGAAAAAAGGATCTCTAAGAATGACAGAATATTGAGAGAACTGTGTGACCAATCCAAACGGAACAATATTTGCATTATAGGGGTACCAGAAGAAGAAGAGACAGAAAAACGGATAGAAAGTGTCTTTGAGGAGGTGACTGCTGAAAACTTCCCCAATTTGGGGAAGGAGATTATCTCTCAGGTCATGGGGGTGCACAGATCTCCCAACACAATGGACCCAAGGAAGACAACATCAAGACATATAGTAATTAAAATGGCAAAGATCAAGGATGAGGACAGACTACTAAAAGCAGCCAGAGCGAGAAATAAGATCACATACAAAGGAAAGCCCATCAGGCTATCATCAGACTTCTCAGCAAAAACCTTACAGATCAAGGGGAGTGGCATGATGTGTTTAATGCAATGAAGCAGAAGGGCCTTGAACCAAGATTACTTTATGCGGCAAGATTATCATTTAAATTTGAAGGAGGGATTAAACAATTCCCAGATAAGCAAAAGCTGAGAGAATTTACCTCCCACAAACCATCTCAACAGTGTATTTTGAAGGGACTGCTATAGATGGAAGTGTTTCTATGGTTTAATAGCTGTCAAGAGATAGGTAATAAAACCACAGTAAAGAAAGTAGAACAGCTAATTACTAAGAAAATGCAAAATTAAATTAACTTTCCCCAAAGTCAATCAAGGGATAGACAAACAGTACAGAATATGATACCTAATATATAAAGAATGGAGGAGGAAGAAAAAGGAGAAGAAAAAAAAACAGAAAAAGAACCTTTAGATTGTGTTTGTAAGAGCATATTAAGTGAGTTAAGTTAGACTCTTAGATAGTAAAGAAGTTAACCTTGAACCTTTGGTAACCACGAATCTGAAGCCTGCAATGCCAATAAGTACATACCTATCCGCAATCACCCTAAATGTAAATGGTCTGAATGCACCAATCAAAAGACACAAGGTCACTGAATGGATAAAAAAAAAAGACCCATCTATATGCTGCTTTCAAGAGACTCACTTTAAACCCAAAGACAAACACAGACTAAAAGTGAAGGGATGGAGAAAGACATTTCATGGAACTAACAGGGAGAAAAAAGCAGGAGTTGCAGCACTTATCAGACAAAATAGACTTCAAAACAAAGAAAGTCACAAGAGACAAAGAAGGACATTACATAATGATAAAAGCATCAATCCAACAAGAAGATATAACCATTATAAATATCTATGCACCCAACACAGGAGCTCCTACATATATGAAACAAATACTAACAGAATTAAAGGGGGAAATAGAATGCAATGCATTCATTCCAGGAGACTTCAACACACCACTCACTCTGAAGGACAGATCAACCAGACAGAAAATAAGTAAGGAGACAGAGGCACTGAATAACACATTAGAACAGATGGACCTAACAGACATCTACAGAACTCTACACCCAAAAGCAGCAGAACACACATTCTTCTCAAGTGCACATGGAACATTTTCAAAAATAGATCATACACTAGGCCACAAAAAGAGCCTCGGTAAATTCAAAATGATTGAAATTGTACCAACCAGTTTCTCAGACCACAAAGGAATGAAACTAGAAATGAATTACGCAAAGAAAATGAAAAATCCCACAAACACATGAAGGCTTAATAACATGCTCCTAAATAATCAATGGATCAATGACCAAATAAAAACAGAGATCAAGCAATATATGGAGACAAATGACAACAATAATTTAACACCGCAAAATCTGTGGGACGCAGCAAAGGCCATGCTAAGAGGAAAGTATATTGCAATACAGGCCTACCTCAGGAAAGAAGAACATTCCCGTATGAGCAGTTGAAACTCACAATTAACAAAACTAGAAAAAGAAGAACAAATGAGGCCCAAAGTCAATAGAAGGAGGGACATAATAAAGATTAGAGCAGAAATAAATAAAATCAAGAAGAATAAAACAATAGAAAGGATCAACGAAAGCAAGAGCTGGTTCTTCAAGAAAATAAAACAGATAAACTCCTAGCCAGACTTACCAAGAAAAAAAGAGAGTCTACTCACATAAACAGAATCAGAAATGAGAAAGGAAAAATCACTACGGATACCACAGAAATACAAAGAATTATTAGAGAATACTATGAAAAATTATATGCTAACAAAGTGGATCACCTAGAAGAAATGGACAACTTTCTAGAAAAATACAACCTTTCAGGGCTGACCCAGAAAGAAACAGAAAATCTCAACAGACAAATTACCAGCAATGAAATTGAACTGGTACTCAAAAACCTAAGAACAAAACATCTGGACTTCACTGCAGAATTTTATCAAACATTTAGTGAAGACCTAATACCCATTCTCCCTAAAGTTTTCTCCCTAAAAGAAGAAGAGGGAATACTTCCAAACTCATTCTATGAGGCCAGCATCACTCTAATACAAAAACCAGGCAAAGACACCACAAAAAAAGGAAACTACAGACCAATATCCCTGATGAACATAGACGCAAAAATACTCAACAAAATATTAGCAAACCAAATTCAAAAATACATCAAAAGGATCATCCATCATGATCAAGTAGGATTTATTTCAGGGATGCAAGGATGGTTCAACATTCGAAAAATCCATCAACATCATCCACCACATCTACAAAAAGGAGGACAAAAACCACATGATCATCTCCATAGATGCTGAAAAAGCATTTGACAAAATTCAACATCCATTCATGATAAAAACTCTCAACAAAATGGGTATAGAGGGCAAGTACCTCAACATAATAAAGTCCATATATGACAAACCCACAGCCAACATTATACTGAACAACGAGAAGCTGAAAGTTTTTCAAGATTGGGAACAAGACAAGGACGCCCACTCTCCCCACTTCTATTCAACATAGTACTGGAGGTCCTAGCCACGGCAATCAGACAACACAAAGAAATAAAAGGCATCCAGATTGGCAGGGAAGAAGTCAAACTGTCCCTGTTTGCAGATGACATGATATTGTACATAAAAAACCCTAAAGAATCCACTCCAAAACTTCTAGATCTAATATCTGAATTCAGCAGAGTTGTGGGATACAAAATTAATATGCAGAAATCTGTGGCATTCCTATACACTAACAATGAACTAGTAGAGAGAGAAATCAGGAAAACAATTCCATTCAAAGTTGCATCAAAAAGAATAAAATATCTAGGAATAAACCTAACCAAGGAAGTGAAAGACCTATACTCTGAAAACTACAAGACACTCATGAGAAAAATTAAAGAAGATACCAATAAATGGAAACACATCCCGTGCTTATGGATAGGAAGAATTAATATTGTCAAAATGGCCATCCTGCCTAAAGCAATCTACAGATTCAATGCAATCCTATCAAAATACCAACAGCATTTTTCAACAAACTAGAGAAAATCATTCTAAAATTCATATGGAACCACAAAAGACCCCGAACAGCCAAAGCAATCCTGAGAAGGAAGAATAAAGCTGGGGGAATTATGCTCCCCAACTTCAAGCTTTACTACAAAACCACAGTAATCAAGACAATTTGGTACGGGCACAAGAACAGACCCATAGACCAATGGAACAGACTACAGAGTCCCGATATAAACCCAATCATATATAGTCAATTAATATATGATAAAGGAGCCATGGACATACAATGGGGAAATGACAGCCTCTTCAACATCTGGTGTTGGCAACACTGGACAGCTACATGCAAGAGAATGAAACTGGATTATTGTTTAACCCCATACACAAAAGTAAACTCAAAATGGATCAAAGACCTGAATGTAAGTCATGAAACCATAAAACTCTTAGAAGACAACATAGGCAAAAATCTCCTGAATATAAGCATGAGCAACTTCTTCCTGAATGCATCTCCTCGAGCAAGGGAAACAAAAGCAAAAATGAACTCATGGGACCACATCAAACTAAAAAGTTTCTGTATGGCAAAGGACACCATCAACAGAACAAAAAGGCATTCTACAGTATGGGAGAATATATTTGTAAATGACATATCTGACAAGGGATTAACATCCAAAATATATAAAGAACTTACACGCCTCTACACCCAAAAAGCAAATAACCTGATTTAAAAATGGGCAGAAGATATGAAGAGACAGTTATCCAAAGAAGAAATTCAGATGGCCAACAGACACATGAAAAGATCCTCCACATCACTAATCATCAGGGAAATGCAAATTAAAACCACAATGAGATATCACCTCACACCAGTAAGGATGGGCACCATTCAAAAGACTAAGAACAACAAATGCTGGTGAGGATGCGGAGAAAGGGGAACCCTCCTACACTGCTGGTGGGAATGTAAGCTAGTTCAACCATTGTGGAAAGCAATATGGAGGTTCCTCAAAAAACTAAAAATACAAACACCATTTGACCAGGGAATCCCACTCCTTGGAATTTACCCAAAGAATACAATTTCTCAGATTCAAAAAGACATATGCACCCCTATGTTTATTGCAGCACTTTTTACAATAGCCAAGATATGGAAGCAACCTAAGTGTCCATCAGTAGATGAATGGATAAAGAAGATGTGGTACATATACACAATGGAATACTATTCAGCCATAAGAAAGAAACAAATCCTGCCATTTGCAACAACATGGATGGAGCTGGAGGATATTATGCTCAGTGAAATAAGCCAAGCAGAGAAAGACAAGTGCCAAATTTCCCTCATTTGTGGAGTATAACAATGAAGCAAAACTGAAGGAACAAAATAGTAGCAGACTCAGAGACTCCAAGAAGGAACTAATGGTTACCAAAGGGGAGGGGTGTGGGAGGGTGGGTGGGAGGGTGGGAGAAGGGGATTGTGGGGTATTATGTTTAGTACACATGGTATGGGGCGTCATGGGGAAAACAGTGTAGCACAGAGAAGGCAAACAGTGAATCTGTGTCATCTTACTATACTGATGGACAGTGACTGAATTGGTGTATGAGGAGGGACTTGATAATATGGGTAAATGCAATAACCACATTGTTTTTTCATGTGAAACCTTCATAAGAGTGTATATCAATAATACCTTAATTTAAAAAAAATCACATTGAGAAAATGTAGAAAATCCAAGCAGAGCAGCGACCTCAGAGGAAACTAAAAAGTAATCAGAGGTGTATGCAATTAAAAGGCAATAGGCCCAGATAATTTTACAGCCCGGTTTCATAATTCCTTTAAGGAAGGTGTAATTTACATACTAACTCATCGTTTAAAAGCAAATAAAGAGAAAACCTCCCAAATTACTTATGAGGTTAACACAACCCTGTGTCAAAATCCAGACAAGGACAGAAAGCACTCTCACAAATACATACACACACACCTAAAACCAGAGGACTGACAAAGAGCAGTGCAAAAACTGTCAACAAAATATTAACAAAGAGAATTTAGCAGTGTATTAAAAAAACAAACAGATCAAACAGACCATGGCCATAAAGGTTTCATACCAAGAAGGCCAAAAAAAAAAAATCTTGTGTTTGGACATTAACAGATACAAACAATAAGCTAACATTATCCCCCATAAGATGGGTGAGTAATTCAGCATTCAAAACATCAACAGAGACGTGAGAAATGAGCTCTCCTGTACTTCACTCATGGTGCACATTTTAGTATCTCTGAAAATGTTAAATGTACAAACCATTTGTCCCAGAAATTCCACTCCTAGAGATTTATTCTAAAGACATAGTCACATATACTCAGATATGCACAAATATATCCAGTGTATCATTGCTCATAATGAAGACAAATTAGAATATTATAAACATCCATCACCAAGGGAATGATCACTTCAATAATTCTCTCTGAAACATATTTGATAAAATTTGACACCTATTCCTGATTTTTTAAAAATACACACTGAAACCATTGAGGAATATTCTCTTTCCTAATTCAATGATGGGTAACTGCCCAAAACTAGAGTACATGTTATTTTAAGCAAAACCAAGGAATAAATGGTATGAATACTGGAAAGGAAAAGTAAAAAGTATTTCACTTACAGATTATGTAATAATTTCCTGCCTAGAAAATCCACAAGAACCAACTGAAAAGGGGTAAAAACTAATAAGAGTTTAGGAAGTAGCCAAGAAAAAGAAAAAAATACATAAAAACACACAACACCCCCATTCACCAACCGTAGTCCACTAGAAAATATAATGAAAGAATGATTCCTAGACACAATGCAAACACAACTGGAAAATACCTTCAAGGTAAATTTAACAAGACTATTAAGAAACTGTACAAAATTACTCCATGAGAATAGTGGAGAATCAGGCCATGTTCTTGGAGAAGAGACCCAATATTTTAAGAAAAATCACTTCTCTTCCAAATTAGCTTATAAATTCAATGCAATTCCTATAAAAATCTCAACCAGATTTCTTTTTTGAGCTTGAAAGCAGTATTTGAAAAATACATGTGCAAGAAAATTTTAAGGAGAAAAAAGAAGTTTTTAGGATATCAGACAGCAAAAAGCATGCTACCAGGTTACAGTAACCAGCAAGTGAGGTATTATTAGTAACATAGAATAGTAACATTAGTAACATAGAATAGAAAGTCTGGAACTAAACACAAGCAGAGTACATTGAGTGTTTATGATGAAGTGACATTTCAGCATAATGGAGAAAGGATGGTCTGGTCAATAAAAGAATTGAAAGGGTGGAAAATCTATCCATTGAAAAACAACTGGATAAGATTAGATATCATTTCAGATCAGACAAAGAAATAAAATTTCAGCTGTATTAAAGACATACATGTAATGATCCAATCCATAAAATGTTACAAAACAATTAAGAATATTTTTATATCTTAGGTTGGGAAAGACTTCCATAAACAAGAAATAAGGCTCAGAATTCATGAAGAGAAAGCCTGATGGTTTGACTGCATAAAATTATGTATTCTTAGAACACTTACAACACATATGACAGATGAAGCCTTAGTATCTTTCAAACAGTAAGAAAGAGAACTGAGCCAAATGAGCAAAAGAAATAAATAGGTTATTAACTGTAATAAAAACAAATTGTCAGTAAATGTTTCAAAAAATGCTCTGCTTCAATTAGCAATATGGAGAAATGCACATTAAAACAATGAGCTACCATTATCTGCCATAAGACTGTGCAAAAATTCAAATGATTGATATTACAAGTATAGACAGTGATAAGAGGAAATATTTTTGACCCAGCAATTCCACTTCTAGGGATTAATCCTAAAGAAATATTCACACATGCTCAAAATTATGCACAGAACTGTTCCTAGCAGCATCTTCCATAACGAGGAAAAATGGGATAATAATAATGTTCAACACTAATGGAATAGCTAAGTGATTTTTGTGCCAAGCTTACAGAACATAATACAGCCATGAAAAAGAAAGAGGTTGGCTTATGGGACCTCCTTATTTTCCTCTCCTCTTTTATGCTCAGGCCCCATCTCATCCCCACTCCTTGTCAAAAGAACACTCACCATGATGGAGCCAACCACAGGGCCTTTGATTACCCACCACAGAGCCGTGTTGTCATTCATATCCCAGCAGCTGAAAAATAAAGAGAAGAAAGATTAAGCTCAGGGTTGGGACCTCAGGACCAAGCCCCTGGCTCTGTGGGTGGCTCTTCTTCCCCTGCAGCTCTGAAAAGGGGCTGGCTGGAAGGAGGGCTCTCAGGCTGGCTGCAAACTCCAGCCCAGCCCTGGTTCTTCAAGTGCCTTGATCCCTCCCTCTACTCCCCTGCCAAGGCAGGGATTAGAGCCCAACAGTCAGGATCACCAATGGGCTCCTGGGTGAGAGCCATGCTCCTCTCCATACCTAGGGCTCTGGCAGATGCCCCCTCACCCTCAACATTCTCCCTCCCCTCCCTAAAAGGGAAACACTCAGAGTGGGGCCCAGAAATACAGTGAGGCTCTGAAACCTTGCACATTCTCCGTGCTGATATGTAGCCACTGTCATTTTAAGCAAAACCAAGGAATAAATGGCACGAATACCGGAAAGGAAATCCCTGGGTCCACCAGGGTGAGGTCAAGGTGCAGTCAGTGCCCAGGGCTGGGGGTGCAGTGCAGGCCTGTGTCGGTCGGTTTGTCTGGGACCATGAACATGAATCAAGGCACCACCACGACGTCATCTGTAAGGACCCACTGGAGCCCCGGGCTGGACCTCTAGTGCATACTCACCCTGTGTCATCGGAGTACAGCCTCAGCACAGCCCACACCGACACACACACAGTGGGGGTACCTGGAAGAGCAAGAAAAGGGGCCCCATGATAACAGGAAAACCAGCAGGCCCAGGGTCCCCCTCAGATTGGGGACTCCTGGAGGCCACTGTTTCCCCTCAGATGTGGAGTTCTGACCCCTGGAGCATCTCCCTCTCAGACACTGTCCCTCACACCCAGGCCTCCTGGGGGTCCATGTCTCCACCAGACACTGAGCTATCTCACTCTCAGAAGGACTCCTGAGCATATTCCCTCCCAAGACGGTGGCCTCAACGGGCAGGAAGAGCATGAAAGTGCCCAAGGACCCAGAGTGTGCCATCCGCTGTGAGCAGGGCAGCACCTCCCTCCTCTGCCTGACACTCCCTCACAGTGAGACCAAGGACATAACCTGGCCATGAGGCTTAGCCTGTCCGGGCCACAGCCAGTGACCTACCCCAGCCAATGATGGTGTACCAGTAGAAGTATCTCCTCTCGGGGAAGAAGGTCTCCACCAACAGGGTGAAAAGGTACAGGCCCTCAATGAACAGCCAGAAGTAGTTGGACACAACGCAGTAATGGAAGAAAACCATCACAGCCTTGCATTCCACCTGCAGAAAGAGCAGCAAAGGCTGGGAAGGCATGGGCCCCTCCCAGCCCTATTGGTGCCACCAAGCCCAGAAAATCCAACCCAGCTGGACGAGGGGCAATTCCAGAGGCCTTCAGCTCTGTCATGCTTGGGCTCAAACATCCTACGGGTCTGAAAAACTCAACATTCCTAGATTTGAAGAGCTTAGAGTTGCAGCATCTTATGAGTCTGGGTAGAAGCTTCCCAAGGAGGCAACTCTGCACATGTCAGAAAACGATGGGGTCAAGGGCACAGAGCCCCTCCCACCTCCAGGTTCATTCTCCCCCACTTTCCTGCCCCTTCCCCAGTTCCCACAGGGGAGGTGAGTAAGGAAGAACAGGCAGGAGGCTCCTTGGTAAAATGAAGGCTTTAGACATCATACAGGTGAGGGGGATACTCCCGGTCCCCCAGAAATCTCAGAGAGACCATCCCCCTCCAAGTGGACCCTCCCACGTCAAGGCCCTGTGCTCTGGGCTGTTCTTTCACTCTGGCCCATCAAAGCCTGTCTTCCCTACTTACCTCCAAACGTATGAGACTTGCTCCAGTGGTGCTCTGGTGAGAACCCCAGCCAATCAACCTCCTGACTCCTTCATGCGTTAATTAAATGACCAGGGGTCAGGCAAGCCCTCTCCCTAACCTGAGCCTGGTATCTTCCTCAATCAGGTGGGACTTCACGTTTCCACTCTACCTTCCTCAACTACTCTGCCAAGTACACACACACAGGCTGCAGGTCAGGTGGCAATGACATGCAAGGGTCTCACTGGCTACTGGGGACCTAGTGGTCATTCCTGGATACCACTGTTCGCTGAGTACAGTGTCTTAACCTGCAGGAAACACCAGGTGGCTGGGTGTCCCAGAGAAGGGAGTCTTGGACGTGCGGGACCCTTCCTGACCCGCTCAGCTCACTCACGGTGGAGATGAAGCAGTGGTTGCTGTCCTGCTCCGCGTAGAGGATCCAGTCTTTGATGAAGACGGAGATGGCCCTCAGCATGAATGACACGAACAGGTTCATGTGGATGAAGTTGCGGGTGCAGTGCAGCTTCCTACACCACACCGGGAGGAAGGGACCTTCGGCACGGAACTCGCAGCGCCCACCCTCCCCTCCAGGCTCTGCTCTGGGCCAGCTCCACAGCTTTGTCTCAGCGGGGGCCCCCCCTCGACCATCTCTTGAAGTCCTCCTCACTTCTAAGCCCCTGTTGCCTGGCCTCACTACTCCAAGGGGCCAGACTTCTCCCTCCTGTGACTTCTCTCCATCTAGACCAGGAAGATGAAAGTGAGGACTATGCGTCCCTGCCCAGGGTCTGCCTAGCTGAGTGGCCCTGGACAAGTCAGTTACCCTCTCTGAGGTCAGGTTTCCCATCAGTCATCCTCGGGGTGGTGCAAATGCCTTCCAAGGGAGCCCCAGGGCTGATGTCCAGGGAAAGGAGTGGGGTGGGAGGGGCGGAGCAAGGGCTCTGAGCTGGGGTCTCACCGGAAGCGACACAGGATGACCATGGCAGTGGTGAGGGTGACGAGGGACGTGCTGTAGCCAACCGTGTACAGGGCCTTCACGGACAGGTAGTAATAATCCTGGAGCAGGCACAGGACATGCAGAGCTCCACTTGGGGCCTGCCCCAGCCCCCAGCCCACCTCGGAGCTGGGCCCAGTCTTCCAAGCCAGGCCCGCCGCCCAGCTGCTCCTTCCTTTCACCTTCCCTTGCTGATCTCACCTCCACTACTCCATCATCAGGGCCTCCACCACCTGATCCCCCCCGATTCCCATCCCCTGCTGAACTGCTTATTTCTCTCTGCACAGTGTCTACACTTTGCAGATGCTCAATGCATGCTTGCTGCATGCAGCAGCCTGACCAATCAAAACAGGCACCAGCCTTACCTTAAGAGGTCCAGGAGGCCCCCTGCTGAGCCCAGAATTAACCCTTCCATTGCTGGAAGAATGGCCAGGGAGGAAGGGGACCCATGGCAGGGCCGGAGGAGCTCAAGTAGCAGACCAGCTGCTCCTCTGCCCAGAATGCATAAACGGAAGTCTTGCTCTCCCTGCATCTGGTCTGGGTATGCAGCAGGTGCTCACGTGCTGCCTAGGCCTGAGCTTCCTGCGGTCCCATCAGGAATCAAGGCCCCTGGTGGGAACTCCCTTCCACCCACCTCCTCAGCCCCACTCCACCACCTCCAGGTGTGGGGCAGACACTCACCTGGTCCCCGGTCTCAGATTCATACTCATCAAACCCACAGGCATCAAAGTAATGAGGGAATGGCTCGGACCATCCATCCTCCGTGCAGTTCCGGCTCACCACCCTCATGTCTGCAGCAGAACAAAACTTGGTGAGGCACAAAAATGATTTAAAAGGGGCCCTGGTATTTTACTCAAAAATTACTTCCTAACTGGGAATTCCTGGAAATTCATATGCCCATCTGGGAAGCATGGTGACTGAAGGTTCATGAAATCCTTCCCTGGAGAGAAGGCAATTAGAGAAAAGAGCGATTGCTGATGACCTGACAAGGGTAAGGGACTGGAGACAAGCAGCAGCTGATCTCTTAACACGGGTGAGGAGACCAAGCCAGGCTGAATCCCTCCTCCCTCCCCTCTGGCACTGGCAGAACCTCCCCAGGGAGACGACAGAGCCCCTCCCCCAGGCCCTGGGTCATCATTTGTCAAACTTCAGTGAGTAGAATGGCCTAGAACTACAAACACAGATTCCAGGCCCAACCTTCCCCATCTCCCCCAGGAGATTCAGGTCAGGATTCACAGCAGATGACCGTGGAGCAGGAGTTCCCATCACACCTGCAGACATGGCTCCAGGTGATGTTTTCCCAGGGAGCGCTGGGCCTTCCAGCAGCTGCAGTATTCCTTACCAAATAGACACACGGCTTGCTTAATCAGCAAGGACCAGACCACCCTTAACCTAGCACCAGATTTTATTAACATATTTATTTCGGTTTTAAAAAAATATCTTTGCCTTTGCAGGTTTAGAGGTCTGGTTTTCTGTCACTAATGTACTTTAATGTTCTTTTTATCAACTTTGAAGGCCATTTTGTAGGACACCAGAGTGGGCAGGAGTCTTGCTGGCTGGAGAGTCGAGTCAAGACTGGTTTCTCACTGTGCCTGGGGCCTTTCAGCCTTTAATGATTGCTTGGACCACCTCTCCTGGTGGTTTATAAGTGTGGACCACAGATGTCCAGGAGAGGGGAAAAGGCAAGCAGCCCCTCTGCCTCCAGCCCAGCACCTGAGTGGCCCTACACTGACCCCTGCTCCCAGACTGGCTTCCTGGGAGCTCACCTGGTACATTACGACACATGGGATGGTTCTTCCTTTCATGGGATTCAGGGCCCAGAGAACTGCATACAAGAGGTAATTGCAGAAAGGAGGCTCCAGCATCCGTGTTTCAGGAAGAATCCCCCCTCTGTAGCCAAGGCCACCTCTGGAGAGCTCAGGAAGGAGGCAAGGCAGAGGTGAATACAGGAGACCCCTTCACTTTTCCAACCCTGTGTCCTTGCTGGTTGAGCTGAAAGATCTAAGGCCAGTTCTTTTTCGCTGAGAGAGTAAAAATGCACTTCCCGGGAAGCAGGACTTTGAGAAGCAGCAGAAGGTGGCTGACCCTGCCATAAAAGAGCTCTGCCCAGAGCCAGAGACTGGTCTCCAGGGCTTCTGGGGTTCTGAGTCCTACGACACAGGAAAAGCAGGATGCCTGGCAGGCCCAGGGAGAGCAGGAGTCACTTCTGTCCCACGTTTGATGCCAAACAATTCCTTCTTCTAGCAAATCCGTCCCAGGCTGCTACTGGAAACCTCTTTCCAAGTCGCTCTGAACGCTTCTTTCACAAAGTCTGCACGTCCTGGGGGAATGATGCCTTTAGCCAAGTCTTCCCCTCCCTGGGCCTCTCTCCTCTCTGCTTTGCCCACATCAGGGTGGTAGGAAGGAAAAGGGAAGCTGCTTCAAAAAGCGATTTTTTAAAAAGTGTCCTAGAGGTAGAAACCATTTCTTTTCTTTTCTTTTCCTTCATTCTCTTTCTTTTTATAATACAGTGTGGGCTCAGTAACGTATAAATCTTTTTGTTCAGAACTATTCCATGAATTCACCACTCTATTTTTCAGATAGATATCTCTGGAAGATGGAGTGCTCTCCAGATTGTCAAAACCCCGCAGTGACTGCACCTACTTCGGTAGGCTGTCCTGCCACGGCAACTTCGTAGGAGCACAGAATCTCAGGAGGGTGGTTCTCAGAGCAGGTGCCCTCCCCAGACCAGCCCATCAGCATCACCTGGGAGACTGGCTAGAAATGCACATTCTCAGGCCCCACCAGGCCTATTATCAGAGACTCTCAGGTGGGGCCCAGGAATCTGAGTTTTAACAAGCTCACTAGAAGACTGATCACAGAGTTTGAGAACTACTCTTCTACGTGTGAGAGTTCCAAACTATCAGGGGCCATCTAATCCAGGAGCTCTTTACTTGAGTCCACGATGAGGCGTCAAGAGATCTGCACTCCCTGAGATTATACGTACAATGTTTCGTCTGAGGGCTTGAGTGCAGGTTTCTAGGGAGGAAATCCACAGCTTTCTCAGAGAAGAAAAGCAACTGGCCAAAGATCACACAGCCATAGAGAGGCACAGCTCAGCCTGGAAGAAGGGTCCCCAGGCTCACATGTCAGCAGATGCTCTCCCTCCAGGAGAGCCCATGGTCTACCCCACCTGATCACCTTACCTGAGAGATCCAAGGAGTTACTGTCAGTGAATTCAAACTCTCCTGCAAAACACAGACATGGGTATGGGTCAGAACGCCTGGCCATCAGCTTGCCAGAGCTAGCCCCTCTTTACTCTCAACCTGAAAGGTCAAGGCTGCCCCTGGTCTGCAAGACAGGGGATGGGGTGTCGGCCAAGAGGCCACCTGGCACACAGCAGCACACATCTTCCCAACATGCTGCACCTCCTGGCACCAACGTCATTTACTTTGTATTTCTAGATGCCAATGATGGCCCGTGACTCAGTTCTCTCTCCTGGACCACAGGAAGTACAAATGGAACATCGTCAACAGGATGAAGGGTTCCAGAGTGGGAGAGGAATGAAAAAGAACAATTGGCCTTTTTGAGAGAAGTACGAGGAATAGCAACATGCATCCTGGGCTCGGGTTTCTTCTTTGGGACTTGACCCTCCATCTCAGCCCCCAAACAGCTATCATGGAAGGGAACCCAGTACTCTAAAGACGTCTTCCCCAGACCTGTCTTCTCTTTCTCTCCTGACTCTTTATTCCCACCTCCACCCTTTTCTTATGCCAAATCCCCAGCTAGCAATGAACCCCCACTTCCCAGCTGACATGCCACCTCTTCCAGGAAGCCTCTCCAATCTCATTATTCTGCCTGCATGCTGCATAGTATCTTTTGTCTATTCCAATTTTGCAGCCACTGATGTCAGTATCTGTGTGGGCTCACACAGAGTCAGGCCTACATGTGTGCCCACGTGTGCGCCTCTGCACACGGTTGGGCTTGCTTTCTAACCCCTCCACAGGCGAGTCTCATCCTCTCAGACAAGCCCATGGGCATCCTGACGCCAAGGGCTGTGACTTCCCATCTTCCTGTGTCCCCCCCACCTCCATGATGGCTGAGGGTCAGGGGGCAGAGAGAAGCCTTTCATTCCACCCCCACCCATTCCCAGCAGTCAGAGCTGGGCTCCCTCTGGATGGACGGATGGACAGATGATCAGCAGTTTGTCCCCTCCAAGGTTCCTCTTACCGATGGTTTCCGTCTCCCAGACTGAAACAGAGAAAGAGAGAGAACACAGAGGTGAGCAAGGGGGCTGAAGGCAGGGTTTGCTTTCACTGGGACCTACTGCTTATTTCTTCTCTCTCTCCCCACCCCCATTCCCAAATTCTGGACAGCAGCTCTGCTAGGGGCCCAGAGGCACAAGGACTACAGACTAGGGATGGACTACAAACTGGAGACTTCTACCTCTTCCTCCAGAACAGGACAGTTAAAGAGAAATGAGCAGAGGGATTTGAGAGCAGGAGACCACTCAGTGCCCCTGCATCTCCAATAGCCTACAAAACAACAAGATTACAATGACTTCAAGATCCAGCCCTGGGAACCCAGAAATAAAATGACATGCCATTCTCAACCTTCTAAGTATTTAAGGCAAGTCTCAATAATCCAGCTTTGTGAATAGATTTGCTAAAAGGCCCTGCCTTAATGAACCATTAAGAATGAGGTGTAAATAACACATTCATTGTGCAGTTGCCAGAGGGAAGGATAAGGAAAGTTTATCTTAAGAAAATCTTATTTTACTGCTGATTCATTTTGCCTTTTTTGTTGGTGAAAAGAAGCAGTCTTCCCATGGTACCTGATCCAGAGTAGATGTTCTAAATAAATGAACGACAGAAGGCCATGAATGGAGGAAGTGATTGCGTTGGTTCCTATAGGAATGAATGAGAGCTGAGGCTGACTCATGGGGCTGCCCCCGTCCTGACGTCCAGCCATTCACACTGTACCTTAAGCACTGCCCTTGTGTGCCTCCTCTTTCAAAGTTTACTTCCTGTCCTGTGCTGGATCACACCCAGGCCCCAAGCTGTCAGGGTGGGAGGGTTTAACTGCCACCCTCCTTCTGGGCTGGCAGGAGGTCTGGAGATGGGAGGTGTGCTAACAGGCACCAGAAGGGGCAGTGCGGACAAGTGGGGTGCATTGTAGCTGAACCCTGCCTCCTCTGGTCTTGGGGATGGGAACCAGAAACAGGGGCCTGGTACCCCAGCATACTGCCACTCTCTCCCTCTGTCACCTCCGCAAGTGCCCTCCCCTCCAGGGGAAGTCTAGGTGGTTGGAGTTCCAGGTGTAAAAGAGAACTTGCCCTTGCCTCTCACAGCCAGGATGGGAGGGCGGCGGGCAGGACTCCATAGTGGAGTGGAGCTCGGAAACTCCCCACTTCTAGAAGGACATTGGCCTAAGCCTTAGGCAGGTGAAGGAGGAAGATGAGGGCCAGGTCCACGGCCACACAGGACTCAGACCCCTCTAATCCCCTCAGGAGCCCCCATCATCCATCCTCCTTGAAACCAGGCCCCAACCCAGGGCTCAGCAGTCAGCAGTATGTAAGTGCGGATGCAGGCAAGTGTCTTATGCGCAGCTGCCCAAGGGTGCCTTTGTCACGTGCCCATGTCTGTGTGTACCTCTCTGGGCCTCTCAGCATCTCTGTCTGAGTGATAATGACAATAACATCAGCTAACACTACTGACCACTAAAATGGGCCAAGTCTGGGCTACATGATCTCCACATACGTCACTCCACCTGGTCCCCCAGTCACCACACCATGTTCCTTTTCACAGACTAGGGAACACGATTGGGCTCAGGGGTGGACACAGAGGTAAACAGCCTTGCTCAAGGTCTCCAGCTGGGTAAGTGATGGGGCCATGTCTGAGCACACAGCCTTGCCCCACACACAATGACACGTCTCCACGTGGACCAGGGAGCCATGTCTGAGGGACGCGTCTGCATCCCTGCATGCATGGGGGTCTGCGGTTCCACCCTCTCACCAGCATGTGAGCTCAGGCAGGGAGTATCTGCCTGCAGGGAGCCTATGGCCATGCTGCTTATCTTCCAGGAAGGCCTAGGGCCTGAGCATGGGGAGCAGGCTAGACTTGAAGAGGCCTCGGGCACAACTCACCCTGGTCTGGGTTGAAAATTCTGAAGAGTTCAGGGCAGCTGACAAGGACCATCTCACCCACGTGGGCAGGCTTCCAACATGTGATGTTGTCCCACATCCCTGGGCAGCCTGTGTGGAAAAGAACCAGGGTGAGGGGCATCCTGCACCCCCACATGCACACACATACATGCCACACACATGCAGATGTGTGCACGTGTGCCACACACGTATGTAAGCACAGGCGGTGGTGAGCTGGGCCCATGCTGGGGAGGGAGCAGTGTAGGGGAGGGGAGGGGAGGCTCACTGCCTGAGGCAGGCTCAGCCCTGCCCCTGTGAGATCCGCAAAGAGGAGCTGAGACGCTTCAGGAGCTCTTGGGGTAGGGAGGGAGCTCTCATCTGATTTTACCAACCACACCTACAGGGCCCTGCAGGCCTGGCGGGACTGTGGGCAAGGGGGAAGCAGGCCCAACACCAGGCTTGGGCAGAATCACTAAGAACAAGGCATGGGGGTGTCTCTGTGGCACCCCCACCACCCTGCACTGGCTCCTCAGTGCCCTCCCAGCCTTCACCATCACTGTGGGGTCCGGCTTCAGCCCGACCTCCGCAGGAACCGGCTGGCCTGAGGGTGCTGCTCCAGGGCCCCGCCTGCCTTCCAGGGCAGGTCTGGAGCCGGAGATGGTGTGGAGCTGAGACCTAAGGAAGGGGCACAAATTGGCCACATGGGAAGAAAGGAAAGCCAGCCAGGCAGAGGCCTGTGTGGCCAAGGCCCAGAATCATGAAAAGACTCAGAGTATGGAGAGACAGAGGCAGACAGCGGCCACTGCAGAGGCCACCACAGGGACACTGGCTCAGATCAAGCAAATGCTGAGGGCTGGGGAGGGAGCAGGGGCACACTGACCAGTACTTAGGAACCATGGAAACATACTGTCTCATCTGATGTGAGCTGCTCTAAGTTAGAGAGAGATGTCAGGCACGATGTCCAGCTTCTCTGATTTGGGGGCTCAGTGGGCCCTGCTACCCCCCTGCCCACAGTGTACTCTCTCTCCTTCCAGCCCCAGCCAGCCTCTCCCTGGAGTTCTCTACACCCCCCACCCCCATCGCTGCCTCGACTGCCCTTCATGCATCATGAATGCCTCTCGCCTGGGCCACCAGCAACCTCTTCTCTTCCCCCTTGCTAACTGGACCCTGCCTTGCCTACCCAGACTGAAGGCAGGTGCCGGCAGCTGCCCCATTATGGCTCCCGGCCCCACTCCCCTTGGACAAGATCAGCAGGCTCACGGCCTAAGGACAGAACGAGTGCCACCTCCCGCCTCTGCTGACCACACTAGCCTGTGACACATGCAGGCAGAAAATGTCGCTGTGCCAAGTCCCTGAGATTATAAGGCTTGTTTGTCACTGCAGCATGGTGCAGGCTGGGCTTTCTGGCATGTGTGCTTGGAGAGGTGGATAAGCCATTCGCCACAGTGTGAGGACTGGATGAGAGGCAAATGGAGAGAGTCAGGCAAGCTGGAACTCCAGTGTTTCGTTTGGAATAGGTTCAATTTGAGATGATGGCAAGCACCAAGTGGAGCTGGATGGCAAGAAGGCAGTTAGATAGGAGTCCGGAGTCCTGGGGGACAGTCAGAACTGGAGAAGAATGGGGGTGGTCCGCATGGATGCTGTGTGGGGCCGTGGGCCTAGATCCTATGTCTAGTGAGAGAGCATAGGTTTCAGAAGAAAAGAGATGAGACAAAAGCCTGGCCCGTGCAGAAGAAGGCCTGGCCCTATCCAGACGGGAAGCTGGCAAAGAGGAGGGGTAGCCAGGAACACAGGAAAACCAGGAGAGATTAGTGACACAACAGCCAGGAAAGAGGGCCTCCAGGAGATGGTCACATACACCAAACACTGTTGAGAGTCTGAGAAAGTTCCCCTCCTCTTCTTCCCCCTGCAGAGGAGGTCAAAAAACAGAACGAGTCCTATTCCCTGGCAGGACTCTCCACTGTGACATCCCCAAGCCTCCCTATTCACCTCTACCCAGGCACCCCAGAGCTACACTAAGCTCAGTCTGTTCCCCTGAAAGCCTCCAGGACCTTGGTCAGAGGCTTGGGGGGCAGGGATGGTGCAGAGGGGCCTTGCTGCTCCGTGGGAGAATGCTGTGCACACCCTCTGGGGCTGCTTCGCTAAGACACTGTACTGGAAGCGGCCAAGGGGCGGCAGTGCCTTGTCATAGCGGGAGGGAAAAAGTCCACTTGGGCAGGTTGAACGGAGAAAGAACACAAGAGCCGTATGCCTCGACGGGAACAAAACAAGGAGCTCCTCTCAGGTTGTCATGGTGATGATTTTGTCCAGTTTCACACAGTATTCAAAGCCCACAAGACTCGGGGCACCAGAGGAACTCAGACAAAGGCGCAGTCCTGCCTTTGAGAAGCGCCTGTGGCTGCTTGGAACATTATTAGAACAAGCCCCTCGTTTTAGCATACAATTAAAGGGTGAAGAAATGATTCCAATTACAGAAATTTACAGCCAATGATTCTGATCCATAAAATGAGGACCAGCTGCAAGCTCCGTGCTGGGAGCAGGGAGACCAAAGGGGCTGCCGCCCCTCCGGAGTCAGAGGCTGGCAGAGCAGGGACAGACCAGGACCACCACTGGGCACGTGCCCGAGATGCAGATGCTCGGGTCCCACCCAGACCCACTGAGTCAGAAACTGTGTTTTAACAAGGCTTCCAGGAGGTTCTGATGTAGGCTCAAGTCTGAGAACTACACAACTAAAGGAAAATTGGTTTGGACAGAAGGAAAAGCCTTCATCATACCTGGGGAGTGAGTTCCTCAGAGTGAGGGTCCCTGCGGACCCCATGCCTGCCCACACTGGTGCCTGCTCAACCCCAGAACAGCTGGAGGGACACGGGCAAGAGGCTGATGCTGCTCCATGGGGGGTGAGCCTGGGCCCAGGCCCGAAGTGCCTCTCCTCTTCTGGGGAGTCTGGAGGTAGGGCTGGGACAGGGCACTCTGCACCCCGTCGGTCCTCAGAGGCTAGGTCAGAATAGCAATAAGCAGGCTTTCTCACCTTCCCTCCAAACCTCCTCCCCTCCTGCCCTGGCCAAGGCTGCTGCTGGCCTCCGTCTTCCACCTTCTCCAGAGTACAGGGGACCCCAAGGAGGACCACACCAGACCGGCCCTGCCCCAATGCAGGGAAGGCCTCCAGGCCGATGGAGCCCGAAGCCCTGCAAAGAGGCGGTGCTGGCTGCACTCCCCCTGCACAGGCAGGCCACCTGGGCTATGCAGAGAGAACAGAACAGCCAGCCCAGGGGGGCAGTGCCCATGCCCTGCATGGCCCAGGCACTCAGAGCCAAGCTGCCAGTTCCCACGCACCAGAGTCCTTCCTCCCTCTCTCTGGGCACAAGAGTATGACAGCACAAAAGGCACCCCGGCTAGGACGACAGACCTGGGCTCTGTCCCAGAGCTGGCTCCAGCCCTCACTGTGACGCGGCCAGTGACTGCCACCTCTGGCCTCAGCCTCGCCATGTATCACAAGACAGAGCCGAACTGGGTGTTGTTTCAAGTCCCATTTAGCATTTGGGGTTTGGAATAAGGGATAAAACCATTAAATGTTATCTCTTCAATAATGGCCCCAATAATTATCTTTAAAACATGTCAAGGATGTCACAGACAAAACCACCCAGCCAGAAAGCTTGCTTTCACTCTCCATCGCCTCCCTGGTGTTTGCTGCACCCTTCAGCTGTCTACTGAGCTGCAGGGCCTCCCTGGGCGTGCCTCTGTCACTTGGCTTCTGCTCTGAAGGCCACTATATGCATTGCCATCCCGTGTTCTATTTGGGGTGAAGGTCCCAGGACCAGTGAAGGGCAAGGATTTGAGGGGATATAGGTACCTTCCTGGGAGTCCCCCAGCCCCCAAACACAGTGCCAGGGACACACCTCACCTCTATCAGATCATTCCAATGCACTCACTTTATTGGATTTAAGATTATGGGGAGATAAACAAAATATATTGAAATACACAAATATATATAGATAGATAAAAGCTGTGAGTTCACACTCAGTCACTAGAACATACTGACAAGATTTTCTTTTTCATTTTCAAGTTCATTTCAGGAGCATTGGCTGACCTCTGGCCGGGGTGCACGGTGTGTGTGCTTCAGGACAGAAGGGGTGTAGTGGGAGGGCTGGCCTCACTTAACTCACCCAAGCACAGATTGATAACATAATGCACAACTGCCAATTCTCCGTTACACTCAGATTTGACTCTTGTCTAGGAGTGATTTCCTTGTGCCCGAGGGGGCTGCTCTCTGGCCCAAGATGGCATGAACACCCTGGTGATGTGATCCTCTAGCCACACCAGTGGTTCTCAAACTTGGATACACTTTAGAATCATTTGGAGGGTTTAAACACACCCTCAACAAGCCCCCTAGCCCATGCCCAAAAGCTGATCACGCTGATTTGAGGAGGGCCTGGATATCAACATCTTTAAATGTTCCCTGGAGCACTGATGCTCTGCACAGGGCAATAAGATGGATTGCTGCCTGTATTTCACAAGCGTGTTTAATTTGAAGCCAAGAAGTCCAGCTCAGCTGCAATGACGAGGATGCCCCAGGGACCCAGCCTGAGGCTTGTGTGAAGCACACGGGGAAAAGTAAGGCCCTAGCAAACCCTCTCCTGGCAGCTGACAACAGGTCAACACTCTCCCAGAACTTCAGCTAGAAAGGTGTCTGGAGGCCACCTGCCCTGAAACCCCCTTGAGGACGGGCTCTTCCAACCTCAGCTTGCAGGGGAAAGCTTCTGCAGACCACAGGCCTGAAGTGAGCCAGGCTAGACGCTCCTGGGCCTTCCACCGCCCTGCCCCCTCTCCTTCCACCACACTGGAGCTGGGGCCTGGGGGACTGGGCCAAGCAGGTCTCTAGAGGCTGAGGCCTCATGCTGCCCTGACCCTCAGAAACACAAACACCCTTTGACCTTTTCATAGCCAAGAAAAGTGCTGGCCTCTGGGTGTACCTTTAGGGCCCCTCTCTCCCAACTCTTCTCTCCAGCCTCCTTGCAACCTCCTCTGCTCTATTACAACCTTCACTGCAACACAGGGCCAGGTTGGGGTGGTGTCCTCTGAGCCACAAACAGTGTGAGTGGTTAAGGGCAAGAACTCTGGAACCATCAGATGCACATCCTGCTCCACCCTTCCTGGCTGTGGGACTTCCTAGGAAACGGGCTAGCAGCCTAGCCTCCGGGAGCCTGCCTTATCTGTGAAGTAGGGGGGAACCTCTACCCAACCCATAGGCTGGTGAGGTTTAAATGAGCAATATTGGGTGACTGCGTGTGCAACAATTTAGAGGTGGGTCCCCTGGTATTTAAATGTGAGCTCTACAATTCCTGCCCACCACACCCACTGCCCGCTGTGCACCTTTACTCAGGGCACCTGCCAGCTGGACCGTTCTCCCCTGCCTTCCCATGCTTCTCCATCTACCCTCTGAAGTCCAGATCTGCTCCCCAACCCCTCCTCTGCTCTTCCAGAAGCCCTTTCAGATTGTTCCAAACAGCACTGACCAGTTTTCTAGAGAGATCTCCACAGTTCCCCAGAAGAACCTGGATCTAGCAGTAGACAGGAGACCCTAAAGGCACTCCACACCACAAGATGACAGCTCTAAACACTACAGTGCCCTTGTTGAGTACTTAGCAAATGCCACACACCACCCTTCGCACTTCCCACAGTTGTCCTTTAACATAATAATCCTGTGTGGTAGATATTGCTTTCGCTCAGTTTTGCAGAAGAAAGTGAAGGTGTCAAGGTCAGAAGGCTGGTGACAGGGGCCAGGGCTCAGAGTGTTTCATATCATTCTTCTGAGGCAGTGTATCCCAGTGATTGAGGCCCAGACTGCCTGAAATACAAGTTCCACCTCTGCCTCTCACTAGACAGCCTTGAAGCAAGGCACAGAACCTCCCTGTGCCTCAGTCTCCTCATATATAAAATAGGGTAATGACAGACCCGCTGGGTTGCTGCGAAGGGAGAAAGAGCACTAGCGCAGCGCCTGGCAACAGTACGTCTACGTGAGGACTGGCCACTGACGTGATCCGTACCACGCCCTCATCCTGTAGAAGAGGCATGGAACACACAGGGGCTGCTGCCGGGGCCCTCGGCCTGCCCTCTCTCGCACCCACCCCACCTACTCCAGTTCAGGGCTCCAGATGCACGCAGTTACTCCCTCACCCCCTGCCCCTTGCTGCTGTGGTTCCCTCGGCCTAGAATGTTCTCCCCATTCATCCATCCCTCAGCTATTCCCTGCAGCCAAGTGCCTGCTCATCCCTAGGGCTTAGCTCACGGGTTCTCAGCCTAGCTTCTGATCAGAATCACCTGTGATGCCTTTAAAACTATAAACTACAACTGACCAAGGTTCTGATTTAACTGGTTTGGACTGTGACTTGGGTACATTTTTCAAAAAGCTCTGGTGACTCTGATGTGTAGTCAGGTTTGAAAACCAAGGATCTAGTTTAAATACCACCTGCTCTATGAATTGTCCCCACCTTTCCCATATAAAACTCCTTTCTTCCTCTCCCCAGCACACCTGGGAGTTAGATCCCCCACCACCCGCCACGCTGGCCTGCTCCTCCTGGGAGAGTGTCTATCCTTACACCTGTCTCCCACATGCTTCTGCCAGGATGCCCCTGTGGGTGCGCCCTCATCCGGTCCCAGTGCAGGGCTCCAGAGATGCCTCTGCAATCAGCCTGTGCACAGCTCAGAGCTCACCTGCAGGCCCCATCCCACCCACCTCTACCCTAACTCTTCGTCTTGCATGTTTCTTAATGCTCAACCCCAAATGCCATGGTGCAGCAACAGTGGCCCTGGGCTGGCAGGCAGAATATAGGGGCTCCAGGCCCACCTCCGCCTGACACCCACCTCCACCACTGCGGTCTAAAAAAATCACTGCCCTCAGGGCTCCATTTTCCCACCCTCTAGACAAGAGGCTCAGACCAGGTGTTCTTTTGCTCTCCTGCCTGTGTGTGTGCCGACCCGGGGCCCCTGCCTCGGTCTCCCTGTCTGGTTTCCCTGAAGCCTAGAATTCACTTTCAGCTTCGGTGAGGACTGAGCAAGAGCTCGGCTGGAGGGAAAAGCAGGCGTGGCCGGGAGCAGCTCCATTACCAGTTAATGTTCACTGGCCAGGGAGCTTGGCCCGGAGGGACTGTTACGTTTAACTGGGCTGCCGATTAATCAAGTATTTAAATAGATGGTGCTCAGAAGAGTTCCCTGTAAATGGGGAGGATCCAGGGGGGAAAGTGGATCCCTTTAATCTGGGCAGACAGCCCCACCCTCTAATGACAGAGGCATAAGTGAGGCTGGCAAGGCCTCCATGAAGACCCCACTCCCAAATCCCCCACTTCTCACACAGATCCTCTCCCTGGCCCCTCCAGCAGTCAGGATGCTGAGGGTGGGCCACAGCATCTCAACTGTGCAGAGGCAGAGGGAGGACGAGAGGGTACACAGGGCCACTGCATGTCAGCCAGGGGCCGTGCCATACCCTCAGGATGCTTGGAAATGTTGCCAGGCCTTTTGATTGTCATTGAGACCAAGAGGTGCTAGGGGCATCTAACAGGGAGAGCTAAGGCTGCTGATGTCCTGCAGCGCACGGCCCCATCCAGCATCAGGGACCAGCATCCCTTCCCGATGCTCTCTGCAGCCCGAGGAGAAGCACTGCGCCTGACAGGCTCAGGCCTGGGGTTCCTGCTGCTGCCCTGCTCCCTGGCTTCTGACGGGTTAGCACAGAAGCTGGGAAATGACCCCACACCTCCTGCCCTGGGTTGACAGGTGCTCTCCAGCTCAGCCACCGGCAACAGCTGTGTTCCTGCTGCCACCAGGCCCGGGCTGCCTGCTAACAAGTTCCACAACGGCTGCTGCCCAGCCCAGACACCAGCTCTATCCCCGGCCCCAGGAGATGGAAGACGGCCACGTCCAGCTAACCAGAACAGCCCCTTCCAGGGTGAGGCATCCAGGTCAGGCCATCCCCAAGGAGGGCAACCCCAGGGCCACCATCCAGACTCTATTGCCCCACAGGGCTTTCTGAGGGACTCAGGGACCCGTTTCCTCCAGCCCTGTCTGCAAGGTGGTGGAGGCAGGGACACCAGTTCTAAGACTGCTTGGCCTGGATGTCCTGGGAATGCCCTTTCCTCCGCATCACCCCACTCACCTGGGGAGGAGTCGTTCAGGCCCATCAGGTCATTCGCCCTCTGAATCTTCTCCAGGCACACGGCTTGCTCCTTCTTGAACATGCAGTCAGAGTGCAGGGCGGCGGCCTGCGGGAACACATGGGGGGGGGCAGGGGGGTTCATCCACAAGAGGAGAGCAACAGGGAGATTTCAGGGCCAGCAGGGGGCTCTGACACCCACTTTGTCACAGATACCATGAGGGCTCTCCTCCTTCACCAACTCAGTGTGTAGCCTTGGGTGGCTCTCACCTGGCCCTGGGTCTCAGCTGCATGTCTTATAATAATACTACCAAACACATATATAGCACTTTACTACATACATGCATTATTCTGGTAAGTATGTGTGTGTGTATGTGTGTGTGTGTCCAGAGCACTACAAAGTAGGTACTGTTTTACCATTTCTCATTTTACAGATGTGAAACTTAAGCACAGAAACATTAAGTGACTTGCTCAAAGTCACACAGTTTAGTAGACTGTACATTAGACTGTACATCAAGGATTCAAACCCGGGCAGTCTGATTCCAGAGACCACAAGGCTACTCCTGCACTTCAGGGGAGGAATGAGAGGGTGAGAGAGAGGAGTGGCTGAGAGAGCTGTCCCTTCTCTGTCCTGGGGGTTGAGGAAGGAGGTGCACCCCCAGGAGCTGCAGGTAAAGGAGCAGTGGCAGCATTCAGTGGAGGCTACTACTGCTCTCATTTACAATTGCTCCATTTTATAAGAGAGGAAACTGAGACTCAGAGAAGTTAACAAACTCCTGCCCAAGGTCACACGGCTGGTTAGTGGCAGACACTGGATTTAAGTGCAGGACCAAGTAACTTCAAAGCTCATGCCTAATGGTGTCACTTTAATTCAAAACTCCAGCGCAGGAATGGTTCCATAAGGGGATGTCACAAGCATGGAGGTGGGCACAAGGCATCCGAGCTGCCGAGGGCAGTGCCCAGGGATCCAGTCTCGCTCTGACTGTTCACGGATATGCAGACAGCTGCCAGGGAGAGGGAGAGGCTTGCCTGTGGTCACAAAGTAAGGCAGGGCAGAGGCAGGACAGTATTCAGGGCTCTGAAGCTGATCCACCACGGCTGGTCTGGATTCCAAGGTTGAGGGGCAGGACCAGTGCCTGTGAACCCTTCCCACGACCCCTCTTTGTTCAGGGAGAGAAATGAGCAGAGAGCAGGCTTCTGAGCTCTAACCATGGCAAAGACTTGTGGGCTGGGGATAAATCAAAAGAGCCTTCTATGGCTCCCACGGGGGCCCTTGCATACAGTTGAGCAGGTTGTGTACTGCACAACTCTAAAGGTTACCACACATGTCACCATAATAGATTTGCAAATTATGTACCAATTTCTAGTGAAGTCATTACTGGGTCTTGAGGAGGGGACACCCTTTCTAATTCACAGAGAGGTGCTGAATGGTTCTGTGTGGGTACTGGCAGAGACACCAGCCAGGTGAACTGAGCTTGGCCAAGGACACACAAAAGACAAAGCTAATCTGGGGTGGGGACTCAGGTGAGCCTGGGACTCCAGCTGGTCATGGAGGGGAAGTTCCTGGGCCCTTACCATAGGCAGCAGAAGGAGAGCAGCCAGGGAGGCCTGCATGATGCTGGTCATGACTCCAGCCAGCCCGGAAGGAGGCTCAGGCCAGCACTGCTTGCCTCCAACTCAGAGCGGCCACTGGTCAGCCCCAAGGTCTTCACAGCTAGAAAGAAAGAGAAGGCATGAATCCTGTGGGTCCAGGGGTAAAGGAGGGGCAGGGATGGCCGGCCCTTCCTCCTGACCCCCACCCCTTCTTGCAGCAAGGCTCTCGGATTCCAAGAGTAATCCCCTCCATGCCTTCTCCCCTTCTACCAAACAAACATCCGCTGAGCACTTATCAGTGCTGGGCACCGGGACCCAGAGGGGAACACGCTGGCTCAGGCCCATCAGAGGGTGAGAATGGTTTGGAAAACTTTCTCCTCTACAGCAGAGACTCTCTCTCCCAGTCTCCTCCACGGTGACAGTTTCAGCTGGCACATACACGCCCACCTGGACAGGACACTTCCTGGTCCCTTGCTCTCAGGTGCAGGCATGTGATGAAGTCCCCACCTATGGGATGTGGGCACCAGTGACACATGGTGCTTCTGCGTCACTTGTCCACGAGGCACTGCATGCTCTTTCGCCCCTCCCAAATGCTCCACCTATTCTGATGGTGCAGCAAGGACAGCACCTGAGGCGTGGGGAGCAACACTCCAGAAGCAGCCAGATGACTGAGTGAGCTCATGACGCCAAGCCACCCCACCTGCCTGGCCCCACGCTGCTACATGAGAAAGAACTGCACCTCGAGCTAACCTGCTCACTCACAAAGGGCCACTCTGTGCTAGCTACCAAGAGAGGACCGCTAACAAACATAAGCCCCTTTCCCCCATCTCAGCCCGCTTGGCCTCCAGGATAAAGCCTTTACCACCGAGATACACCAAGCACGCTCCAGCCTCAGAACAGGAAGAGCACCAAGTGGAGGTCCGAGGCCGGGGGCCACTGGTGGGGCCCAGACAGGGTACAGGGGCAGAGCGAGGAGGATGTGGGAGCCCCAGCCAACTCCTAGGGGAAGAGGCTGGTCTGCTTCTAAAATTGATCATTAAACGCATTTTCCCTTGAAACCAACAATTCTGCATCTGGGTATCTATAGAGAAATATTTGCACTTGTACAAAAAGAAGCATATGCCAGGATATTCACTGCAGCATCATTTAAAATAGCATCGATAGCAAAAAATGGGGCAACAAAGCATCTATCAAGCAGGCACGGTTAATAGGCCCCAGCATAGCCATATACAGAATACTACACAGTAATTTTAAAATTATTATTTTCATTACAATTAAATTATTATTGAAAAGATTTAGTAGGCCTGTGTCAGAGCCCCACTAACCCCTAGATGCCCGGTTCAGGAGGCCCATGGAGGCTACATACGCCCCACCGGTAGGCACAGCTGCTGTCACTCCAGCTCCTTCATGTACCTGGCCCTCTGCCTGCCCGTGCCTCCCTCCTTTCCTCCAGCCTCCCAAAGCTCCCCTTGGCCTCTCCAAGCTCAATATGGTAACAAGCAAGTATCCCAAAAGGAGAAGGAAAACCAGCCACAGGCTCAACAAAAGGGGACCCCAACATACCCACCCACTGCCCTGCCCACTCAGTGCCCACTGAGAGGTGCTGGGGAGGCCTTGGGAATGCTGGCCCAGCCTCCCCACCAGGTCAGGAAGGACTGGGTAGGCTGGCGAAGCAAGGCCACAGAGTCCCCAGGCCCCCCGAGGCACTGGCTGTGATGGACCCCCCTAGATCCCCTCCCAGAGCCCCACACCCCTAGTGGTCACAGGCTGCTTCTGGCATGACCGGGCCCTGGGGATCCCCAGGAGGCTCAGTCACCTCTGTTACATCCATGGGGGCCTGAAGCTCTGCCTTGCAGAGAGCTGACACTCCTCACCCGCCTGGCTAGAGAGAGGAATGCCTAGCCCACAGCCCCTCGGCAGGTGTGGGAGGCTGTCTTTCGGCCAGCAGAGGGCTTAGAAAAGCTAGGACAAGGCAGGAGGCCTCTGGGATCTGCAGCTGACTCTCCCACTCCTATGAGAACTTCAGACAAAGGCTGGGGAGACGCTGAGAAGTGAAGTCAGGGGGCCTCCACCAGGACAACGGCAGGCGCCTCTCTGACAGGGGTGCCGCAGCGTCAGCCTGTAGCCTGGGACCTGGCCCCAGCACCCGACCACAATCTAGACTATTTCTGCGAGTCTCAGCTTTCTTAGTCAAGAAGGTGACTCCTCAACTCGGCCCCCAGCTTGGCCTGCCCCACAGTCGGTGGGGCGCAGATGCGAGCCAGAGGAGGGCAACGGGCACACAGCCTGTGTCACCAGGTGGACACACTGTGGCTCCTTCCTGAGGGGCCATCCTCCTTCTCCTCCCAGACAGGGGCCACTAAACACACCAGTCAGCCCCTGTTTCTGTCACCTCTGCCCTGGAGCACAGAGCAAGCTCCCTGGGTAGAGGGAAGAGCATTCAGAGATGAAGGCAGAGCTCCAGCTCTCGGCAACACCCAGAGAGGGCAACAGCTCTACCCCCTTCCCTCAGGACCAGGCCCCACAAATGGACACTTGCACCTCCTCTCCCAAGCCCTCACCTTGCTCCCAAGATGCACTCTGACCTCTGTCTGGTGCTCAACCCGGACTTTCTGTCAGAAACACTGAGCACCCTGGAAAAATACCCCTGCCCAGTTGAGGGCTGGTGGATTTCTAATTTTCTCCTCTCTCTCTCTCTCTCTCTCTCTCTCTCTCTCTCTCTCTCTCTCACACACACACACACACACACACACACACAAAAATACACAGTTGACCACACAGAGATAAAGAGAGACGTTTGTCCCCAGAGCACCAACTTGAAGGTATGTGTGGAATACACAGAGGTGCAGATTCTCTCAGGGACTGACAGACAACTCCACACACGCACACACACACACTCCTTCCAGAAATGCAGAAGCGCTCTCACAGGACACACAACAAAGATAGGTGCAGATGCAATCACACAGTAATTAGATGCTCAGACACGCTTACCAGACTGCTGATGTATGTGACAGCACACACATACTCCCCTGCAAAGGCACTCAGATCCACAGAGTCAGAGTCAGGTGTGTTTGGATGTAGGCGCGGCACACACATGCTCACTGGGATGCAGGACTTGCAGGATGCCACCCCTGCTCTAGGCCACTGGACTAAACCCAAGCTGGAGCAGAGGCCCCAGCCTGACCAGCCCAGCTCTCCGCTGTGTCCCTCGGCTGCTTAGGCAATGGTGTAAGCCGGACAGAGGTGTGGCCCCAGCCCGGAGACGCAAGGTGCAGGGGTCGGGGTACACTCACCATGGGCCTCCTCTGGAACTAGGCCCAGGGTTCCTGACTCCCATTGTTGTCCCCTCCCTTTTTACTGAGATATAATTGACATACAGCATTATATTCGTTTCAAAAGTACATGACTTGGTATTTATACATATTGCAAAATGATCACCACAGTAAGTCTAGTTAACATTGTCACCATACACAGTTACAGAATTTTTTTCCTACTCTTTTTTTTTTCTATTCTTGTCCTCCTTGTTAACTCTCCCCCTACCACAGTGCCTCCCATGCCCAAGTGGAGACAGACACTCACCAGTGACAGAAAACCTGAAAGCCCCCAGGCCTTGGCCTGCCCTCTCCTCCAACTCAGATGGTGGCCTCAGGATGGCCTTCTCCAGCCACTCCAGGTGATAATCTCTCCAACCAGCCGGGCACTGCTGCCCCACCCCATCCTTACCCCTGCCCCAAGGGCACTCTGCACCACCCTTGTTGGACAGCGCTCAAAGTGTCCCACCTCAGGCCCCCTGCCCCAGCCCTGTGGTACTCCTCTGGGCCACAAGCTCGGTTCCTCTGCCCTCTAAGATGCGTCCCCTGGGTCTGCCACTCACAGCCCTCAACTGCTCCTCCTCCTTGTCCTGGCTGCCTCCCTCCTCGGGACTCTCCCACGCTGCCAGTGACCTTCTCTCAGGACAAGGCCAGACCTGGCCACTGCAGCCTGGGGTTGGATTCTCCCTTCCCTGAGGATGGACACTGCACTCTCCCCTGACACAAGTGGCTACAGGATGACCTGGCCACCAATATTCCTAGGCTCCCTTTCTTGGGTCCAGGCTCTGCTGGGGCAGCTGGCTTTTGCAACTGCTCTGAAGACAAACTCTATCGCCTAACATTTATTAGGGTGAACCTGGGAATCATTTTGCTAGTTTTTAGCCTTAGGGCCTCAGGCAAGCCACTCAGTTTTTTCTGTACCTCATTATGATTATCTGCAAAACGGGAACACTACTAATTCTCTCTCATGTGCATTACTGTGAGGCATCCACAAATGTACAGAAGTAAATGAAAAGAAACTACAGAGTATATAGTGTACCTTGGCTCCCGGTAAAAGCTATATGTGTTTTAACTGTTACCTTCGTCTTACCATTTGCGTTCAGGTTTTTGTAGCCTCTTGCTGTCACCTCTACCTCAGCAGCCCTGTGTCACATTCAAAATGGGAACAGCAGATCTGCAGCGGCTTCGTTTGCTAATGACTAACATTTATTAAACCAGTTCAGTATGTGCGAGGTACTCTTCCAAGGAATAAATATGCATTAACTCATTTCACCTGCTGAAAACCTGTGAGGTAGTTACTAGTATTATATTCATTCTATAGCTGAGGTAACTGAGGCACAGAAAGGCTGAGTGACTTCCCCAAGATCACACCGCAAGTATGTGGCAGAGCTGGGAAGTGAACCCAAGCAAGCAGCCAGGCTCCAAAACCATGCACTCCATCCCTGTGCTCCTGCCACTCTGTCATTGGCCAAAGGAAAATCAAGCTCAGAACCTACTGGTACCCCATTAGAGAGCCTTCTCACATCCCTAGGGACTGTTCAGGCCTTCCACTATCCACTGCCCAGATTGCTATGTCTGAAGCACCCTCCTTAGGAAGAGTTCGTTATAGACACAGCATTTCAGGCCTGAAATAGACTTTAAAGGCTACCTCTCTGTGGTACTGTTACCTGCAGGGAAACTGAGGCTAGAGATGGAGGACACTTCCCAAGGTCACACAGTAGAGAGTCCTGGAGTCCTGCCTGGCAGGAACAGATGTGTGACAGATACCTGGACTAGAAGGGAGTCTGCTCCCCTTTTTAGACTTGAAAGGGCCTGCCCACCTCAGGCCCCTTCAGCCCAGCGACCAACCTGGAGCAGAAGCCAACAAAAGCAGCTACGTCCTTGGTGAGCCTGTGCGCCAGACGCACAGGAAGGCGGCACCATCAGCAACACCCCGCACCCCGGAGCCAGCGGTGACTCACGGGGCTCCAGCTTTCCGCATGGAGTGGGAGGGGACTCAGAGACCCTCCAGCTCTGTCCCCACTGCCCCACATCCCCGCAGGGCCCTTTCTGCAGCAGCAAGCTAAGGATGGCCTAGCTCCTAGCGTGGGGCACTCACCCCTGTCCAGCAGTTGTTCTGGCACCCTGAGGCGGAAAAGCTCTTAGTCGTTCTACCACATCCTCTGGGGCCATCCCTGGCCTTGTGGAAGTGCCCACAGTGGAAAGGCAGCGCCTCAGCGCCTCTCCACTGAGCCACGTGAGCCGTGAGTCCCTCTTCTGCCCCCACGGGCTCAGCGCTCTCTGGAACACCTCCTTTTGGACTTCTCTGGCTGCTCAGCCCCCTCACTGCCCAGCAGCGGGGAGCCTGGACACAGAAGCCCCGGGAGAAATGGATCACTGGACTCCCTTGCTCACTCCCTGCTCCCTTTATTAATGGAACCTGAGCAGGACCCGCCCTATTCCTCCTCTCCCTCCCAGTGCAGGGAACCAGGCAGGGAAGGCTGAAAATAAAACACTGCTCCATCCCCAGCTCACCCCTCAAAGGGAGGGCACTGCGCTTGCTTCTAGGAAGGAAAGGGGAACCTCTGGAGTCTCTTTGCTGTTCAAGAAGGTCAGAGCTGATAAGGACACAGTTCAGCGCCTGGGTGAGGGGCGTCCTGGCAATTCTGAGATTAATCCTTAATGCTGATGCTCCTCTCTGGTGTTCAAACCTCCCCTCGCACAGCCTGATAGAAGTGTGCACAGCAGGTGACAGAAGCCAGGTCCCCAGAAGGGACCCCAGTGATTCCACCCAAACCCTGCACCTTGCATGTGGGGAACCTGGGCTCAGGGCAGGGAAGGTCTGGCCCAGAGGGCACAAGTGCGCATCGGTAGTGTTACTCTCATTTCCCTTGTGAGGGTTTGAGGCCCCAAAAAACCAGAAGACTTTCCTGAGGTCAGGCTACAAATGCCTTCCACACTGGATAGCGAAGGCTATCTGCCATCCTGGAGGGGTCCTGAGAGTTCTCTGCCAGGGCAAGTCCCGCTGGAGCAGACAAGAGAAGTGGGCAGAGGAAGGGCCAGGAGGAAGAAAATAAAAAGGGGAAAGAGTAAGGGGGCCGGGAAGGGCTGGAAGGCCACGGGAGGGGTGGAGAGAGAGGTGCCTAGTCGGCAAACAGAAAGCCAAGAGTAAGCACTTGTTTGCTGATAGTTTACTGAGCGGCCCCCAGGCAGGGGGGTGGCCCCAGAAGAGGTGAGACTGAGAGCACCTCTCTATGTGCTCCACCCGCCCAACCCTAATTAACCAGCAGTCCCTCCTGAGGGGGTACGAGCCCCTGGCAGGGAGAGCCAGCTCTGATTTCCATGTGCCCCAATGCCTGGCACAAGCACGGAATACTCAGAGTTCCTGGTGGATGGGTTTGGGAAGTGGCTTGGGGATGCTGAGGGCCACAGCAGAATACCAAGCAGTGGCGGTGGACAAGAGGGTGGAAGGCTGGTGTCAGAGTGCAGTTGCCAGGGACACCACAGCCTCTTTCCAAGGGAGAGGGATGAGGGCTCAGAAGAGTTTTAAGCAGGGGGGTGAAGGGATAAGCTTTGCATTTGGGGAATATTCCTCACAAGGCCAGTGAGCTGAGTGGAAGAGGGGAAAATGTAAGCAGAAAACCCACACTGAGGCTGTTTTCTGGATTCAGGGTAGAGGTGATGGGGGCCTGGATGGGGAAGGACAGCTGGAATGGAAAGAAGGGGACAGAATCCAGGAACTTGGGCAAATGGGAGAGGAAAATTTGGCCCACTGCCAGGGAAATGGCAGGAAGAGATAAGAAAAAACTGAACACAGGGCCTGGTTTACGACATAGCCTTAAATCAGAAGCTGGGAAATTCAGAGGTACCTGCAAAGGAGCTTTGTATTTTCTTCTCTCAGCCAACCTTCTGCAGTGCCCATTAGTCAGGAGGAAGGGGGAGGTCCGCTAATGCAACACATGGACCTAAGAGGAGGGCGTCTAGGTATTCCTCAAGGCCAACCTGACCTGCCACCACCACCTCCAGGAATCCCACCCTGGCTGCACCCACCTCCACTGACCTGACCGTCCTCTGAGAAATATCAACCCTAGACCTCCCTCCTGGTGGAGGTGGGCATGGACCTGAGCACAGAGGGTGAATGGAAAAGGAGGCTCAGGACCTGTTGGGTGAGCTTAAGCGATGTGACGTCATTTCATTTTCAGTGTAAATGCTGTCTCCAGGTGTCCTTAGAGTAGGAAATTTATCACATGGACCCAGCAGAGGCCTGTCTGGGGTGGGGCACTGAGGCCAGGCAGGAGCCTTTCCTGACACTTACCCATTAAACTGATGGGTACGCTGAGCTCCAGGCAGAATTGAGAGTCATATTCAAGGGTCCTTGGGAGCAGCTCAGGCTCCCAGGACTAAGACCCTCCCTTTTTCAACCTTTTATACCACTTCTCTTCTCTAACATTACAGCCCAGGGGTTGGTACACCCTTCTGGCAGGTCAGATCCAGCCTGTCACCTATTTTTGTTACAGCCAGTGAGCCAAGAATAGATTTTACATTTTTAAATGGTCAAGAAATAATTGAAAGACTCATATTTCATGACACATGAAATTCAGATTTCAGTGTCCATAAGAAAGTTTATCACAACAAAGCCATGCTCATTTGTTTATGTATTGCCTGTGGTTGCTTTTACTGTACAATAGAAGAATTAAGTGGCTGTTACAGGGTGTATGGTCATCAAAGCCTGAAATATTTACTGTCCAGCCCTTCACAGAAAAGGTTTGCTAACCCTAGCTCTAATCTCTTGCTCTAGTCTCTACTCCATTAAATGTGCATTTGGACTTTCATTAAGGAAGACTTTTGTAATCTTTCTTGGGCAAAAGTCTGAATCCCCAGGTGTGTCTAGATCCAAGTGAGAGGGTGTGCCCCAATGTCCGTTTGCCTTTTTGCTATTGAATTTTTTACCCCCAGCTCTCTGGCAGGTATCATGGCAAGCTTATATGCCTCCACAACAGTGTGTCACTCGCTCTCATGTGTCACTGTGGGGGTGGCTGTCACCATGTGCCTCTGACAGCATCCAGGGCTCAGTACAAACACATTACAGTTGAGGAGTTTCCAGCCCAACATGTTAGACCTAGGACTGTTAGGTTCCTCCATTCAGAGGTAGTCCAGGCTTCCAGGGCCTTTAGACATACTAGGCAGCCTTAGTCTGGGGCATCAGACCTCTGCTCACATACTTCCTACACAAGAAACCCAATGTCACCCCATGTTGTCAGCTCCATCCTGGGTGGCTCTCAGGGAAGGCAGGCCACCCTGGCACTGAGTTGGGCTTGTGCTCTGTGCTTGGCACACTGTGGTTCTGCCCTCTGGCAGACAGCACAAGGTGTCCTCCACTTAACTGGTGCCAGCCTTTGGTCAATGAAATCTTCATCCCTGGGAGGATAGAGACATGGGACACTCAACCTAAGGCCACATCCCTAGGAAGATCTTGTGGTTTTAGCTTTTGTCTCTCCTCGCCTCTTAGTACACACACTGACCTGTAAACACCCGTTTGGTGTGCCTATTTATTCAACACAAAGTGAGAGAGTGTCCCAAAGTAGGAGCATGGCAGAGAGGGGTGGCCACATGGCAAAGGACAGGTCCCAAAGCGTTTCTCCAATCAACCCCCTGCCAGCCTGAAGCTTACACAAAATAAGACCTTACTGCATCCTTTAGCTTGATTAGTCCTCAGAATGCAGGAAAGGGTACTTCGAGAGACCCCACAGACACCTGCCCTCACTACATATAAGGGCGAACAGACTCCAGGAGCCTTGGCCCAGATACAGACCTACAGATGAGCTACTCATGGTGGGGGACGGAAGGGACTGGGTCTGCCCCCCTGGTCACTCCATACACACCTGTTGATGGATTGGTTGGAAGGTCAAGCCCAGGGCCTGCCTGTGTTCTGTCTCTAATCTGTACGTTCAGATTCTAGCCTGTGCCCAGACTGGCAGCATTGCTTACCCTCCCCAAGGTCAGTGGAGAGGAAGAGCCCCAGATTTGGCTAAGGACTGAGGGGTCTGCCAACACCACCTACACCCAAAACAAAACTCAGATTGGGGCCTCCTGAAAATCTGAGTGTTCTTCCTGCTCTCCCACCCCAGGTGCATACACAGTTCTTCATCCCTTTCAGAGCCCCAGTCACTCAAAAGCTTCCAGGCTGACCTTAACAGTTTTCTGCCTCAGGCCAACAGCAGTCCCAAGACAAGTGGCCCTCCACAGATTCTGTAGCCTCCACCCAACCCTCAGCTGCCCCCACAGGGCTGCTCACCAGAAAAGCCAAATACTGTGTTTTATTTGGGAAAGGACGGATGGCAAGGCTAGGGGAGGTAATGTTGTGGAGATTGACGCACCTCCACTAAAAGCAAAGAAATGGTCTGGAGAATCAGCAGGGGTCTCCCACCCCTCCCCCAGCAGCTTTCACAGGGGACCTAAGCTCCTTCCAGCGGTAAGGCCCCACTCCCCAGCTCCACGTGAAATACAATCAGCTCTGGCTGGTCTCCCTCCAGAGCGTCCACCTCCACTCACTGGCGCCCTGGCCGCTTCTGACTATCCCGCCGCCACCATCCCCTCACCCACCCCCACCCCCCTACCCCCCGCAACCCGCCAAGGTCCGGCCCCAGATGTGGCCCCCACCTCCCGCAGCCGCTGCATGAGCCTGTGCCTTTAAGGCGGCAGCAGGGGTCTCGGACCGGCCCACTGCAGCCCGGGGAGGCAGGAGCGTTTCTTCCACAGGCCCCGTAGGGCGTTTCCTTGCGGGACCACCGAAGCCCAGGCTTCGAGACCCCAGCCCCGCTGCAGAGCGGGAAACGAGAGAAGACGCTCTTTTGAATAATCCCAAATGTGTCACTACGGAGGGGGGCATTCTACGCTGACCCCTACCCCACCCCCTACCCAGCATCGCTTGTTCACTCCTCAAACCCCGAGAAGGCTGCGGTACCCAGCCCCCGGGGACCCTCCAGCGTCGCCTTCCCGATCCGCGTAGGCGCGTTCCTCTGGGTCCCTCCGGCCGCAGTGCCTTCCCTGCCCCTGGTCCTCCCTTCAGGCACGGGGAGGAGCGCGAGGTAGCTAGGCCGACCCCACCCCCTAGGGGCAACAGGGACCAGTCGCCCCAAGAGCGATCCCTTATATTGGGAGGGCAGGGGGTGTCAAACTGCCATCGAGAGAGGGGGCAGCAGCCGGAGGGGCTTCATGTCGGATTCCGGAGGTTGGCCCCGAGCTGGCTGGCTGGCTCTCCGTCGGCGGAGGACGCGGCTTGCGGAGACCACCGACTGGGAGGAGGGCGTCTGCGGACCCCCAGGGGCGAGGGTTCTGGAGTCTGGGGCGGGCGGGCGGGGCGTGAACAGGCAGCAGCGGCGGGGCGGCCCTTACCTGCTCACAGCGGGGCCTCGCCACTGGTCTGCGGGCTGCGGGTTGGCCCGGGGCAGACTCCGCGGGGAGGAAGCGCAGCAGCAAGTCCGCGCCCCGCGCCACCCGAGGATGGGGAGCGTGTGCGCCGAGGAGCGCGCGCCGAGCCCGGGTGGTCGTGTCCGTGTGTCCGCGGCGGCCGGTGTCGGTGTCGGTGGGTCCCTGCGTGGCGGCTCGAACGTGTGCGCAAGCGGGGACCGCGCTCGCCTAGAGCCGCCGCTGTCAGTCACCGCCCGGGCCGCGAGAGCGGCGCCCCCTGCCTGCCCTCTGCCGCCCCGCGCCGCGCGCCAGCCCTGCCGGGTCTGCCCTGCGGGAGAGGCGCCGCCTCCGCCGCGAAGCCAGGCTGAGGCGGGATGGAGGCTACGGACCACCGCCTCCCCACCGCGCACTTCGCTGGCTGGGGGTGGGGTGCAGGCCAATGGGCGCCCGGGGGAGGGCTTAGGGTGGGGGGTAGGGGCGGGACCCCGCCTCTCCGCGGACCGCTGCAGGAGCTGCACTGCTGAGATCCCGGGGAGAGGAAGCGCAGGCTACGACCCTCACTCTTTTGCTGGCCTTCCGGGGCTTGGAGTCGGGCCTTCCCCGGGGCTTACCGCCCTCGTTTCCACACTCCCCAAGATACCCAAGAGCGAGAAAGTCCCTTTCTTTCTCCCTCCCACGTCTTCACGATTTCCTGTCTGTTAGAGCCTGTACTTCCTCCTCCTCCAGGAAGCCTTCCTTACAGGGTAAGTCCCAGACTCTCCTTCGGTTCCTCTTTGCCATCACAGCCCGAGCCTGAGAAGTTCAACTAGCTTTGGGATGCCTGCCTAGATGTCCTCAAATGTGACCCCCCTGGAGAACGCCTCCATGGCCAGAAAAGTGGGCAAGTGGCAGCTACAAAAGCTTAAAATAGTACTGTCTGGACTCATACTACCTGGGTTTCCAGTCTCCTGTGCCAGGGCCACCTCTCTGAGCTTGCGTAGGCGACTTAACCTCTCTGAGCCTCAGCTTCTCCACTTGTACATGGGAATCACAGTACCTACACCCTATCCCTCCCACCTCTGTCTTGACAGCAGAATTAAATAAAAATGAAACACACCAACCATAGTAGGTTTTCACTGACTTTGTTTATTCAATAGTAAATACATTACTATTGCTACTGTTACTGTGGTCTTGCCCGACCTCCTCCTAGTAATCGAAGCTTAATGAGAGGAACTAAACAGGTCAAGGTCATATAGCCAGTTGGTGGTGGAGCCAAAGCCTGAGAACAGTTTAGTTCCCCACTCCCAGGCAAAGTACTTACCCTCTGGCCACCCTGACCAGCTACCCCACTACTGCCAGCTGCCCCTGCTCTGTTTCTGGTCACTACCCCAGGAGTCAGCATCCCAAGAGCTCCCTCCATACCCCCATCCAAAGTTTTGCAACCAAGCTCTGTCTCTCCATTCAACTAAGGTATTGTCCAGCCTCCCTGTGTACCCAAATCTTGGGTATGGCCACCTTGTTAAGGAAGAGAAGCCTCAAGTGGGAGAAAGAGTCCTGAGCCTTGCTTGGGGATTCTCATCCAGCTGAGAAGAGGACCAGAGAATGGAGCAGGAGTCCATAATGGAAGCTTGAAGGAAGTATCTGAGGCCCCACAATGGTGCGAGGCAGTCCCTAGGTCCACACAGCAAGTTGATGGTTTCTGTTTACTGCACACACTCTGGCCGCCACTGGTACCCCACACTGTTGGTCTGCATGACTCATTCCTTTCAGTCCAGAAAAGCTTCCTGGAGGAGAATGTCATTCCTCTGTTATCAGTAAAGAATGTGACCCCTCTGGAGAGAAGAGGGCCAGGAGTTGTGCTAGAATCAATCAGTCAGACAAACAGGACTTCCCTCTGGGACTGGCTGCGCCCCTTCCTAGCTTATTGCCCTAACGCCTGGGAGCCTGCTTCCTTCACCTGCTTCCACTTACTGCAAAGATCAAATGAGATGATAGGTGTGAAAGTGCTCTGTAAACTGTGACACATGGTGAGAGGGAAGGAAAGGCTGCCAGAAGTCTCAGAGTCAGGAGGGAAGCATGGAGTGTGGGACGCTGGTGGCCCAGGAGTGTGAGGAAGCAATCCGAGTCACCTATACAAGACAGCTCACCCTGAAAATGTCAATGTCGGGTCCCCTTGGCTCTGAGGTTCTGCATATAGCTCCAGACTCTTAGTTCTCCAAGTCCCATTCTGGGTTCTGGATCCCCTGCAGCTTGGTCTGTGTCCCCAGATGTATGTCATGGTGTGGCAGTGAGCAGGCTGGCATGGTGCGCAATTTGGGCAACTTTTCCTCTCTGCCTGGGCAACAGGGGAGGAGTCCAGCCGTCCTCTGCTTACACATTGCTTTCTTCCCCTTTGCTACGAGGCCCCTGGCCAGAGGGTGAGCCCTCTGCTGACCAGAGCTAAGGGTCAGTCAGAGCTCTAGGTATCCCTGTGCAATTTGTGCCCTGCACAAAGGAACACAGCCAAAGGGTGAGTGGAGGCAGAACCCAGTTCCTGCTCTACCCACTTCGCACCAAGCCAGGCAAGCCGAGGCCATGGGGAAGGGGCACTTTTTCTAGGTGATCCTAGAAGGGGCACCTCTCTGATTCTCTCGAAGGTGCTTTATGAGCTAGCAGTCCTTGTGGATGGATCCTAATCTGAGCCCTACCTAGTTAGTGTCACCTGGGGGAGGCATGGAAATGAACATCAGTGCTGGGATCTGGAGGGTTGTCTAGCCCTTCTCAATGAATGAAGTGCCTCGGCCCAGAGGGTCCACAGGACTAGTCCAAGGACACACAGGTAACTTCTTCATCAGAATGGGGACTACACCTTGAGTCCTGCTGCCCAACTTAGTGCTCTACCTGGTGGGCTGTCCCCATCATGCCGGAGGCCCTGGCTGGCCTTTCATGTCTGAATTATTCTCTGCCCATCCCAGCATATGGCTCTGGTCTCTCCAAACAACCTTGGCTCTCCTTGGGCGAAGGCTACACTAATTCTCTTCCCCAGACTGGGCCTCTCCAGGGGCAGGGCCACAGCCTCTCTTCTTCCAAGCCAACCAGCCCATTCTCACACTACCCGACTAGCTTCAGGGAGCCTGGAGGCCAGGGACCATCCTTCGGAATGGTCTTCTCCCAGAGAACCCCTGGAGTTGCTTTCTCTCCCCGATGGAGGCAGGCAGGGTAGGCTTTTCTCTACCCTGAGGTGCTCACTGTCTCAGCTCCTTTCCACAAGCCAGCCAGCCAGGCGGGCAGCAGCTGAAAAACATGGGTTTTAATTCAATTTTCTGAGACGTGGCTGAGGGAGATGGATGCCAGGCTGCCCTACCCAGCATTCATCTCTCCTGAGCAGCAGTTCCCTCCCTGACTCCCAGCCTCCCACCCCAACCCACCCCAGCCCCTCAGACAAGGACAGAACATTCAAGGACACCAAGGCGTTTTTATTGTAGATAGCTGACATTTGTTGAATGCTCACCTTGTCTTGGCCCCTGCTTCTCAACATTCCTGATACTACAGAATCCCTGGGGAGCTTTAAATATATACCCATGCCCAGGCCTCACCAGCCAAGATCATGAGACAATTGGTCTGTGGTGAGGCCTGGGCAAAAGTATTTTCTTTAGAGCTCCCCAGGGGATTCTAATGTGCAGCCAAGATTCAGAACCACAGTCACAGGCCCTCTGCTGAATGCTCTATATGTGACCATCCCAAGGCGGCATGCTTATATGTCCAGAGCTGGTTAGGGTACTGAGGTACTGTCCCACAGCCCCCTGGGCAGCCATAAGAATCCCGTTCCATTTTCCTCAGGAGCTGTATGGTTTTGCTTTCTACATGCTCCAGGACGTGAAAAGGATAGGAACTAACTGCCTTACATGCATCAGCCCATTAGCCCCTTAATTCATATCTGGGGAATGTCGTGGCCATAATGCCTGGCTAGAGTAGTATTGATTTCTTTAGAGGGGCAAAATGCTGATCCTGGTTCACTTCTCACTCACGCCAGGGGGAACTAGAAGCCTAGATAGTGCAACCCTGGGGAAAGTCTGGTTCCGAAGACCCTCAGCATCTGTGCCAGAGACAGAGGGCCAGAGAGACGCTGAGAACCCCCAGGAGCCTCAGGAACGCCCACTGGAGGGCCTCGAAACCCAATGGGGCAAGCAGCAGGGAGCCCCATGAAAGTGTTAAGTCGTGCCCATTGCCCCATAAAGGTCCCCTCTCCCCCAGATACACAGGCCACAGGGACATTCAGGTGGCAGGGCCTAGGCTCCGCTCGGAAAGCACCCATTCCAGAAGCAGGCCCCCACAGGTCAGGCGCACTCTAACCCCTGCCTCTCTTCTAGGAGGTAACATCCTCATCAGATGAACCACTGCCACGTAGCCCCTGGTGTTACCTCATGGACACTGGTCCTCAGGGCCCTGCGATTGTCTCAGAAACCAAGGCAGTGAACATTAGCCTGCCTCCATCCATGGTTTCCAGACTGTTCCAGGAGCTCTAGAACCCCTTGAAGCTGCCTCCCCCAAAGCACAGAGTACAGAAGGAAGGGAGCTCCATCTCGAGGTCTGCCTGGGAGCTCCTCAGAGCTGAGGAGTCCTGAGTCTTCTCTGTCGTGCCCCCCACAGGGAATGGCAACAAAAAAGGATGAGCAACAGGAGGACTGTCTGGAGTCAGGGGAGGCAGGAACATGGGCAGGGACTGGAAACCTAAATTCTAAGTACATACTTACTTGGTAGCATCCCATTTCACAGACGAAGCAAATGAGGCTCAGAGAATAGAAGTGATTGGCTCGAAGTTATGAGTTTAACTAGTGGCAGAGCTGGGGCCACATACAAGGTCTCTGGACTTTTAGTCCTTTATTTCCCATGAACCATGATAACTCTTAGAAGGGAAGACACACTTCTAGGGAGATGGAAAGTGTGGGTGTATTGGGAGTAGGGTGGCAATAGAGGAAATCCCTTGAAGGCCAGAGTAAAAGTGAGAGATACATGTGAAGAACCAAATGCCCTCAGTCTCCTTTCCCCAGGTACATAAATTCTCAAATGCAGCCTCATGCCCAATAGGGGCATGCTCAAGTACACATACTTATTGCTGCATATGAGCACACTCTGCAGGCACATGCATGTGCATTTCCACCTAGTAACTACCCACAGAGGTACACTCACATAGGGTCCAAGCATGTGCACACACACACACAAGGGCACTTTCCTCAGATCTGCAGTATGAAAACACATATTCCCTACCAAGACAGAGATGCTTTCTCCCCTGCAGAATTGCATGCAGGCAGGCAGTGGGTCTCTCTTCAAAAGCATAGCTTCCTCACTGTTAGGTAGGTCTCATTAGACAGTGACATTTCCCATTCACCTTCCATAGTGCCCTCCCAGGGACTCAGCTCTTTAACTGTGGGAGCTGAATACTATGCCAGAGACCCTGCTAGAAGGAGAATGAACTATTTCCATCCTCAACTCCATCTGTTCTCTACGCACACGGCTTTCTTTTCTATCTCCACCTCCATCCCCTCCTCCATCTTCGGTACACTCTGGAGTCGGTGTGTAGTACTCTCCTTCTGCAGAAAGGCTCCCTTGGGGGCATCCTACAATGGGCCATCTTGCACATGCCCTGCCCTGTGACTCCTAGCGGCTTGTACACTGCCCTCAGTCTAACTCCACCTCCTGTTGGGGTGGCAGCCAGCACCCGCTCTGCCTGCCCTCCCCTCCCCTTGCAGGTCCCACAGTCAAGCCAGGTCCCACTTGCAGTTGTTCTGGTTTCCTCAGAGCCTGACCTGACTGCCTTGAAAATTACAGTGCACCCGGCCCAATCTAAGTCCTGGCTTTAACACAGGGCCTCAGCAAGCACGGAGGTGTGGAAATTACAGATAATTCATGTGGGAGGAGGCAGCAAGCATGAAGCATGGATACAGCCTTTCCCAGAAAAGCAGCTCAGGATAACAGGGGAACTGTGACAGGTTGAGCCCTGACTTGGTATCATGCAAACGATGCTGAAAATTACATTAAAAGTAGGGCAAATAAAATGTTCTTTGACAACCAACTTTGGGGGAAGGTTGGCAGCTGATGAAACAATCCTTTGCCGTGGCTGATGGGAGCACTGTCGGCAAAGAATTAGCCAGGGCACAGGGGCAGGAACTAGGAGGTTAGTCGGAGCCAGCAGGATGCGGATGACCCACGGCCTTCATAGGACTCAGGGACACGGATTATACACCAGGTTTCTATTGCTGTGTAACAAGCTACCACATATTTAGCAGTTTAAAAGAACACCCATTGATTAAAACAGCACTCAGTGTCCCTGGGGCAGGAGTGCAGGAGGGGTCCCCTGCTCAGGGTGTCACCAGACCATCATCGAAGTGTAGCCAGGCCTAGGGTCTCATCGGAAGTTGTTGGCAGTCTATTCCTCATGGCTGTGGGGTGGGGCCCTCAGCTTCTAGAGGGCTGCCACAACATGGCCGTTTGGTTTCTCAAGGCCAGCAGGAGAGACCCTGCTGCCTCTCCACCCCTGACGTCTCGACACTCTTCGAAAGAGCTCATTTGATTAACTTAAGCCATCGCACGATAACCTCCATTCTGATAAATCTGAAGTCAACTCAGAGACTTCAACAACATCTGCAAAATGGGAAAGTAAAGTCCCATTATATTTACAGGTCCTGCCCTCATTCAAGAGGAAGGGCTTGTGTGGGCTTGTACTCCAGGAGGCCAGGACTCTCAGGGACCTTACAATTCTGTCTACCCCAGTCCCTATCACATAGAGACTGGAATGTGGAGGGTGAAGTGGGAGCAACCCATTTACCAAAGCTGCCTAAGGTCAGAGCCTGTGCAGTCTGGTTCCATCTCGTGCTTGGCATGAAGTCAGTACTTAGGAAAAATTTACTGATTGAATAAGCAAGTCACCAGCTCCTTGTATACCATCATATAATGGGAAACCAGGGCCCAGAGAAAGAAAGAATCGTTTCCAGTCATCCAAAGCTATAGATGACAAAGATGAAGCAACAATAAATACATACTACCATTCACGGAGCGCTTGCTGTATGCCAGGCACCACGTTCAGTTATTTCACTAGCTCCATGAATTGCCATGAAGCTCTATGGTTAGGGATTATGATTACTCCAGATTTACAGATGAAGGGAGCCAGTCTCAGGAAGGGGAAGTAACTTGTCCAAAGATGCTGCTGGCACAGTCACAAAGCCAGGACTCAAGCTCATTCAGCTTGATCCCGGTGTCCCCGGCACCGCCTTGTCTATAACTCATTGCTTGTCTGCCAGCAAGACAGACTGAGAGCCACGTCAGGGGGCCAGGTGTGCAGGGGTGATGAAGGACGCTTGGCCACCTTCCCCCATGCCTCTGTCCACCACTCCGCCTTCCTTCCCAGTAGGATAAAGTCATCAATCTGTTTCACACTGGGCTACCCAGGGCCTGACCACAAGCAGTGGGGGAGTGGGTTCCTAATTACCATAATTAGCCAGCCTGATTAGTCCTGTCACAAGGGGATTGTCTCTCGGAGCTCCTTCCTTTGCATTCTAAGGACACATCTCTGAAAAGGAGGGGACCCATCTGCATGACTGGGGAGGAGAGGACATAGGACAATTTGACCAGGTGGGCGAAGAGGTCCTCTATGAGCATCTCTGAGCCTGCCCACTCCCACCACATCTGCATGGGAAAGCATTTTCCAGCCCTGGAGCCCAGAGAACATGGATCCTCCACATTGGGAGATGGGACCTGCTTACTCCCCACGGGAGCTCTTTCCCCAGATACTCACATGCATTACCCTCTCATCTTCTGTAAGCCTCTGGTCGAATGTCTCTGCTGTCCCTGTGTGAGAGCACCCTCATCCCATCCCTTTCTACCTCCTGACCCTGCATTATAACACAGTGGTTAAGCATAGATTTTGGAGCCAGACTACTGGGTTCAAATCCTGGCTCCAAGATTTGGACAAGTTGTTTAACCTGCTGTGCCTCAGTCCCTCCTCTGTGTAGCGGGACTAAACAGTAGCACTTACTCTTTAACATTATTATAAAATTTAAATAAATTAATATATGTAAAGCATTAGAACAGTGTCTAGCACAGAGTAAGTACAGTGAAGTATCGATTGTTCCTTTGTTTGATCTTTTTCTTTATAGCACTTATCACTATCTGACATGTTGCATTGTGTCATTCAATATTTATCTCCCCTAAGAGAATGGAAGTTGCATAAAGGGGTTGGACGCTGTTTGTTGAACAATGAGTGGATCTCATTTTCCCTCTTCCTGGGCAGCAGTCTCATTGCTCTCTGCACTCTTCAGATGTTCTAACTTAAGGGGAAGAAAAATGCAGCTTCTGTGCCCTCATCATCTTCTAACCTCTGCCACCCTGATTCATGACCACAGACTCCATTTCTGGAACCACAGACCCCGCGTAACACAAAAATCAAATTCTAAAATACTATTATACGGTCTGAGACCCCGTGATAAAATCCTGGAACTCTAGAATTCATGGATTCCTAGAATGGACTCCAGGACTTGACGAATTTCAGAATGGAACTCTGGAATCTCAGAATATAATCTGAGAATTGCTGATAAGATCTAGGAATCTTGGAAAGGAAGCCTTGACTTTCAGAAAAAACTCTTGGGATTGGGTCATTGGGAGAATCTGGTGAGCCCAGCTGGCTCTGCCTCACTGGCTTCTTTGCAGCGATAGAAACTCAAATGGTGCCAGTGCTCAAAGCAGGGGGGCCAGGACGGTGATGGGAAAGGGCTCCCCTGTGAGGGTTGCTAGGCGCTGACATGGCCAAGACAGTGAGGCTGGCCCAGTAAGTAGAGCCGAGGGCTGCATCCTAATCAGGAAGCAAGGAGAGAGGGAAGGAGGAGTTCGGGACAGCATGCAGAGGGGCGGCCATGGCCAGCACTAATCCGATTACAGCGGGCTATCCAGCACCAGCGTAGGCTGAGCAGCAGGCCTGACCATGTCCTCCCCCAGTTTCAAGCTCAGGCTGCAGAGGGCTTTGGATTCCGAAGGTTGTCCATCTTGTTCTGCTCCCCAAAGTATGAGTGTGGCTGTCTTGAGCCCCAGGGAAGTAAGGGTGAAAAGGAGGATGGTGGCAAGGGGCAAGAGGATAGGAATCCCTGAATAAGATGGATTGACCCAGGGTAAAGTGATGGTACTTTGTGAGAAATTTTTGACAAAAGACAGAAGTTCAATGAGCGGATACCAGGTACTGCTTCTACCCTGAGAACTGACTCAGTCAGATCTTTGACCCAGGCTGGACACTGAACCTGACCTTGTCTCAGATTAGCCTCTAATCCTAATCTCTGCCTCAGCTGCAGACTGACTTTAACCCCTCACCCTAACCACAAACCAAGCCCTCATCCTCCAAATGATGCTTAATGAGCCCACAGATTTCTGGAAATAAGATTTACCTCAAAGAATCCAAAAGCCCAGTAGGATTCCTTTAAATGGTAAAATACGACCCCCTTAGACATGCTGACTTCTGGAAACTCACAGCTACAAAGACCTGGACAGAGCTCTCTCTTAGGGCCCAGAGCAAGATGACTGTCCCCTCACTGGTCTGGAAGGGTCTTCCTCCCTGAAGCAGCTCTGCTCCACCCCGAGCTCTTTCCAATACGAGAAAGAGAATCTGGAAGGAAGCTGGAATGCCAGGAGTTAACCTGACCCAGAGTCAAGACACCGTTGGAGGTGGAGAAGCTGAGTGTGGTGAGGGAGTCGGTGAGTGATCATGGAGGTAGCCTTGGGGTGGAGGTGGAGATGGCTGGGGAGAAGCTGAGCTTGGTGGTTCTGACACGTGGGGATGGAGGTGCAGGTGCAGGTGAGTATCCGTAAGCCTGGCAGCGGCCACATACCCCAGGTGGGTCTCCCGACTTTCCTTCTCTGCTCTCAGCTGCCTCCTTTCCTCCTTTCTGCCACCCACTGTCCTGGCTCCAGCTACCTGGTTTTAGTGTCTTGGAATAGGTCGTTGTTTTTCCATGATGAGCCTGGAGCTTTTCCAGGAGGAACTCTGTACCCATCCCGATAACAAATGAATCTGCGTCTGTGCGTTCCCTGCTTCTCCTTTTGGCATCCCCAAGGCGGAGGGACGGCTGCCTTCTTCCATCAGCGTGGCTGCATAGCGGAACCGGAGGCTTCCCCCTTAGGCGCTTCACACATCCACACACACACACACACACACACACACACACACACACACACACACACACACACACGCTGCTCACTCCCAGGAAGGTCAAGGGAGTCTTATCCAGAAAGGATGGATGGACCCAGAGACCTCTCAAGTCGCACTCACCTGGACAGAGAAGTGAGAGCCGTAGCCATATTCTGGGTGCTGCGCCAGATGCACTACCAAGGGGCCGTGCGGCCAGCCTCAGTTGGCCCATATGACCACAGGACGTGAGGGCCACAGGGAAGGACCCTCAACCTCCTCAGCAGCCTTCCCTGCCCAGTGCTTCACAAAGATCTCCACTAGGACTCACGTTCCTTTGGGGAGGAGGGGAAATAAGTCATGCAGAGAGCTCTTGTCTGGGGGTGAGAAGGCCTGCATTCTACTCTGGGTCCCTAACAGATCTGCATCTAACCAGTGCCACTGCCACACAAGCCACACTCGTCTCAAGAAGGTCAGCGTCAGGGACACCTTGGCTAGGATACCTCTTTATTGCCAGGCTGTCCTTTGCAGTGCAAACCATCTAGCAAGCATCCTTACTCCAGTTCTATACGCTAGTGGCATCGCCCAGTCATTGTGACAGTAAACACACTCCCCTGCATTTCCAACACTGCCCACTCTCTACCCCCAGAAAACTATTTGGAGAGATTGTCTATGCAGGACTTGCAAAGGGAATGGCCTCCAAACTGTTTCACCAACATCATCCCACCACCATCCCAGCTATAGGCGTGAAAGCAAGGAGTTTAAATGAAAACTATTTGAGGATACATTGGGTGGGGGGCGATTAGTGCTGCTATAAAGTGTTATATTCATCAAAACCTATGGATTTCAGCTTCCCCATCTAGCCAGTGGGAATGACAGCAGCTATCCTTACTGTTACAAGGAGGTAATCCCACACCTCTAAGCTCATTTAAGCAAAAGGGCTATAGTCTTTCTTCTTTTGGCCATCCAGTAGCTGTGATCTGCTTTTAATTTTTATTTCCCCAGCTGTAAAATGTGAAGAAGAATGGCATATTATTACACCAAAGGATCGTTGTGAAGATTCAATGTGTCTAAATACATGTTGCCTAGGATGGGGTGTGGTCTGACTGATGCTCTGCAAGCGGTAGCTGTTACTACATTGCTCCTCTGCTGCTACCACCACCATCCTTATCGATCCCCACGGGGCCTGGCGTCAGCAGGCATCATATGTGTCTGCTGAACTAGAGCGCTTGCGGGTGCGGAGCGTGGTGCAAAGCTCTCGCTGTCGTGCAGGTGGGTGAGCACAGACCGCAGCCTCCCGTGCCCACTGCGCTCACTACTCAGAACGCTAGCCTCCCTGACCGTCTGAATGGCTCTGCACAGCCCCTTTCAAGAATCGAACTCAGTAAGGAGAATTGGAGTAGGGCGGTCTTCTGGTACTTCATTCTCCACCCCTCCCTCTGTAGTGGGACACACTGCCAGCATTCCCTTTTCCCCCCTATCCCAAATGGCTGCCATTCTGGTGGCCTTGATTTATGATAATCTTGGGTCAGATCAAAAACCTAATGTCAGTTTAGCCAAGTAGAACATCTCCCAGCGGTCCAGATCTGTACATCCAGCAGCCTGCTTGACATCCCCAGCCCAGCATTTCCAACACTGAATGCAGGATCCTGCCCTAGTCTGCACCCTCCTCCCCGTGCCTGGTCTCTGTGAATAGTACCGCATTCACCTCCTCAGTGAGCCAGAAGCGGGAGTCATCCTTCACGCTTCCCTATCTCTCACGGTCACTCAGGCAACGAACATGTAGTGAAGGGCCTCCTGTGGGCCAGGCACTGATGTTGCAATGGTCCCCGCCCTCTTGGAGCTGACAGCCAGGTGGGGTGCACAGAACTCAAGCAATGATCATACAGATAATATATCATACAACCTATGATATTAAAGTAGAAGGATAAGGTGCCATAGCCTACATAACGAGTAGCCTGAACTCATCCAAGGGGTCAGGTGGTTTCCTAGAAAAGCTGCCAGTTTATCTTGGGTATGAAAGGCAAGTGAAGGGGTGCGGGAGTGGGATGGGGTAGGGATGAAGGCTCGGGGACAGTCCCGCAGCAGAGAAAGCAACAAGAGCAGAGGCTGTGGCTATAGGTGGAGCCCCCAGCACTCAACCTGCTAGACTCTGACCAGTGCAGCTGGAGGACAGGCAAAAAGGAAAGGCTTGCTCTGAGGCCAGGGGCCAGGTCAGGTCATGAGGGGCTTGGACCATCAAGGACCTGGGGCTTTGTCCTCAGAGCAGTAGGAAGCTGCAGAGCAGTTGATCAGGTCTCATTTTACATATATCACCCAGGATGCAAAGGAAAACACAGGCTGGAGTATGCAGAGAGACCAGACAAGAGGCTATTAAAGTAGATGAGGTAGGAGAATAAGGTTTGGACAAAGGGAAGTGCAAAGGAGGTGGAGAGAAGCAGGGAACTGGAGACCATCTGAGAAATGACATCAATAAGGCCACATTTCCCAGATTCCCTTGCAGCCAGGTGTGAGCCTGACTAAATTCAGGTCCATGGACCATGAGCAGAAGTGATGAGAACCACAACCCGCTTATGCCCCTAAAGGCATGACCTCCCTTTCCTCTTGTCTCTTGCCACAGGCTGGAATGGGGACATGGACTAGAGCAGCCACCTTGGACAAACAGAAGTAAGCTGCTTGTGAAGGAGAGCAAAGGCATGCCGTTGAGCCCCACTCTGGTTATTATAAAGGTGCCATATCAGCCCTGAATTGCCTACCTAAAACTTTATGTGACAAACAGGTAAATTATTTTGTATGGGCGCTGGTATTTTAGGTGTCTCTGTTATAGCTGCTGAACGACATCTTCAGGGAGGGATAGATTAGACAAGAAGAATATGAACGTGAGAGGCAGGGCTGCCCTCAGGCATCTGGCTTACACCACCAGATGGTGGTGGTCAGATGCCCCAAGACAGGGAGCCCTGACTTCAGGGCAGAGCGAGTTGGGGCTTTTACAGATTGTGAATTTGACATGAGTACCTTGAGTTTGAGGCACCCTAAGAAGAAACAAGGGCAGCAGGTGGGGAGCTTAGCAGTCAGATGGGAGCTGGAAGAAGGTGCGAGCAGAGGATGACTCTCTGTGGTTCTCAACCCTGACTGCACAAGAACATTTAGGAACTTCTGATACCTACACCCAACCCCAGAGATTCTGATTTATTAGGTCTGGGATGGACCTGACATTGGCATTTTTTAACAGCTCCCCAGGTGATTCTAACATGCAGCCGGGGTGAGAAGCACCAGTATGGATGGTACCTGAAACCGTGGGAGCAGGGGAGAGAGCCTTGGGAAGGTGTCTGAAGTGAGGAAAGAACTGATGGTCGTCCCATTGATTGCTGTTCTCAACTTCCTGGTCACGCTGGGTGAGGAGAACAAGCAGATGACACACAACAAGTGCCCAGCCATCCCCATCACAGTCCTGATAGACTGTGTCGTCTCAGATATGACAGGCTTTGGAGGGACAAAACTGGTGCACCTCCGTCCCTGCCACTCTGCTGGGGCTGCCTGCCCACCAGCCGGGAAGCTGCTCTGGCCTTCACAGACCACGGGGCCCAAGGCTGCGGGGGTGCCGCTGCACCTTCCCTCCCGGGCCTGGGCATGGCCCCTCGCACTCTGGTGCCCCCCTTGAAGGCATTCCTTGCCATCCTCCCCCCAGCACCTGGCCTGCCTGCTCAGAGGCCCAGGTCCCACCTCTGTGTGAGGAGCGCAGCCACAGTGCTCAAGGGCCCTTGGGGGAGTCTTGGGGTTCTCAGAGGAGATGCCCGCCCGGGCCCAGTGTTCCTGAGGTACCCTGGGGAGCAGGGGTCTCCAAGGATCGAGGCTAGTGAGCTTGTTCACTGACTGCAGGTGCGCCTGGCCTCAGCAATGGCTGACCTTGGGAAGTAAGGGGAAGGAGCTGCTGCCTGGTTGGTTTGGGGCCCTGAGGCGCCTGAAAGTTCCGGCACATGGATGGAGCTCTAGATCTACTAATGTTTATTGCATAATTATACCCAGCAGGGACCTTAAATACCATCAATCCAATTCCCCTCATTTTTCAGACTGAGAAGTAGAGTCACTAAAAGCTGCTGGGACTAGAGCGTGTGACTGTGGGCGCATCTCATCTCATCCCTGCCAAAGGCTGGCCTCTCCTCTGGCAGGGCATCCTCTTTCTCAGCTGGCCATCAACAAATCCACCCTAGGTGTTATCTTCTGACAATGCCCGAAAGACTCCCTCCTGCCAAGGACACCCAGGTGGTCAAGTAGCCAGTCTCTCAGCCCCAAAGGCATGAACTGTAGATAACGGAATCTCAGACAGAAGCCCTCCTTGTTGATATCACCCCTGGTCAGCCCCCATGGGCGTGAGCAATGACCAGAAGATCCCAGCTCCTCAGCGGAAGCAGAAGCGATTGGATTGCAGAAATCCATGAAAAAGAATGGATTTTCTTACTGCGCTGTGTCTTTAATTTCCTGTGTTTGCCCCCAAAGGGCTTTTTCATTGACAAAGCACTTGGTTCTGTGGGCAGTGCGGTTGAAGAGAAGCTGCTGATGGAGAGATTAGCAATCGGGGACACGCAGGGCCTGGTGTGCTGGGATGGCGACTCTGATGAAGCGGCAGGAGAGCCAAAACTGGGCCTGGGCTGGGGGCGGGGCAACTGGAATGGCCAAGAGTGGGCAGGCTGAGAACAGAAGCCAGGCTGGGCTGCAGTCAGGAGCCAGGGGCAGTGAGCCAGTTGCCAAAGCATTGTTGAGAACAGATTCCTGGAGACAGAAACCTTTCCAATCAGCTGAGAGACAGTGGGAGTTAGGAATGGGGGTCATCTGGAAGCTTCTAGGGCCAGATGCAGGACACAAGAAACTCACAGTCTCTACCAATCCATCCCCATGTGTCCTGAACTCTAAATTGTCAAAACCATCAACTGAATCTGCGAGCTATTGCACGGAGAAGAAACTTCTCCCATAACCATAGAAAGCAGGAGTAGCCTGGGGAAGATGTGGCTGGTGGGTTGTTGGGGGAGCATGTTCTCGACCACAAGGAGGATGTGTATGCAGGGGTCTGTTCAGCTTAGCTACAGAGGGGAACTTTGAAGCCGTTAAGATTACAGTCCAACATAAGGAAGGACTTCCAGACTACCAAGTGAAATGAGCTGCCCACTTAACCCTTCCCACACCCCAGGGCCTTTCTTTCCCTTTAGCTGGGCCACTGAACATGGCCTCTCCCTGCCCTTTCCGAGAATCAGGGAGCTAGCTCTAGGGACTCGGCATGAATCTGGCCAGCCTGCAGGGTCCCAGTCTAGGTGTGAGCCCAGGAGTCCTACCTTGGGCTGGTGAATTCAGTCTTGCTCTAGCCAACTCCCAGGCTCTCAGGTGAGCCTAAAAACTGACCATGCCCTTATTTTTAGGATACCTTCTCCTGTCTCATTTTTCTCTTGCCTCACTGGCTTCCCTCTCTCAGCCTCCTGTTTGGGTTCCTTCTGCATGGTTCACCCTCTAAATGTTGGTGTGTTCCAGGGCTCTGTCCCAAGCAAACTTCTCTCCAACCAACGTCTTCACTCTCTCTAGGTGATGACATAGTCCCTGCCCAAAGCCCGTGACTTTAAATTCTATCTGCTGCTGACCCTCCAGTGTCTACCTCCACCCAACACCTCCCTGCACTTCTTGATGTCCCTAGTTGTATGTCTACAGTCACCTCAAACTTAGCAGGACTGCCATAAAGACCTGAGCTTCTCTTCTGAGCCTGTTTCCTCCGGCTTCCTCATCTCAGTGAATACCGTCACCCTCCATCTGATGTTCAAAGCAAACCCTAGTGAGTATCCTTGATTCCTTCCCTTCTCTTACCACTTTCCTGTGCCCACCTCATCTGTGAGTCCTGTCGAGCCCCTGTGGGTCCTGAATCATCCCCCTTCTGCCCCACTCCATCTTTATCACCATGACCCGGCCATTATTCTCATGGGATGTGGTCAAGCACCCAGAATCTGGAGCCAACGCCACACTTATTCCCTGTGTTGGCAAGTTACTTAACCTCTCTGGGCCAAGCTTCCTCATATGTAATATGAGGATAATAATATCATCTTTATGAAGTAGTTGTCAAAATTAAATCAAGTGATATATGACAAAGAACAGTGCTTGGCACATAGGAGGCAGTTTAATCAATATTCTTGCTATCTAACTCAGCACCACCCATAGAAACATATGCAATGCAAAACTTGTAATAGACACATTTTTTTTAAAAAGCAAGTTGAACTGATTTTGATGGTACATTTTATGTAATGCAGTATCTCTAAAATAACATAAATATTGATATAAATAAATAATATAAAAACAAATAATGATATAAAACTATGAATACTTAACATTATTTGTGTTGTACTGAGTCTGAAATCTGGTGTGTTTTCACACTCACAACACATCTCAACTGGGATTAGTCCCATTTCAGGGCTCAAAAGCCCATGTGGCCAATGGCTGCTGCATGGCCAGTGCAAGTCAAAGTAGCCTTGATGCTTCCTTTCTTCTTCTGCGACAGAGATTCTCAACATTTTGGGCAAGTGGCAGACCCAGAAGTTAACCTAGAGTATAGAGAGAGAGAGCTAGGTGTGTGTACAGTAACCCTGAGTTATTAAAAAAGAAAGGCAGCCCTGGGGCACACCTACATTTAGATCAGTGTTTCACAAGCTTGGAACAGTTGACACTTCAGTCTGGATAATTCTGGGTTGTGGGGGCATTCTGTGTATCGCAGGATGGTCATCGGCATCCCTGGCCTCCACCCACTTATGCGCGCAGCACCCCTGCCCTACCCTCCAGCCATTGCCGAGTGTCCTGAGGAGCCCCTGGCAGAGAATCGTTGCTCTACCAGGTCTGGCCCTGCCTGCTGAGTGCATCTCCTCCTCTCTCCTCAGTGTCCCCATGCCATTCCTTCCAGCCTCCTTGCACTCCCTGAGCAGGCCAAGTTCATGCCTTCCACGGGAGTTCCACCCAGCTGTTCCCTCTACTGGTTATGCCTTTCCCCTTGATGTTCACTCTCCTGATTCCTTCTTGTCATTCGGGCCTCAGCTTAAGGTTCAGTGGAGCCTACCAGACACCTCCACTAGCCCCCAGTCCATCATCACCCTTTGCTCACTCTCCATCCCTCTGGTGTAAGGCTCTGTGTGCCCCCTGATATTTTTCTGGATTATGAGTGTCTGTTTCTTCCCTCTGAAACATAAGCTCTGGGACCACAGAGACCATATCTATCTTGTTCCTCACTATCCTGCCAGCATCCAGAACAGTGCCTGGCAGAGAATAGGTGCTCTCAATTAGTGTTTGTTGAAGGACTTATGCATTCTGCTCTGGCCCTTGAGTCTCAGCTCAGAGTCAGCAACCCCCACCGACCTCATGCTACCCCGTGCGGCCAGGCCAGGAATCTCCTTTGATTCCCTCCAGTAGGTTGATCAAAGAGTTGCTGCCTCTCCAATTTCTGTTTGGCAGGCTGCTGCAGACAGCAATTCAAGTTCTGCTGCGTTACAACAGCAATCTCAGATGTGATGAGGGACGGAAATCCATGCACTGCAGGGTCATGTCTGCCAAGAGAGGGCATCTTTTTCTAGTTCACACAAAAGGGCCATGGGGCTGCCTGATGCTGCCAGCTGTTCAGTCCCAATGGAACTCCGCACCTCAGCAGTACTCCCTTCTGATGCCCCAGGCCTGCCTGGGCACCCATGGGACACCAGCTGGGTGGGGAATGCCAGGATCTGTGCTCTGGACCAGGGAATCTGCTGGAGGTGGGACCTCCCTCCGCTGTCTTTGTCCTGTGAGATCTCCCTACCTCCCCAGCTATTTATGTGCAGAAGCAGCAGTCCTGGCCTCTCTCGTCTCTGCACACCCACTTCTGCGCCACCTCCCAGGGCCAGCTCCAGCTTCCATGCCTCTCAGGACAGGGGTGAACTTGTGCCCATAATCCATAAGTGGCTATGATCTGAGAAAGAACTACCCAGCCACCAGAGCCTGCAAATCCTGGAAGCGGCACAAGCAGAGGCTAACAGAGCAATGCAGCCCAGAGAGGGATTCTTACCAGGAGCACAGAGTGAGGAACAATTTCAGGATCTTGGAGAAAATAGTCCTGGAGACCTTGCCTGATGAATGCCCTTGAGAGAGGCACCATTCAGTGTCCTATCGGGCAGTTGGGGCAGCTTTTCAAAGACTGTTCAAGGCCATTCCACAGGCCTCTGACATCTTGGCTGGATTCCTGTCCCAGGCAATTCTGGAGGGCTGTAGTTCAGCCCTTTGACATATAAGGAAACTGAGGCCCAGAGCTGTAAGATTCCAAATGGAGTGTTCTGGAAATCAGGGGTCAGTGAGGGGGGCAGCGTGAGGAGGATGAGGCAGGGGTGGGGCAGCCAGGGCCTCTGAGCTACTTTCCCAGGCCCCCATGACCTCAGCGTCCCTCCTTCTGACCCTACTGAGCCCTTGTCTGATTCGCTCCCTGTGACAGCTGGGGAGGCTGGGCCTCGCCCTGGCTCCTGCCATCAGCCATCTCTGCGTGACACTAAAGATGTGTGCAGGAGCCAGGCCTCAGCAGCAAGCTTGGCAGGCAATGTGGCGTTGCCTGGGAGACCACAGAGGAAGAAAGCTACTCCACATGGCTACTAAAGGCCAGATGGCTGGTGGTCCGAGAGGTGCCTCCCCCAGGACCACAGGCTCATATACACCTTGCTGGGGTCTCCTAGACCCCCATGAGGCAGATAAGAACACTTGAGGTGCTGAGGAGTAGAGGACCTGGCTCACTGACACACAGAGGGTCACTGATGAGAACCAAGGGCAGAGCCGGGAGCCTGGACCTGCATCCCAGGAACACACAGCCAGGGAGCATATCGGTCTCTGTGGCCAGGACTTCTGCTGTGACCCTCTGGAAAAGACCCCAGGCTCTGTTAAAGGCCACTACTGACCCTTGCTCTCTGCAGCACCTGGATTGTGTAGCCACAGAGTCTGAGGAAAACTCACAGGTCCAGTGCAGTGGCAGTGAATAAGCAAACACTGAGAGATGGAAACTGGGCTCTCCACTGGCCCCACCCGGGGAGCCATAAAAGGGGTCCCGGGAAGGGGGCAGCTGGGCCTTGTAGCTGGGGAGGCCCACCACTTCCTTCCAGGAGGAAGCTGGGTGAAGCAGGTGAAGGGTCTTCCTCAGACCTCCAGAGACTCTGAGGAATTGGGGTGTTATTCTCAGGGTGGATATGGCTGTTTTGCTAAAGGGGATCCTGAAAGAGCCATTCCTTGGCTCTGCTGTGTTCAGTATACAAGCCTTCCAGCCGAGTGCTTAGAAATGCTGAGCAGGACAAGAGCCTGGGCCCTGATCCTCAAGCATAAGGGGAGTGCACCCACGACCTGCCTAGCGAGCGCCCTAGGCCAGCGGGTGCCTCCCTCCATCTCCCTGTTCACGGGCCAGTGAAGAGCAGAACCTGGCCCAGGCTGGAGTCTGAGGCTGGGCCTGTCAGGGTTGTGGGGCTGGTGGCAATGGGGCCATCAGGAAGGGATGGGGATGGCTTGAAAGAAGAGGAGGCAGAGGGGACAGCCAGGTCCCCTCCTGTGGGACGTCTGGAAATACACAGTGCAGTTCCGACGCTTGGATCTTGACGGGCCTCTTCCCATGGAGCAGGGGGATGGCTGGATGCCTCTCAGCGCTGACATTCAGGCATGAATGAAGCGGGGAGACAGCCAGGCGGGCTCTCAGGATTCGCATAACCGAGCTAAATTGCCTCACAGCCCTCTCCTCTGTGGCACAAACGGAAATCCCCACCTGCTCGAGGTTGTCGCCCAGGCGTCTGCTCCCTGAGAGCTGCCTGCAGCCCCGGGGCCTCCCACCCCCAGGCCCGCCTGCTGCCTGAGCTGTCAGCCCAACTCCCAAACAGGCTGATTATCCCCATCTGGGGAAAACAAAACATGTCAGCAGCCCTGCCTGAGAAGAGGCCTGTCTTATTAGTGAGAAGCAATCCGAGGAAAACTCCCAGCCTTGATCTGCGATAGGAAGTGAATGAACGAGCGCAGCTTTCTTAGCCCGGCTTTCTCCAAGCACCTGGACAGGCCTCTGCCAACATCACCTCCACCAAGAAGCCTTCCTGGCCTAGGTCACCCTGCCCAGGCTTACTGAGGGCCCAGGCCTCCCAGGCCTGAGGTGAGTTTTCAGTTACTATTCCCCTGGGTAGCCATAGATCTTTGGTCTGTGTTTCCAAAGTGGATGCTGGGTGTACTGTGTATTGCTTTGGAGGGATTCTGAAAAGGCAAGAGTTGGAAATGGGAAGGAAGACTTACTAACTCCTCCAGAAAGAATACTGTTCCTGCTTGAATGGGGTGACCTAGGTCAGAGGAAGGGGTGCAGTCACGTGTCACATGTAGCTTGCCTCCATTCGGGAAGAAAAAAATCACAACTTAGATCTTCCCTCAGTCTACCAAACACCTCTCTTGCCCTGCCCTACACCTGGGATGCCCTCCAACTTATCTGGCACACCTGAATTTCTTCTATTATAACCAAACACCAACTAAACCAAACCGAACCAACCCCAACCCTCCCTGGCTTGCAGGGCCCTCAGCCCCCAGGCCAGCCTTGACCTTCCACCTGGTGTGGTTCATCCGAGTAGATATCTTCACTCCGCTCCCCCACAGGCGCTCCTGTGGGCGGGGATTACGTCAGCCATGTCTGCCTGCTCAGGACCCAGCCCAGGGACCAGTCACAGTCAATGTCTGAGAAACATGATGAGCAAATGATAATAGAAGTTTCCTCTGTCCTAACCTGATTTCTCTACCTGCTTCCATCTATGTTAGCTGCCGGCACCCCTGCTTCCATCTGCTCTCCATACTCTAAGGTGGACCCTTGTGTGATACGTTGCCCACAGCTCTCCTGCCCTCCTCTCTGCGAGGGGAACTAACATTCTCTTGCCCACCAGGTAAAGTGATAAGCATTTTAGACATTGATCTGATCTAACACAGCACCATGGTGTGTTTGGTGTAATGTTCCCCACCTTACAGATGCAAAAACTGAGGCTCAGAGACATACAACCCTGTCCCAGGTCCTTGGTGGCAAAGCAACCTTTTGAGTTCCAAGCCTCTTGCTTCTGGGCCCAGGGCTCTTTCCCCTGCAGTAGGTTACTCCATTCAACCTGGTTCCAGCGGCCAAGCCCCAGACAAGAAGCACTGCCCCTGGGAGAGCTCACATCACAGCCGCCCCTCCTAGATTGAACAGCCCGCCTGTGCGCATTTCAATCCAGTCATAGCCTCAGTTACCGGTGGCTGGCTGTTAAGGAGCATTTATCCTATGCCAGGTGCAGTGCTAAGTGTTTTGCAGATTGATGTATGATAAATTTCACAATGACTCTTTAAGATCTATAACTTATAATCTCCACATTGCAAGGGAGAAAACTGAGGCACAGACAGGTTAGCAAAATCACATAAGGTCACAGCTATTAAGTGACAGAGTCCATATTCTTAATAACTTTCAGGCCTGAGACATAGGAAATCACGTGCCTCTGCCCTGCAGCTCCCCAGAATGGTGCCCTGGGGGCATCTTCCATGCTGTGCCCGCCCCCTCGCCACCCACCGCGTGGCACACCACCAGGCTGCCAGCTCTCCTCCCCAGCCTGCCTGCAGCTCCTGAGCGTGGTGGAGTCTACCACCCTCTCTCCCACCCCCGACCCTGATGGTGAGCTCATCAAGGCCAGGGGCCAGATTCATCCTCCTTTACTTTCTCCCCCAGGGAGCAGACCAGAGCTGAACAAAAAGGGAGCATCGTGATTTTACATGTGCATTTACAACTCTTCTCTGCCAGCTTCCAAAGCAGATGTAAGGTGGTTTAGAATATTGAGATGCATAATTAGGACAATACAATTATTCTTTAAAACAGAGCTGTTGGAATCCAATCAGCAGTTGGGAAATGGACTTCTGTCAGACAGCTGGGAGGCCCCTGGCTGGGATGCAGGAACCTGGGCTCACATTCCTGGCTTTGCCACAAACAACCTTCTGTACACTGCTCCTCCTTCGTAGGCCTCAGTGTACCTATCTCTAAAACATGTACGCTGAAAACAGGTACAATATCATGCAGAGATTGAAGTTGGTTGACAGTTTTCACACTGTGCTACCCGGAGCCCAGGGGGTTACTTAGGGACACCCCAGAGGCTGCTGTGGGTGGACATGGAGGCTAGGGGTCAAAAGGTGAGCCTGAGTCCACCACCCCCACTGCCATCAGAGTGACTGCTTTCACATATTTTAGTTATTGAGCTTCTGCTAAAAGCGTTTGAAAGAATACCACCAGAGAAGACATTCTCTAGGTCTTCCCATGTGTAAAGCTCTCTTCCTCTCTCCATGTTGCTGGCCCACCTACCCACACCAAAAGCCTCTGTTCTGGGCATAGCCAGGCATTCCTGATCTCATAGGACATTCGAGCCCAGGGCACGGTGAGATACGGGCGCCCTTAGGGTGACAGCTACTGTTCGGGCACTCCCACCCACGGGCGCTGCTAAGACAGAAACTGGGGTCCCTTCTCTTTTTAGACAGGAGCTCACCCTGTGCCTGTCAGGAGCCTTGGATTTCAGGGGTCCCTCACTTTCCTGAGCCCAGCTCCACAGGGCCTCTGTGCTGCAAACAAGTGCTGAGGACACTGTCTCCTCGAGGACATCACATCAGACACAGGCAGGAAGACCATGGCCCAGATAAGCCCCTGTCCACCAGCAGGGACTGGCTGTTCCAGCCACCGCGGCATCGGGGATGACTCAGCGGCTTCCCAGGCCACCTGGTGCCCCTCTGTGGACCTCCGAAGCTGTACCATCAGCTCCCCAACACCCAGGTGCTGACTGCCTCCCTCGCTCACCAGCATGGCTGTAGGGTGCTCAGCCTTGATAACTGTGGCAGGGTGGGTGGCCCAGAGCCATTCCCTCTCCCAGCTAGTGTCCTATGGTCAACTTGCTGGTGTACTTTGTCACCTCAAAGTCTGGCCCCAGCCTGAGCCTCCCCAAAAGTCTAACTCCCTAGCCCAGCTATGTAATAGGAGATTGACACTGCAGCATAAAATTCAGGTTCAGTGTGTAGGGTACTCTTGCACCCCTGGAAAGGGAGAGTCTTGGGTCATGGGAGTGGAGTGCAGGGACTGGTAACACACTGAGGCCTGGGGTGGTCCAGTCCTGTGGCTCGGAAGGTGGGAGGAAGAGAGGAAGGGGTTAGGAGGGCCAAGAGAACACATGGGCACAACCCAGGGCAGATAGGCTGGAGAGGGTGCCCATCCCATGAGCACAAGACCTACCTGAGGCTTCAGGAGCCCAGAGGAGTGCACCCCATGTTCCTTTCAGGGCAGCTTACAGACCCCCGCCTGCACCATGAGTACCAGCAACAGCAGACCTGACTTTCCTTCTGGGATCTGGGCTTTTCTATCAGCTGACAGCTTCACAGGCTGCCCTATGACCTCCTGCCAGCCTCATGCCTCACCACATTTTCCCTCTGCAACACCTAACACCGATGACCATGCCCCTCAGCTTCCTTGACCCCAGCCATTTCCAATTCTCCTATGCTGCCACTGAAATGATCTATCCTCCAGGGCTTGGATCCAGGCCCTTTGCTCATTCTTAGCAGAAACTCTAAGACAGAAATGTCTGTGGGAAAGGGTAGAGATGTCCCCACAGGCTCTGATACCACCACCACCACGCCCCACGGCCATTCGGTTGAGCACCATTCTCTGTCTACCATCTATTTACCAGTAGGCCTGAATCCTTCATTTGAGTCCCATTCCTATGTATCCAACTATCTACTGGGCTTCTCCACATTGAACCTTTGGTTCAGCGAGTCCAGAATCAGGGTCATCATTGCAATCATGGTCTTTGTAAATGGTACCACCTTCCTGCTGACAGCGTAAATCAGAAACTTAGCTGGGAATTGGCTCTGCTGCATAGATCACTCCCATTCCCATCTAGTCTGCCCCAGCCTATTCCTCATCTACATTTGAAGGGTATTTAGGCCCAAGGCACCAGATACCAGCAATATCCTCCCAACTGGTCAGCAGGCCTCTACCCTTACCCACTCTCCAGCTGGAAGTAGAGGGAGTTTTGCCATCTGCTAATCTGACCAAGCCATTCCCTTGCTCTAAAATCTTCAGTGGCTCCCTATTTTCCATTGCATCATGTCTAATACCCTCAGCCTAATTCTTTCTGCAATTGACTTCTAGGTCTATGTTTTCTCTTCCCTACCTTGCTCTCCACTCCACCCTCCCCTGATCTAACCAGGTGGAGTTTTCCCTCACCACCATCTTGTCTCTTCATTTCTAACTCTGCCCTAGCAGAGCAAGATAATACCTCCATCTGAGGGCTTCTCTTCCTCAATCACCATGTCTAGGTCCTGAAGAACCAGCTCTCTCCAGCCTCCTATAGGAGCCTCCCCAACTGCCTCAGCCCTCACCAACCTCTGAGTGAGCCCCACCTTCCAGCCTGGCTCTTCCCTCACCTGGGTTTTTCTCTGCTGATCTCCTTAGCTACAGGTGAGGTTGGTCTCCCCACCAGCCCGGGGCATCCCATGGGCAGGCCTTCCATCCCAGTCTTTCCAGTAGGCCAAGCAAGGGCAGACCGGAACGTGGGGAGGGTGGGCAGAGCACAACCTCCTCCAGTATCTGGAGGGGACCCTCAGGCCATCACTCTCACCTGCACTGAGCAACTACTTTTATTTTTCTCCGGGGAAAAACTCTCGGAGCCCAGTTGACCAGGGTGGGTTTTGCATCGTGTCTTCTTGGAGGGAGGGGTTTAGGAGCCTGCATCTTCCATGGGGGAGACATGGGTCAGGACCCTGGTGCCTGGCATTTACCACCCGCCCAGACATGGACTTGGGCCTGGGAAGCCTGCTTTCTAGGCCCGGACAGCGTGAACACCCTCGGATTCAGAAGTGCTCCGCTCCCTCCAGCCCATCTCGCTGCTCATTGCCCTCCCCTCTCCTGAATAGGCTGAAAGCTCCAGGCCATTTCAGTCCCATTTTCTCCTCAAATAGATGGGTGATTGTGGCATTAGGATCTGGTGTCTGTTCAGAATCAGCAAGGAGCGGTATTTGGGACAAATCCTGAGGGCTCAGGACAGGGCCTGGGCGGGAGCACTGCCTCCTCCTCTACCTCAGCGTCCCCTGACCCGTCCCCAGAGCCTGAGTCAAGGGGAGCCCTTCCTGGGCAGGGAGTCCCAGCTGGGCATGTGACACTGAGCAAGCCTCCCGAGCCTCACTCTCCTCGCCTGAACAATAGGCATTAATATCCTCCACAAAGCATCACATGAAGATTAGACATAGTTTTTACCTGCCAGGGAGGAGGCCAGGAATTGTAAACTATTGCTGTTCCTGTTCTGTATCAGCTCCGGATTCTCTCACCCCCTTGGCAGGCTCAGTGAGGCGGGGTCATTCTCTCCCTTGCAGGGAGTAAGAACGTGGGTGGGCCGAAGTGAACACCCTGTTGTCCCCGCATCCCTACAAACAGCCCCAAGGAGCAGCGGCACATATGCAAGGAGACCTTATGGTGTCCCAGGCTCAGGGCTCTGCCTGGATTATCTCATTCAAACCTCATAACACCACCTTGAAATGGTCCTGTCATTATCCCAGTTCACATGTGTGCACACTCATACAAAGGGCATTTAAGCAACTGGCCCGCAGGGACATTTAGTGAGCAGCTGGCAGGCATTTGTACCCAGGAAGTGTGATCCCTCACACAGCCTGCTACACTCCTTCACCCCCAAGGCCCCCCTGGGCCTAAGGACCTAGGGCATGAGCCTGATGGCTCTGGGCAGCATGCCCCAGGCGTCCATTGGATTGGGGGCCCCCTGGGAGCCCATAGACTAAGGAAACTCACTTCAGTAGGCCAGCGCTGGGAGCTAGAAGTGAAAAGCACCCTGGGCCTCAAAGGAAGGGGTGGGCACGGTGACCATTGCCCTCAGGGTGTGAAGGTCTGTACCAGAGGCATTAGCAGGGAGGCCGTGGGAGCCCAGGTGATGGAGCTGTTCTCTGGGTCAGCACAGAGGTGTCAAGGGGAGATTCCTAGACCATCTCCTCCCCAGACCATGAGAATAGAGATGGCCTCCACCCCAGCATTGCAGAGGAGGAGTGGCTTTACCCCCTGCCCAGCCCAGATTAGGAAGGCAGCTCATGATGGTGCCAACTCCAGCAAGACTCCTGCTCCCCTGGCCAGCCCTCCTTCCCACCCATCCACACGCAGGAAGGGTCAGAAACTGGCTAGCAAGCAGCTGAAGGAAGGGAGAAGCACTAGAAGAACAAAGAAGCCAGCCATGCCCCCCTCCCACCACAGACCTGAGCTAAGCAAGGGGAAAAGGAAAAGTGCTGTTAAATCATTTTCAGAGTTTGGATTAATATCTTTTCTGTGGCCTAAGAGTGAGCAGAAGAGACATGGGACCAGCCTGAGTTTTCATCCAATAAAGCAGGAGAAGAGCCCCAATAAGGCATTTTCAAGGGGCTCTAGGATACAAAAATAAAATTGCATTTTCAATAAACACAGGCCCTGCTTATTGGACATATACACGTAAAGCACCAGGACTGGTGCCTGGCCCAATAATGCAAGCTAAAATGATTGTCATCCCCAGGCCCTCTCAGTCCCATCTGATCTTGCTGGGGCAAAGTGACTGTCATGGGGTCCCAGCAGCACATGCATTCTTGGGCTTTCTGTTTACTTGCCCTGAGTATGTCCAATTGCAGCCCTGCCACTGACCCATTCAGGACCTTTTGCCAAGCTGGTCTCTGCCCTATCTGGGCCCCAGTCTCCCTACCTATAGGAGGACAAGGCAATTGAGATTATTTCTAAATGCATGGCCCATTTTAACTGTTTTGGTAAGAGCAGGGGTACCCTTGTCTGTGACCTTGAGAAGTCCTAGTTCTAGGTGGGTACAGTACTATAGTGAGGAAATAGGTAAAATTCAAGAAATTTCACATAATGTGCATTTCTGGCTTCTCCTGAGCAGCTGAGCTAGCATGTCCACACGGCAACAGTCAACTGGAGTGGGTTGGAGTAGTGCCTATCATCCAGAAATAAAGCTGTCCATTTAGCCACAGTACCCATCACTCCCTATTGCCTCCCATTCCTAATGCCAGGTGCTATTTACTACTGAGCATGTGCTGTTGTTTTAGTAGAAAACTATGTCTTTGTCAGTATGTCAGAGTTAAAAATGGAAAATTGAACTGGAAGGACATATGTTTTTTTTTAATTCAAAGGGAGATGATTTCCTTGGAAAGATGTTTAACCATCAAATGCCTGGTCCTCTTATTTGACTTCCCAGTGTGAGGCTTCTAGCACTTGGGTTTGTATTCTCAGGCCACCCAGAATGCTCCCTGGCCCTGACCCAGTCTCTGGCCACTGCCCCATCAGGACTGAAGGGTCAGCACAAGTCCCCAGCCCTGGATGTTTCTCTGGGGGCTTTCCCTCCCCTTTCTTCACCCACACTAAGACATCCTTCTCCAGACCCAGAACCTCATGTGGCAGAAGGGGAAGCCCATGTCTCCCCCAGAAGAAAGAAGGCTGTCATGGTGCAGAAGCCAGCTGGGAGCCAGGCTGGATAGGGAGACATGGTGTCCACAGGGCCTTCCTGGGCCGGGCCCCTCTCTGGACCCTCAGTCTTTATCCTCTGCAGATCCCCACTTGGAGAACCAGCTGACAGTGGAATAAATTCAGCCCCCTCAGGTCCTCTCCCTCCTTTCCTCTGCTGGAGTTGCCATGACAACTAGAGTTCACCCTCTGTGCCAAAAACACCGCAGAAACAACAACAAAATCTCCCCCTTCAGCAAGAGCAAGCAGGGCAATGGCCAGGCATCAGGGCAACGGTGAGGAGGGCATGCGGGTGGGGGGTCTAGCCTTCTCCCACGGCCCGCGGAAGAAGTGCATACTTGGGAACTGGGACTCTGCAAGCAGCCAGAGGCAGAGTGGAGTGAGGTGGCAATGGCCTGAAGGGACTTTTCATTTTCCTGTTTTCTGAATACTCACAGCTTACATCTGTCCCAGCAGCTTCTCTGGGTTTGTGTTCTGGGAAGTCAAATAAGAGGACCAGTCATGTGATGATCTAGTAGTTGCTTCCAGTCTAGCAGTATCCGTCTAGTCTGCCTCCATTCTGGTGTGGCAGGCAGAGACCAGAGGCAGAGGCGCAGGGGCCCAGAGGACCAGCTGTGGCCCTGGGTTGTAGGTTCAGACAGAGCCCAGGCTCCCTACCTCTGCCTGGTCCACACTGTGTGACATCAGACAAAGGCATCCCTCTCTGGTGCCTTGAATCCTCAGGCTCCATCTCCTACATCCCCAACTCCCGTTATTGAAAGCCAACTTCGGAAGGAGTCAGGGAGTCATTTACACTGAGGTAAATGTGATGGATAAGGCTGGAAGCGGAAGTCTTCCCAGGGAGCAAGCCATTCAGCATGGCTTACCCTTAGGTGTGGATCTCAGATGGGGAGGGTCCCTGTCATGGTGGGAAGCACAAGAACGGGTTCCCTGGGCCGCTGGGTGAATGGTGAGGTCCACACTGTTGCAAAGACAGGAGGAGCAGCCGGTTTGGTGGGAGCGATGAAGAGCTTGGGTGGAGGTATGCTGAGTCTGAGGGTCCGGTGGGCCACATAAGGGGGTGTCCAGGACACGGCTGGATTATGGGCTTGGGTGGGCTCAGGGGAGAGAGCCCAGTCAGGGGTGAGCTGGGAGACGTGCCGGAGGTCAATCCAGCCCTGTCACAAGGCCTTCAAAAGTGAGCCCTGTGGATGGACCCCAACCACTTACATCCCTTCCCCCCCACTACTGCAAAGCCCCATTAAAATGATAGAAAAAGAGAAAGACAGCCAGAGAGGGCACAAGAGGACACAGCAGCATTTTGGAAAAGGGAAACTGAGTGGAGTAGTAATTGTGTAGGAGGCGTTGAGAAAGCAGAAAGCCGAGTGTGGCGGGGCAGGCAGCAAGAGGTGCTGCATCCCTCTGAAAGCAGGCCTGGGCTGACCGCAGAGGAGCCGGCACAGAAGTGTCCTTAAAAAGCGGTGAGACCCGCCCTCCACAGCCTCTCTTCCCACCTAGCTGAGGATGGAACGTTTGCTCTCGGAGGTCAAAGCTTGGGAGGCTGGGACTGTGAAGGAAGGTGGGGATGGGCCACCACACCAAATGGGGGATCGTGTGTGGGATGGTGGCTCTCCTGTCCCCATCTGCCACTCCCTTTGCAGAAGGCTAAAGGCCCCGAGTAGGAAATGAGCAATCTCCTCTCTGGAAAAATAACCCAGCTCAAGAGGGAACCCCTGGAGATAGTGGCATTAGGTCTCCCACCTGTTCACCTCCAGGGAAGCCTACCTGAGGACAAGTCCTGTCTGTGCACACAGAGCTTCCTATCATATTGTTGGTACCTCTGTCTTAAATAAGAACTCTCACCAAGAGTCCCCAGACATTTTAGAAACGTCTCCAACATGAAAGATGCAAAAGGGAGGGGGAAGCAGGAAAGGGATTTCAGAACCAGAGCAAGGAACTTAGAGAACACAGACAAATAAGGAGAGACAGACTAAAAACATAGCTAATATCCTCAGAAAATTAATAAAATATGCTGCATACCTGGGGGGAAATTAACAGAATGTTATTTTTTAAAGAAACATGCAAAGAACAAGCAAAGAACTTGGAAAATAAAGAAAAAATTGTAGCTGAAATTAAAGAATTCAGTCAAAGGACTGAAAGGTAACTTGAAAACATCTTTTAGAAAATAGAACAAAAGAACAGACATCTACAGAACTCTACACCCAAAATCAGCAGAATACACATTCTTCTCAAGTGCACATGGAACATTTTCAAGAATAAATCATATACTAGGCCACAAAAAGAGCCTCGGTAAATTCAAAAAGATTGAAATTGTACCAACCAGTTTCTCAGACCACAAAGGTATGAAACTAGAAATAAATTACACAAAGAAAATGAAAAATCTCACAAACACATGGAGGCTTCACAACATGCTCCTAAATAACCAATGGATCAATGACCAAATAAAAACAGAGATCAAGCAATATATGGAGACAAATGACAACAATAACTCAACACCGCAAAATCTGTGGAACGCAGCGAAGGCCGTGCTAAGAGGAAAGTATATTGCAATACAGGCCTACCTCAGGAAAGAAGAACATTCCCATATGAGCAGTCAAAACTCACAATTAACAAAACTAGAAAAAGAAGAACAAATGAGGCCCAAAGTCAGTAGAAGGAGGGACATAATAAAGATTAGAGCAGAAATAAATAAAATCGAGAAGAATAAAACAATAGAAAGAATCAATGAAAGCAAAAGCTGGTTCTTTGAGAAAATAAACAAAATAGATAAACCCCTAGCCAGACTTAGCAAGAAAAAAAGAGAGTCTACTCACATAAACAGAATCAGAAATGAAAAAGGAAAAAATCACTACAGATACCACAGAAATACAAAGAATTATTAGAGAATACTATGAAACATTATATGCTAACAAAGTGGATCACCTAGAAGAAATGGACAACTTTCTAGAAAAATACAACCTTTCAGGGCTGACCCAGAAAGAAACAGAAAATCTGAACAGACCAATTACCAGCAACAAAATTGAACTGGTAATCAAATACCTACCTAACAACAAAATGCCTGGACCTGATGGCTTCACCGCTGAATTTTATCAAACATTTAATGAAGATTTAATACCCATCCTCCTTAAAGTTTGCCAAAGAGTAGAAGAGGGAATACTTCCAAACTCATTCTATGAGGCCAGCATCACTCAAATACCAAAATCAGGCAAAGACACCACAAAAAAAAAGAAACTTACAGATGAATGTCCCTGATGAACATAGATGCAAAAATACTCAGCAAAATATTAGCAAACCGAATTAAAAATAGATCAAAAATATCATCCATCATGATCAAGTAGGATTTATTCCAGGGATGCAAGGATGATACAACATTCGAAAATCCATCAACATCATCCACCACATCAACAAAAAGAAGGACAAAAACCACATGATCATCTCCATATGATGCTGAAAAAACATTTGACAAAATTCAACATCCATTCGTGATAAAAACTCTCAACAAAATGGATATAGAGGGCAAGTACCTCAACCTAATAAAGGCCATATATGACAAACCCACAGCCAACACCTAACAGCAAGAAGCTGAAAGCTTTTCCTTTAAGATCGGGAACAAGACAAAGATGCCCACTCTCCCCACTTCTATTCAACATAGTACTGGAGGTCCTAGCCATGGCAATCAAACAACACAAAGAAATAAAAGGCATCCAGATTGGCAAGGAAGAAGTTAAACTGTCCCTGTTTGCAGATGACATGGTATTGTACATAAAAAACCCTAAAGAATCCATTCCAAAATTACTAGATCTAATATCTGGATTCAGCAAAGTTGTGGGATACAAAATTAATACGCAGAAATCTATGGCATTCCTATACACTAACAATGAACTAGCAGAGAGAGAAATCAGGAAAACAATTCCATTCACAGTTGCATCAATAAGAATAAAATACCTAGGAATAAACCTAACCAAGGAAGTGAAAGACCTATACTCTGAAAACTACAAGACATTCATGAGAGAAATTAAAGAAGATACCAATGAATGGAAACACATCCCATGATCATGGATAGGAAGAATTAATATTGTCAAAATGGCCATCCTGCCTAAAGCAATCTACAGATTCAATGCAATTCCTATCAAAATACCAACAGTATTCTTCAACGAACTAGAGAAAATCATTCTAAAATTCATATGGAACCACAAAAGACCCCGAATAGCCAAAGCAATCCTGAGAAGGAAGAATAAAGCTGGGGGGGTTATGCTCCCCAACTTCAAGCTCTACTACAAAGCCACAGTAATCAAGACAATTTGGTACTGGCCAAGAAAAGATCCATAGACTAATGGAACAGAATAGAGAGCCCCTATATAAACCCAATCATATATGGTCAATTAATATATAATAAAGGAGCCATGGACATACAATGGGGAAATGACAGCCTCTTCAACAGCTGGTGTTGGCAACACTGGACAGCTACATGCAAGAGAATGAAACCGGATTATTGTTTAACCTATACACAAAAGTAAACTCAAAATGGATCAAAGACCTGAATGTAAGTCATGAAACCATAAAACTCTTAGAAGACAACATAGGCAAAAATCTCCTGAATATAAGCATGAGCGACTTCTTCCTGAACGCATCTCCTCGAGCAAGGGAAACAAAAGCAAAAATGAACTCATGGGACTACATCAAACTAAAAAGTTTCTGTACAGCAAAGGACACCATCAACAGAACAAAAAGGCATCCTACAGTATGGGAGAATATTATTTGTAAATGACATATCCGACAAGGAGTTAACATCCAAAGTATATAAAGAACTTACATGCCTCAATACCCAAAAAGCAAATAACCTGATTAAAAAATGGGCAGAAGATATGAAGAGACAGTTCTCCAAAGAAGAAATTCAGATGGCCAACAGACACATGAAAAGATGCTCCACATCACTAATCATCAGGGAAATGCAAATTAAAACCACTGTGAGATATCACCTCACACCAGTAAGGATGGCCAGCATCCAAAAGACTAAGAACAACAAATGCTGGTGAGGATGCGGAGAAAGGGCAACCTCCTACACTGCTGGTGGGAATGTAAGCTAGTTCAACCATTGTGGAAAGCAATATGGAGGTTCCTCAAAAAACTAAAAATACAAACACCATTTGACCAGGGAATCCCACTCCTTGGAATTTACCCAAAGAATACAACTTCTCAGATTCAAAAAGACATATGCACCCCTATGTTTATCGCAGCACTTCTTACAATAGCCAAGATATGTAAGCAACCTAAGTGTCCATCAGTAGATGAATGGATAAAGAAGATGTGGTACATATACACAATGGAATACTATTCAGCCATAAGAAAGAGACAAATCCTACCATTTGCAACAACATGGGTGGAGCTGGAGGATATTATGCTCAGTGAAATAAGCCAGGCGGAGGAAGACAAGTGCCAAATGTTTTCCCTCATTTGTGGAGTGTAACAACGAAGCAAAACCGAAGGAACAAAATAGCAGTAGACTCAGAGACTCCAAGAAGGAACTAGTGGTTACCAAAGGGGAGGTGTGTGGGAGGGCGGGTGGGGAGGGAGGGAGGGAGAATGGGATTGAGGAGTATTATGTTTAGTATACATGGTGTGGGGGGTCATGGGGAAAACAGTGTAGCACAGAGAAGGCAAACAGTGAATCTGTGGCATCTTACTACACTGATGGAGAGTGACTGCATTGGGTTATGGGTGTGGACTTGATAATATGGGTAAAAGTAGTCACCACATTGTTTTTTCATGTGACACCTTCATAAGACTGTATATCAATAATACCTTAATAAAAAATTTAAATAAAAAAACATTAGAAAAATAGAACAAAATGACAAGTTAAAAATAAAAGAGAAAAAATAAGAATTGGAGATTCAAATCATAAGGTCTAACATCTTGCTAATAGGAGTTCCGGAAAATGCAAGCAGAGAGAATAGAGGGGAGAAATTTTTCAGAGATGAAACAAAAGGATTTTCCAGAACTGAAGGACATGAGTCTCTACTTTGAAAGCATTCATGAGCACCCAGGAGCAATGAATCATAGACAATCCACACCAAGGCACATTATCATGAGGTTCAGAGACACAGAAAAAACCTGAAAATTTTAGGGGAAAGGCAAGGACCGGGCACATATAAAGGATAAAGACTTAGAATGGCATCAGACAACAAAACTGGAAAATAGAAAACAACTGAGAAATCAAGTCTTTTGAGATGTCAAAATCTTTGAGAGTAATTCATTTGCAAAGTAGAATTCCATACCAAGGCAAACTACCCATCAATAGGTAATTTAAAGAGTAAATTAAAGGTAAAATAAATAAATACATTTTCAGACATGAAAGGATTCACCGTATTTACCTCCTGTGTGCATTTCTCAAGAAATTATGAGAGAATGCCCTACACCCAACCAAGGAAGTTAGCCACCAAACAAGAAGGTGCAGGGTGTCAGCCACCGAGAGAGGGAAAGCCTCAGGAAGGTGGGGAAGGACCATTCTAGAATGACAGCGTGGGGAGATATGTGACAAGTAGCCCCTCCACATGGAAACAGGAGACTCCAAAGGGCACGCCTCAAGAAAAGAAGAAACACTTGGTATTTATAGATTACCTGAAGAGGTAGAATGACAGCATTGAGAGCGATTTTAGGGCTTGTTGGAGAGTTTGGGAAGAATTCATAGGAGGTACCTGAAAATACGGAAGTGCAGCAAAGGTATATCTCAGCATAAAGATGAAGAGTACCCTAGAGGAAAGAAAGCAGGAGGGAGATGGGAGATTTAAGTCTTTATTTACCATAGCAGGAAGCAAGAAGCTAATGTGCAAAACTGAGAAATCAAAGAATACTGAATATGCATATGTTTAGAAAAATGGGGCCAAATATTAGACGAAACACCGAACAGAATGAGGGGTGATTAGAGCCTAGAGGTGATACTGAACTTGGAGAAAGGCAGACCAGATTGCTACTTTTCATTCTGCAGCTTCCAGTACAATTTAACCTTCATTCTGTGCTGGTATTATTTTGAGTTCCCCAAGTACAATGTTTTTTTATTCAACCCTTGTGTCTCCATGATCCAGCCTGGCACCTAGCAAATGGTTCTCAAATGTGTGCCTGTGGACTGAATAGAAGGAGAGATGCTAGAACTGGAGGGGCCGAGCATGGGTCCTGGCAGAGGGAGAAGAACCAGGGCTGAAGGCCACAGGGGCTTCGAATAAGCAAAAGGAAGGACCCGGTTATCTGGAGTGGAGACGGTGGAGTGGAGGGTCCTCAAAGACTGAACAAGTTAATTTATTGTATTGCTTAATCATTCTAAGAGTTGCTGAATTCTAAAGGAGAGCCCACAGAGAAATCCCAAAAGGGACGCAGGTGGAAAAGCAGAGTTTCAGAACCACTGGCAGATGGGGCTCTGAGGATCTATTTGCACGTGAACAGCTGCAGATCCCGCAGGGATCACAGAGCATCCCATCCCATCTATTCCATTCCTTCGGTCCCTTCTGCAACCCGCAGACCTGTGTTTGCTGCTTCTTTGAGAGCCTGGATACTCAACCCTGTGCACAGCAGAATTACCTGCAGAACTTTCCTGGAACAGTAAAGTATCTCCGTCTGGGGTCCCACCCCACTGGGCCTCACCTGAACCCCCGCCTCCCAAACAGTCTGACTCTACTGGTCTGGGAAGGGACCTTGACCTTCAAGGTTGGCACTAGAGTGAGGCAAAGGAGACACTCACTCTCAGGGTCCTGCAGAGCTAGGCCCAGATCCTGTCTTTATTTCAAAGTGTGCTACTTTATTCATCATGGATTTTTAAATTAATTTTTAAGGATTTTTTTCTTGGGAAATGTATTTGACTATAACATTGTATTAGTTATAGGTATACAACATATTGATTTGACATATGTATATATGGCAAAATGACTACAATAAGCTGAGTTAAGATTAATTTTGATGTTTTAAAACATTACATGAAAATATGTTGCTATTTATTATTAAGTTTGGGGCGCCTCTTAAATGTGCACCGCGGGCGAGTGCCGCGCTGTCTTCTCCTTAGCTCCGGCCTGAGTCATCGCTCTGCAGCCTCCTCTGACGCACAGCACCAGGTGCTGCTTGGGTAAGGTGGGCTGTAGGTCAGGGCGGCCCTGGCTGTTCGGAGGGCGTCCACAGCATCCTGACTTTGGCGCCCCCTCTGCTTCCTGGGGGAGGCCCCAAGGTGAGTGGAATGACTATTGCCCCCGCTCTGTGCTGGGAAACTTCCGTAGAGGGAAAAAGACGTCTGTGCAAACTGCTCTTTCCGGAAAAGCCATCCAAACAGTCCTCTGATACAAAACCCTTCCGCTTTCTGAGGGAGTTAAGTTACATGCCTGCTGGGTGCGTGAGTAGTTGATGATCATTACGGTTCACCCTGGTTTTAAGGATGTTTGTGATCCAGTGGAGCTGAGTGTTGTGTGGTAGCTGATTATCACTTACCTCGTGCTGGGGCCTTGGCCGGATGATCTCAGTGCATTCTCCTGCCACCCCATGAGGTAGGTGCCAATGTCACCCCCATTTCAGAGATGAGGAAACTGATGTCCAGAGAGGTTGGGTGACTTGCTGGAGCTCACACAGCTGGAAGAGGGTGGAGCTGGAACTGGCACTGTCATCCTGACCCCCCCAGCTTAGAAGCACCCCATCCTTCTGACTCCACCAGCAAAAATGTCTAGAGTCTAGACTGGAGTCAGGAAGCCAGGATCTCAGGATGGCATCATCGCATGAACCTGGGCAAACACGTCCGAACACAGGGGCTGGGCCACCGTGCTGGCTGTTCTAGCCCTGGTGTGCATGGACCCTGTGGCTGGACCACCTGGGCCTGTGTTCCCAGTGGTCACATGGCCTCCTGGCGCTGCTCTGAGAAAATGCCGTGGAGGAGAGTGAACTACAGGTCAGCAGGTCAGCAGGTTTGGCCCCAAATTCAGAAGAAAAGGACAGCGATGGTGTTCAGGGCTGGGTCTTGGAAACCACTCTGGTCACCTTCTCCAGGACCCGGTCCTGGTCAGAGGATTCAGCAGCTATCCTAGCCCCAGGGTGCCCTCCCCTTGCCTAAGGGCCCTTTGGCTCAGCTGGTGGAGAAAGGGCAGAGGGCAGAGGGCGGGGGTCAGGGGCAGAGCAGGGAGGGGAGGAGCAGGTCTTGGAGAGGGGGTCTGGGGTGCAATCAGAGCACAGGCTTGGCCAGAGGTGTCTGGGGTGGCTGGCCCAGCAGGGGACAGAGCTCCAAGAAACCCCTGGGTGTTCAGGAGAGAGGAGCCCTCAGGAAATCCTGCTCTGAAGCAGGAAAGAAATGAAGAGAGGCAAGGGCCATCTGAAGTTCCCCCCAACCATGGCAAGGGGCGGTTGAAGGGAGAGGTTCAAGGAGCTAGGGTGCAGGGAAGCCTCTTACAGGACAAGCAGAGCTGTCTGGAAATCACCAGTGATCAAGCACCAGAGGCCCAGCGTGCTGAGCCCAGCAGGTGGCCAGGAGGAAGCAGCCGTCCTCCCTAGGAGATGGAATGGGTGCCACGTCCTCCAGAGCCTGAGGGAGCCCCAGAAGCTATGAACCCCTGGGAGGCCACAGTTGGGGAGGGGCTGCCAGAGAGGTCAGTGCCTGGATACTAGTGGTTCTTGCTAGAATGCTTCCTGCTTCTTTGGGGCCAGGTGCAAAGTCAGTGACAGGCAGTGGCCCTGCCCTGGTCCCTCTGTCTGCACCCGGTGATCTCTACATCTGTCCTGCATTTCCCTGGAGGGCTGGAGGAAGCAGTGTGGAGGGGCAGAACTGACTTCAGGTGGCCTGTGCTGGGTGGCTAGAAGAGGTCCCTAGCCCTGTTCTAAATGAGTGAGGCAGGGACACGTGCAACCCTCCCTTCCATGGGAACACACAGTGACCACTATGATCCTCACTGACCTGGAAATCAACAGGCCTGCCCTCTGATATCAACTCTTCATTGCCTTGCTGGGAGACCATGTGTGTCAGCAGAAAAGGGGGCTGCAGACAACTGTCTCAAAGGGTCCTGGTGCATCAGAGCCATGACTCTGTGGGGCTCCTTGGCGACTGTGAGTAAAGGCTGGAGCAGCCCCTCTCTAATGAGTGAGGTCAGGGGGCCTTAGAGGAACCACCCCTCCCGCCCCCAATGCGAGGGGGTGTCCCATGACCCCTCATACTCTTTACATCAGGACAGTGTCCCCCTCCTTGGTCACCCTTGGTTCAGAAACACTTGATTCTCACACATCACCTCAGGACGCCAGTCACTAGGTAGTGTGAGAGGTTCAGGAGAGAAGTGTCCCTGTAGAGACAGACTTACTGACCAGATCAGGAACACAGGCCCAGCTCCCTCTGATCTATACTCTCTTGACCGTGGCATCATCCCAGCCCCCTGCCTGCTTCCCTTTTCCCTCCTTCCTGTTACCCTCCTTCCAGAACATTTTGGTCCCCAATTACTCAGAGCTGCGCGAGGCCTGCCAGGGAAGAAATTAGAGCCGCACATCAGCTATTCTGCATTTACCGCCTGATGGCCAAGCAGGATCTATCTTCTGCACAATTAAATGAAAAGAGTTTTAATATCGGCAGGCAAAGGACTCAACCATCAATGGAGAATTAGGTTAGAGCCAGCAATTGGATTAACGCCCAGCTGCAAGTAAAATGAGGGCTCGGACACAGGAGAGCCATCCTTCTCCCGGAGACAGGCCCTGCCTTGGTGCGGGGTGGGAAAGCCGGGCCCCTGAGACCGGCCTGACCCCAAACCCTGAGGACCAAAGACCAGGAGGGGCAACACTCCCCAGAATCCTCTGAGAAGAGGAAGCCCTTGCCCAGGTGTGCTGGAGGGGGGGAAACAAGGCTCCTCACAGCCAGCCACTGCCCCGCCCAAGAACTAGGCCTCCCCTTGTCCCCTCACCCACCCCCTCGCCCCCCTGCCGTCAGCACCCCCTTGCCTAGACCAGGCCCGCATCTCCCTTCCCTAAAGCTGCTGCAGCCGCCTCACTGCCTCTGCTCTCCCCTTCCAGGCCAGCCTGTGAATACACACAAATCAGCCTTCCCTAAGCCAGCCGCCTTCCCTGAAGAGCAACACAGGGATGCAGGGGCACATGTGTCCCCAAGTGATAAGTGTTAAGGGCATAGCACAGACCCTAGTCAAATAATTGTCACCCCCCCCCATTTTTTTTCAGTTTCGCACTGTTACTTCCTTTAAATGTATTAAATATGAAGTGCATGAATGCACCCTTGCTTTGCTAGGTGTTTATTTGTGTGCAGATTCCAGAGCAGCCCAGGGAACGAGAGCACATGTGTGTCCGTTGTTTCTGGCCACTGTCTACCTTCACTTGGCCAGCACTGCTACCCTGACAAAGCAAACCCCAGTCCTTGGCGGGAAACAAGGCACATCCTTCCCGTCAGCTCCCTGGAGGTGGGCGTCCTGCCTCCCATTCCAAACAGCGGCTCAGGAGACACGTGGTCCAGCCTGCGTCGGGAAAACAGGCAAGCCCCCATCCTATCTGTGCTGACCTCCAGAAGGAAAGACTCTGAAGCCAAACGGGTCTCTTCTGGCTGCATCCCTCCTTTCTCACTAACAGAAAGTTTCTTGCTTCCCTTTTCCTACGTCATTCTGGAAAGAGTCAGCGTCTGCTGGCATTTTTTCAAGGGGAGACAGAAATCAGCTGCTGATTACCAGAGAACGCCAGTTATTCCCTGCAAACTCCCAAATCTAACAGCCCTGAGTGTGAACCGGGGGTCCTGGGTTGTTATCCCCATTGCGGGGGTTAAAACCAGGGCCCCAGGAAGTAAAATGGCCACCAGAGAATTAGGATAATGAGATTGTCCTGAGACGCACGCACACACACCTAGGTGCCTGTTGGCCCACTGCCTGCCAGTCCGGGGCTGAACTGGCTTGGGTGTGTCTAGAACAGTGCCTGCTTTTCTCCTACATTTTCAAATGCAAATGCAACTCACTGCCATGAACTGATTTCCCGTCTTGTCTCTATGATGTCTCCACCTTTCCAGCTGCCCCCAGTGGGAGGTCTCCGGAATTGTGGAGAAATAAATTTCTGCTGTTTTTCACCCAGTCTGTGATATTTGTTACATCAGCCCAGCAGACTGATACAGATGGAAAGCTATTTGAATATGGCACCATTTTGCCTTAAGCACGGGCAATTTCAGTTCCTGCGGAGATCCTGTGTCCAAATGCTCTGCCAGGAAAGAGACAAATATACACCTTAGGGTCGTATGTGAGGTTTACTGTATCCCACGGATTAGGGCCACCCTAATGGCCTCATTTTAACCTAATTCTCTCTCCAGTGACCATATCTCCAAGTACAGTTACACTCTGAGGTATTGGGGGCTAGGACTTCAACATGTGAATTTATGGGGGCATGATTCAGCCCATAACACCTCCTGTCCTCAAGGTTCAACCCAGCAGCCGAGGTGAGGGGCAAGTGTCAATCCACTCAGTCTGTGGGACGAGCTGCCCACTCTTCTCACCGCCTCAAACATCCCCTCCATTGCTCCTTCTCTTCCAGCTCCTCTCCTGCAGAGGAGGCCCCTTCCCTGCTCCAGCCCATGGCTACCTTCCTGTCTCTGTCTTCCACACTCTTGTGCCCTGACTGTCCCCAGACACTGGGCTGCCACAGCTCAGCCAATCCCCAGTCCCTGTCTGTCAGTCTGCACTTCCCTCAGGAGTGCAGCCAGCCCCCATGGGCCTGCAGAGGGAGCACACTGGCCAGACTTGGCCCACTCTGAGAGGCCAGAGGTGGCCGCAGGAGGAGAGGGTCTTGCGGTGAGGCCACCCCAGCTCTGGAAGTTTGGGATTCGGGAGCGGGGAGAGGCCTGCGAGGCCTCCTGATGGACCTTCTTGTCCTCCCTGGCCTCACCCCTGGCCCAGTCTCCCTCAGTGGGAGAGGACAGCAAACAGATGCTCCAGATGTCCCCAAGGGCTCCTGGGCCTTCCAGTCCAGAAGAGGGTCAAAGGGCAGCCTTGAAATTTCCTGGCAGAGGAACCAGAGCTAACCACGGGGTCAGTGGTTTCTAAACTTTCCATATGCCTCATCACACTTGCATTCTGAGTACTTTCTCAATGTGTCTGTGTCTTTACTGCCAATAGTCTGCCGTTCTGGCTGTGGGTCTCACATCTGCACGAGACTGCAGTGGGGAAGGAGGGCCTAAGCCAGGGACTGGTCAAGACCCTTTGTGGTCTGATATGTTTGCTTGTTTTTGTTAGTGTATCCCCAGTACCTAGGACAGTACCTGGGACCTACGTTCAATAAAAATTTTTGAATAAATGAATGACAAAGATGAACAAACCTTGCCACAGGCCCTGGTATGCTGCAGAGAGCAAAAGTATACCAGGAGGACAGAAGCCCGTACAGGTCCTTAGGAGCAGTAGCTGGGAAGGCAAGAAGGGTCAAAAGCAAGGAATCCGGCCTCTGATGCCTGGGCCCAGAGGTCAAGAGAATAGAAGTGGAAAGAGATGAAGAAAAAGCACAGGCTGCTAGTGAGTCTCCTGACATTGGAGGCGTGCAAGGCTAGCTGGACACCAGAGTCTGGGATGCTGCCCAGAGGGAACATACCAGAGGCTCTGAGAGAGCAGATATTCTCAAACTCGGTGGTGGCAGAGAACTCTGACTCCTTGGCACCCTGGGGCTTAGGCAGGCCTCCCACCTTCCCTGGGCCTCAGTGTCCTCTCTGCAGTATGGCAGGAAGAGGTATGACCTTGCATTTCACGACAGTTCCTATGCCCTGAAGACCAGTATTCTTGAGCATTGGGAGAGTGTGTGGGCTGTGGACCCCTCAGAGCTGCTCTGCAGAGGGAGGAGGGGAAGAGAGGGTGGTGGGAGCCCTGGCAGAGGCGTGCAAAGGCCTCGGTGAGAACCGACTTTGCCCTGACTCCCACGCCTCCAGCCAGCAGCCCCAAGGGTGCTGGAGGAATGGATGAAGGCTTAGCAGAGTCAGGGGCCATGGCACCCTCCAGGGCGCCAGCCAGAGGAGGGGCTCCAAACAACACCCGTCTGGCAGTGGGTGGCCCTGGAGCTGGGATACGGGAGGCCTGGGTTCCATCCCTGCCCAAACTCTGACTTTCTGTGTGACCGTGGGCAAGTCACTCTCCCTCTCTGAGTCCCCATGTCTTAATATACCTATATATACCTAATACACTATATACGTCAGGGCTCTGCCAAGATGCAGCAGAAGGAAGCAAGACGGAGCAGACAGGACCCCACCCTTCAGGAGCTCTCAATGTGACATTGAGGGAAGGGGGAGGACGTGATACATAGGAAACGTAAACATGGAGAATCTGTAAAATGGGTTTATTAATCTCTGTCCCCGTCCCCACCCCTTCCTGCCTATTTGTGAAGGACAAAAAATAAAACCCTGTATCTGCGTGTCACTTTTCAGTACTGGGCGTCCCCCAGTTCATCATCTCATTTGTTCTGCAAGTTGACCTGCAAGTTCAATGTCATCATGAAAAAACAGGCTCTAAGGAATTAAGTGACACCCCCTGGGACCTGGGCAGTCCTCCTCGGGCCATTCTGTCTGTCTGGAGCACTCTTCCTCCCTGTGGGCACCCACAGCCCCTGGCACTTCCCTGTCATACTCGCGTCATTGCTGCCTGTGGCTTTGCCAGCCCCCCACCCTGCTGCGAGCTGTGGAAGGGCAGGATGGCTCACACCTCCATTTACAGTGCCTAGCACAGTGCAGGAACCCAGCAGGGCCATGGTGGAGCCAGGCCCTCAACCAAAGCTAGATCCTGCCCGAAGGAAAGCCTAGAGCAAAGCAGGAACATCAAAGAAAGATCTCTTTAATGCCTTTGGGTTCAAGAATCTGATTTGGAAGCTTCAAGGAAGTCATGGGAGAAATCAGAATTCTGGACCTCTTTACACATATTTTAATTCTATTTCAATTCTTTTCCATCAACATTTTTCTAATGCCTACCTCCTCTGGGGTAGAGACTGCTAAGCAAATTAAACAAAGAACCCACCTTCACGGCACTTACATTCCAACGGGGAGAGAGAGGGACGAACAGCCCAGAGGAACGGGTACGGGGTGCAGTGGTGGGTGCCACGGAGGAGACTGTGAAGTGAGGAGGCGGTACGCGTGCTGTGGCTGCATCTGGGTCGAAGAGTGCCCTGTGGTCAGGGGGGCCACTGAGGGACAGGAGGGGAAACTGCTCCAGGTGGCCGGAATAACAAGCTCAAAGGCCCTGGGGCGGGAACCCACACGGAGGCTGGCAAGGCTGCAGCCACGAGCCCAAAAAAGGAAGTAATTCAAAGAAGCAGAACATCCCGGCCTTTGTAGCTCTGTGGAGGCGCCTGTGAGGGTCTTGGCATTTCACCTGAGGACACGGGAAGCGCCAAGGCTTTGGGGCCTGAGAGGTTTATTCTAAATCACAGAGCTTTGAGGGGTGGGACGATGGGGAGAAGAGCACCCTATCCTCTGAATCCAGCCCTGGCAGGAACCCAAATCCAACGAACTCCAAACTCAGTGCTCACTCTCTCGCCGTACCTCTGAGAAGGGAGAACAGCACGTGGAAGCTGTTAGCTTCGAGGGCAGAGCCCTGGGCCGGGAACTGGGACCGGGGCGGAGGGCAGGAAGCGGGCCCGAGGGGCGGCCTCTCTGGGCGGTCAGCCGCTCCGTGAAGGGCCGGGCCTCCATGTGACTTGCCCTCCACAGCAGGAGGAATGCGGAGTCTGCCCCCAGAGCGCCAGCTGTGGATTATGTGGGGAAAAGGAGAAAGGAAATGAAAGCCTGGGCGGGGCAGTCGTGCAGGCCCACGATTGCTCAACAGGCCCTGCAGAGTCGGGTCCAGGCTCTCCCTGGTCTGGGCCCGTCCCACAGCCCCAGCGAGCCTCCCCAAGTTGCCCTGCCACAGGGTCACAGGAGTAAGAAGCTGCTTCCAATTAGATCCGCAGAATCCCACCGGCCCTCGGGGGAGGGGGTCTCAGAGTATCTTGGCAGCAGCCCCCACTTGGGGTATAGAAGAGAGGAGGACGGGACCACGGAAGTGGGGATGGAGCTCAGGACACATTCTGGTCGCTGCCTGCCTTGGTCCCCAGGGCGCAGAGGCAGTGCTGCAAGCAGGTGTGGAGAGGGTCATGCAGGCCTGGATTTGAACCCACTTATGAGGGGTGTGAGCTGCATTGCTTTGAGCCAGCAGATGAAGCTCCCTGTGCCTCCGTTTCCTCATCTGTGGAATGGAGAGAATATGCTACTTACTTAATGAGGCTTAAAAAATGATGCAGGTGAAGTGCTTCACACAGAGCCTGGCACACGGTGAGCATACATGACACCGTGGTCCCTGTCGTCATGGCTCGGCCAGTAAGGTGACTTCCCTCTCTGCCTGAGCCCCCGAGCTGGGCTTGGCTCATCCGGGAGGGGGCACGGGACTTCTGGGGTCAGGCTGGCAGGAAATCCTGGACTGGCTGAGGTTGATGCAGGAATCTACACGGGACACAAAAAGTGAGAAGGCCACCTACAGGATTGTTTCTCAAACTCCTTTGACCTCACCCACGGGGAGAAGTACATTTTCGTTGTGATTCAGCATAAACATGCATATGGAGGAAAAGTGGAAATGAAAGTTTCATGAAACAGTACTTACCCTCACTAGATATGATGCCCTCTATTTTCTATTCTCTTCCATTTCATTAAAAATAGAGAGCTCATCACAACCCAAACACAAAAATGATTAAGGAGCTAGTGTGAAATGCCAGTCCGGGGCACTTAGTCAGACTCACTATCAGCCTGTGGGGAGCATGTCCATAGCCGTGTGACTGTCCTCATCGGATCCCCAGAGAGGCACCGAGAGGCCCGGTGAGCACATGCAGCCTCGAGGCAGTTGCTCTGAGAGGCCGCTCCGCACCCCCAGGAGGTCCTTCTGCCAGGTGGGCCGTCCTCAGGGGCCTGTTGGGGCGGAAGCCGGAGCAGCACACACCGCACAGCCCGCACAGCGGGTCTCTGGCCTGGGAAGGACCAGGGACTTGGGTCCCAATACAGGCAGTATAGCAAAAGTCTTTGTGTTTGCTACCCGACTGCCTGGGTCCAAATCCCGTCTCCATGTCCTCCAGACTATACAGCTGTGGGCAAAACATTGAACTCCTCTGTACCTCAATTTTGTCATCTATAAAATGGGGATGACAATTGCTCAAAGGGTTCTTTGTGGAGTGTGTGTGTGTGTGTGTGTGTGTGTGTGTGTGTGCGCACGCACACGAGTGTATGTATAAGTGACGTAGAACAATCCTTGGCACTATTATTATTTTTATTGTTCAGTGGCTGGAGGTCAGCCCAGCTGTGTGCCAGGATATACCACATGCGGCCTCTGGTTGAAGCTTTCTCCTGCATGGACCCACAATGCGCTGGGTTCTCCTCGAGACAGTGGGGGTGGGGGTGCCTTCCAGCCCAGGCAGCAGGCAGTGTTGTGTGCCCTGCCCCTGCCCTCTCCAAAGGAGATCCCTGCTATGCAAACTCAGCCAGGCCACTCCCAGCCCCTTCACAGACACCACCCACCCTTCACTAGTAGTAATCTGCTCACTGGTCTGGGGAGGTGGAGGCAAGTTCTCAGGATGGCAGATGGATACTTCTGGGGCCAGGGGCCTGCGCGGGGCCACAGGGGGCAAGAGAAGGTTCTCAGTGGGAATCCAAGTCTCCAGGTCTGGGCCTGCAGTATTACACTGCCCCTGCTCCAGCCCCCCACAAGGACAGGAGGTAGACTGGCACCCCGATGTCAGGGGCCGTGGGGGGGATGGGCCACCCTGCCCCAGAACAGGCTCCCAAAGGCTGGCTGTTAGTGTGCGCCATTCACTGTGTTCTCCCTGGAGGGATATGTGGGTCCCACAGAGCCGCCTTCACTCTAAAGTGTTGATGAGCATGCTACAGACCACGTGACAGGTGGGAGGCACTGTTTATAGATGCAGGGGCTTCTTTCCTGTGTTTCTCAATGAAATACTCAAAACCAGAGACCCAAACCTCTCATGGGACCCATTCCCAGTTAGCACACAGGTCTCCCCTTGCCCAGCCCAAGGTCCTGACCCTGGTGTCAAACCACCCTGCGTTCCAACCCCAGCTCTTCTGGTTACAGGCTTCATGGCCTGAAGCTCATTACTCAGCCTCTGGGAGACCGGGTCTGGCACCAGTCCAGTCGGAACCATACCTACCTTGCGGGGACTCTGTGAGGATCAGATAAAGCGAAGCATGGAATTAGTTCGCACAGGGCTTGACACTTCGCACGTGTGTGACCAATACAACAGGCTTTCCTCCTCTCTCTGCAGCCCCTCTGCCCAGTCCCCACTCCTACCCTCCCCAGAATCCCAGCTCCCAGCACGGCCTCCTCCAAGGCTCTTCCGGGTGCTTGGTTCGCAAGTAGGTCTTATGGCAGCAACAACGGCCTTAATTTTAGTTCCGAGCTGGGTAATTTCCCGTGATTACAGGCCTGTCAGTGTAGCAAGAGCGGCAGCTGCAGGGAAGCCAGCAGGCCCCGTCAGGGCAGGGCTGGAGCACATGCTCGCACACGTGCCTACCCACACATGCACAAGCACCGTTCTTCCAAGCCCTGGAAACCAGGGGACCTCAGCCAGGCACGGGGTCCTGCATGTGCCCACACTGACTCCTGTAAGGAAGGGGTCCACACTGTGATTGCACACACACAGCCTTCCCTGCAAGGGATTGTCAGACAGCAAAGACAGGAGGACGGGGAGAGGGAAGGCTTTAGCCCAAGGACTCACCTATCCCCTCGTTCCTTCTCGCCCTTGCCTGTGATGCCCAAGGAGGAGCACCAGAAAAAGGTTGCCCCATCTTTGCTGCTTTGAGACCTCCCAAGGCCTCTGGCTGAGTGCACGTGAGGGTGTAGGTGGAGTGTGGGATGTGTGTGTGAGGCAGGTCAGTCGGTCAATCAAGTTATTGGACGACTACTGTGAATCTTGGCCCTTTTGGTGCTGCAGATACAGCAGCGAACAAGACCATAAACATGAAAGCACGTGAATAACATAGAGCCGCCCTTATTATGCGCAGACCCTGTACTTGTGCATTCGCCTGCTAGTTGGCGTTGTGTGCACCCAGCGCCATCATGCCCAGGGCTGCCGTCAGTGTCAGACGTACACGGGGCGGGAGTGGCCGGGTGCACTTGTCCCGAGCACGGTCTGAACGAGGTGACGCCTGCCCGCTGGGTTCAGCTCTCGTACTGTATACAAGTGTCCTTCTCACAGTCTGTTCAATGCCGTGTTTTTCACATTTTTGTGCATCTTTGGTGAATTTGCTGTTTAGAATGGCCCCCAAGAACCGCGCGGAATGCTGCCAGTGTCCCTGACGTGTCTTGTGGAGGATGCAACACGGGCTAGATAAGCTTTCAGTTGTGAGTTCCACGCTGTTGGCCACGCGTTCAATGTTAATGAATCAACAATATGTGTTAAGTAAGGTGTCTGTAAGCAGGAACCCACATAAAGCAAGGTTCTCTGTTGATCAGTTGACAAAAATGTAACTCACGGCTTACAGGAACCCATCCTGTGCTTCTCACAGGACCTATGGCTCTGCACTTGCTCACTCAGTGCTTATGGCAACTTTGTAGAATGTAACCATGTGTAGTGAGAATCGACTGTAATTACACTTGCCACAAAGAAAAGAAAAGAAAAGAAAAGGAGGAAAAGCAATACGATGGTGAGTGATGTTGCTAGGTGCTCAGGACGCACCTCTCAGGCGACGTCCCTGGTGCCGAACAGGGACCCAGTGGCAGCCAGCAGTCATGGGGATACTGGGGGAAGAGTGTCCCAGGCAGAAGTTGTGCTGCAATGAGCACAAGCGCAGGGCTCTGCAGACCCTGTGAGGCACGTGTGTCCAGCACAGAGCCCGCGGGAGTGAGGAGGCTGGGGAGGCGGGCTGGCCAGGGCCCCACCGGACCTTGCAGGCACTGGAAAGCAGCCTTTTCCCTGCTCACTGGGAAGGGGTGGTGCTCTGCTCGGCCACAGCCTGTAAGGGCCGACAGGACAACGGCTGGGGGTCTGTCCCAAGGGCCCTGGGGCCATTCAAGGGAAGTGATGCTGAGTCTTCAGACCTCCTAATAGAGATTCCAGAACCCCCCTGGGGTCTGGGTGGGAGCTGCTGACACTCACAGCACAGGGAGGCCAGCAGGAGGGGCTGCCCTGAGGCCCCACGAAGTGGGATATGCCCCTGGACAGCCCTGAGAGCTGCGGGGGAGGCAGATGTGGGGGCTGGGGTAGGGGGAGCACGGGAGTGTGAGTCTCGCTTGTGCCCGCATGTGCCCTGCGTGAAGACCTTCCCTGGGGCAAGGCAGCGAGGCTCCTGAAAGCCCCAGGCAGGGATTTCACTGGGCCCTGCTAACTCCCCCCATCCTGTCCCCAGGACACTTCCTGTGGTTGGGCAACACAGAGCTAAACTGAGAAACCTGCACACACACACACGGATATTCTCTTTCTGAAAGTTCTAATTCAATCAAACAGGTCATGTGCTCTGAGCCTCCCCACCTTCCAATATCAGCTGCTCTTCTTCCCAGGATCTTTCCCTTCTTCAAATCCTATTCATCTTCCTTTCAGACCCAACACACCCTTGGCTCTCCCAATAGGACTCTTCTGACTGCTCTGACCCTTGGCTGACCTCTGACATTTGAACCCCCCGCAGCCCTGCTCCCTCAGCCCGTGTACCACTCCCAAAAGCAGGGCTTAGGTCTCCTGATCTCCACTCTGAGATCTGCAGGCACAGCGCTAGCGCGCCCGGAAGCCTAAGGCTGAGGACAGGTTCAAGGTCAAGATTTCTGCATGGCCAGGTTGAGGGCTGAAGCTATGTGCAGTTAGGGCTCCAGCTGGGCCCAAGTTTGGACTGAGGAAGGGTCTGCAGATTGGGGGTCAGGACTTGGAGGTCTGCCTGCGCTGAGCCGGCTGGCGTGCAAGGCAATTGCTCCCATGGCCGCCTCTCACCCCAAGGAGCTCAGGGCCAATGGGATGAGAGGCTGAGGGGGCCCTTCATTCTTCCCCAGAGGATGGCCCAAGGCTGTTTGCCAGGAAGGGACCTGCCTGGAGGAGATCTGTCCAGTGAGAGCTCAGAGCTGCTCTGTGCCAGCACCACGCCCAGCTGGGCTCTGGCCACTCCGGTGCCGTGGCGATGGCACCACTGCCAGCCTTTCCCAGCCCCATAACCATGGGAATGTGCCCAGGGCTGCAGCTGTTTCTGTGATGCCACTGAGGCAGGGAAATGGCCTGCCCATATCAACCCCATCCCCACCGTCCACCCATCTGACCCAATCCTGGGGATGCCACAGGTTCTGTGACCTTGGGTTATGTCATCCCGCATGTTGTTACCCCGCCCCCCGTGCACACACACACACATACACAGTACCCTGTCTCTCAAAGGGATGCATGGGTTAGAATGGTCTGGGGGGAAGACAGAGAGGAAAGAGAGAGAGAGAGAGAGAGAGAGAGAGAGAGAGAGAGAGAGAGAGACACACACACACACACACACACACACACACACACACACGGCTGTGGGGGATGGGCAGAGGGAACTAGAGGAGAATTCTGACAGATGGGGAAGCTGGCCATCTGGATGCAGTGAAAAGCTCCAGCCACCTCTCGCCAGCCCCAGGACCCAGATGTCCAAGATCACCAACACAGGCCAGCTGCCCCAGGGGCTGTTCTGTCATTTCCCACAGCTGGAAGCTGGGGCCCCATAAAGAGACAGGAGACAGACAGAAACAGAGATAGAAGTAAAAAGCAATAGAGACTGAGAGACACAGAGCAGGACAGCGCCAGAAAAGAAACAGACACGCAAAGAGATTCACACAGAGGAGAGAAGGAACAGAAGGTCAAAAAGAAAAAGAAATCCCAAGCATCTGCCGTTTTTGGTTCCTTGCTGTTTTCCAAAGGCTGGCTCTGCCTCTAAAGGCAGCCTTCTTCCTCATGGCTCCAGGGCCTCGGCCCCTGGTAACCCCAGAGTCTGGAGTGTGGGGGTCTTCTCAGGGGTGCTGGGCTGGACACACAGGGCTCTAGAAGGCGGGGTAAGGGCCGGGGTCTTTTCAGAACCCCTGCCACCACCTACCCCAGGTCCTCCACTTACATACCCCCTGCCACCAGCTGCGCCGGGTGAATGCTCCAGCCCCTTGGGGTTCCATCTATTCCGGGCCCCTTCTGCCCCCATCCACACCCCCTAACACACAACTCTCTACTCCCACTTCCAACCTAGGCCTTTCTTCTCAGCTCCCACCTACTCCTTGGCATCCGACTGAATGTCTCAGTGCGCCCCAAGCCTATCATGCCCACACTGAGCTCCTGCTACTTCTCTTCATTTCACCTGTCAGTTTGTCACCCAGTTAGACATGCTTTGCATCTGTCCTAATCTTCCCTACGACCATTCCCCTAGCCAAGCATCCATTTTCAGTCTCCCTACTTCTAGTTGATGTCTCTGCCTGAAATTCAGTCTTCACATAGCAGTCAGTTTTATGTTTTAAAAACATAGCCTCATTTTACACACACTCCCAATAGCCCTTGGGATAAAACCTCCTTAGCAAGGCTTTCCCAAACCTGCTTGATCTGGGTGCTCTCTATCCCACTCTCATCTCGGGCTGCCTCCCCTTTCTCACCAAAACCCACAGTAGTTTACTTACAGCTCCCCCCAAATGCACACGCCTTCCTGTCTCGGGGCCTTTGCACGTGCTATTTCCTCTACCTGAGATTTTTATCCTCTTCACCCAGCCAACTCATTCTCACGGTTCTAATCTCCGCTTAGATGTCACTCCCTCCAGGAAGCCTTTTTTTTCACCGCAGACTAGATTTGGTCCTCCAGATATTTGTTCTTTCGGTATGCTATTTCTCTTTTGTACACCTTTCACCATTATTATGCAACTGTTTGAGTGGCATTATTGTCTCCCGGTACTGGACATCTGCCATGTTTGTAGCCAGCCAGCATATTCTGAATGCCCTTCCTATGTCTGAGGAACATGACACAGTTTTCAGACGTCTAAGGTGGAAGCCAGAACTGGCTCCCACAGCCGACTCCCCACACTGCAGCAAGTCAGGGTCAGGACCGAGGCCATGCCGTTACCTGTCGCCCTGTGAAACTTAGGTTTTGAAGAGAGCAATAAGAGGGTGTGTCCCATTCCTTTCCTCCTCCAGGGAGGGCCCCCTGTGCTGGCCCTCCTTCCACCAGCCCCGTAGGCCCACTCCACCCTAGGCAAGACCCTGGAAGTCCTGAGCCCACCTCCAGCGTTGGCGCCTCATCCTGGGAGCATGGTGAGCCCAGCCAGGGCTCTTGACTGTGCTTGTTCTGCCACCTGGTGGCCAAGTTGAGCATTGTTCTTCTTTAGCCACATTGCAATCCAATAGCCCTTCTGAAGAGCCCTCAGAAGTCACCTGAAGAAAAGACTTCTTTCGGCTACAGATGGGAATGCCGAGGCCGAGAAAGAAAGGGCTTTCCAGTCAAGGGATTGATCCAGAAACCCTCGCTGTAACCCCAGTCCAGGGTTCCCCATAGTGGAAGAGACTAGAAAACTGTCAGGAACTTGAGATTCCAGTTAAATTGGAAGGAAGCATGGAGCAGACTTCTAGCGATAAATGAAGCTGCTAGGGAAGGGATAGACAATTCATAGAGCAAGCTGCTACTTCTACCACTGCTAACCACAAACTAACTGCTAACTAACCACTGTCACTAACCACTAACTAACCTCTAACTAACTACTAACACTAACCACCAACTAACTGCTAGCATTCACTACTAACACCATTACTAACCCTTGTTAAACTCCAAGAGACCATTCTGACTATCAGCTGACAAAGACATTATCAATTTTAATGATGATGAGAAACAATCACACTTACACTGCTTGTGCAAGAACATGCTGGGCTAACTTTTCTGGGAGACAGTTTGCCAACAGGAATTAAAAGGACATTGTGTGCATTGCATCAGCTCAAAAATCCCAGGTCTAGGAGTTTATTCTGAAGTTTTCATCCCTTTGAAATGTACATGAAGAATTAGATGCAAGGATATTTGTTGTCATAGTTATTTATTTTAAAGATTGGGAGCAACCTTCACCAGCAGGTGATTTGTTAGACAGTAACTGGCTAGGTAAAGAATATCAGATAGGCTTTACAAACTGTATCAGAAAAAATGTTTGCCAGGTTCTGCGGCAACATCCACGTACTCTTTTTTAGTAATTTTATTGAGCTATAATTCACACGTCATATATTTCAACCTTTTAAAGTATACAATTCTGTGGCTTCTAGTAGATTCACAGCACGTGCAGGCATCACCACTATCTAATTTTAAAACACTTCATCATCCCTAAAAGAAACCCGTCAGTAATCAGTCCCCATTCCCCGTCCTCCTACCACCTAGAAACCTCTAATCTACTTTCTGTCTCTTTGGATTTGCCTATTCTTGGCCTTTCCAATGACTGAAATCATATAATATGTGGCCTTTTAGGACTGGCTTCTTTCACTTAGCATGTTTTCAGGGCTCATCCATATCAATCATGTACCAGCATTTTATTTCTTTTTATTGTAGAATATTCCATTGTATGGATATACTTCATTTTTTTTATCCCCTCACCAACTGATGGGCATTTGGGTTTTTGGCATCTTTTGGTGATTATGAGTAATACTGCTATGAATATTCATGAACAATATTTTATAGACAGGCTTTCAATTTTCTTGTCTGTATACCTAGGAGTGGATTTGCTGGGTCATGTGATAACTCACTGTTGGACTCTCTGAGGAACTTCCAGACTCTTTGCCAAAGCAACAGCATCATTTTATATTCCCGCCAGCAAAATATAAGAGTTCCAGTTTCTCCACATCCTTGATAACACTTATTATTGTCTTTTTTTATTTTAGCCAACCTAGTCACTGTGAAACAGCATCTCATTGTGGTTTTTATTTGCATTTTCCCAATGACTAATGACATTAAGCATCTTTTCATGTGTTATTGGCCATTTTTATATCATGTATGTTCATTTTACACATAAGGAAGAAGAGCCAAATTGATAAATAGAGTATTGTAACTCCAGGGGGAAGGATGTTCTCAGCCCAGGGTGAATCCCCTATGAAACCAATGAAACAGAAATAAGTCAAGGGAAAGGGTAGCTTGGGAAAAACCATCTTTATTGCTCATAGCTTGCTTGAACTCACTGGCTAGGCCCTGCCCCGTCTGTCTCCTCTGGCTGCCACTTACACTCTGCCTCCAAGGTGCACTCTCTATTTCCCGCCTGCCTCTTCTGGGAGGAACTCCATTGGTGGGTCCTTGGTGACTGGCAGACACCAGACCAATTATGTAGCAGGAATGGAGAGGAGGAGAGAATGGCCCTTATCTTCCACCCCCTGCCCCAGAGGCTGCAGGAGGCTGCAGTGGTAAACACTTATTGATATGTAAATGGACTAAGGCCAGGTGGGAGATTCTGGAAATTCTGTAATTCATCCCACAAGTATGATTTCAAGAAGTTTCAAATGTGCAGAGAAAAAAAATCTTTCAGGAAACACACAAAAACATCAGTAGTTATTCCCTTTAGGTGATGAGATTATGGCTGATTTTTATTTTCTTTTTTAATCCCTTCTCTATCTCCCAAATGCCCTGCAAAGAGTATGAATTACTTTTATGATGTGGGACTAAAGGAAGACTGCATGACAGGGATTTTAGACAGGGCCACACCTTGACAATTGTCTGACCAGGAAGGTGCTGGGCAGGTGCGCAACATGGCCAATAACAGATTAGGGTTTCACATGGCTGCATCTCCTTTCACTGGAACCCTTGTGATTGCAAGGAGGAAGGTGTCCCTCAGAGGACGAATGGTAGGCAAGATGTGTAACCAGGACAAGCTTCCTGGAGGCCAGGGAACAGAGCTGAGTTTTGGAGGACAGATCCACTGCAGGGAGACCAAGAATAGGAAAGATCTCGCTCTGACCCACTGCATCCCTTTCCACCTGTTCTCTATACTGAAATCTCCTTCCATCCCCTTCAGTCAACAAAATTTCCCAAGAACAGTGCTCAGTTCTCATTCTTCTCCCTCCTGCCAGGGAGCAGGGGAGGGGAGGGATGGCCCTTGATGATGTGTGACATCAGGGGCCCTTATTTGGGTCGGGGGTGGCAGGCAGCAGGCTGGAATCCAGGAGGGCACACAATGGAGAGGACATAAGAGGAAGACCTAGAACTGAGGGACCTCCGCCCTAGAGAAAAACAATGAAAGGGACCCAAGCAATTTCCAGAACAAACCCAAAAGGCTAATGAGCACACGATGAGATGCTCACACTCATTAGTTATCAGAGAAATGCAAATTAAAACAACAATGAGATGTCACTTTACACCCATTTGACTTGCAAACATTTAAAAGCCGGGTAATGCCAAGTGTTGGTGGGGCTGCGGATGGGAGAGTAGGTTTTGCAGGCATTCTGGAGCACAAGCTGGCACTACTTCCTCACATTAAGAAAAGGCATAACTGATGACCCGGCACTTCTGCTCCTGGGTATGTTTCCCAGAGAAAGGCTCACTCACACAGTTCCATAAGGGAGCAGGCCTGTGAATGTTCACCCAGAGGGAGAGGACAGGGCCGGTCACATGTGGGCGATGATACCATGTGGCACCATACAGCAGTCAAAACAAGGGACCAGATGAGCACACAGCAACATGGGTGGATCTCTTACAAGCACAGTGCCAAGGAGCAAAACATTAGAAGCAGGAGGAGGCATATATCCAACAGCATTTATGCGCATTAAAAGTACAGCCATACACAAAACGCTATATATTTTGCAAGAACACGCAGAACACAAATGTTCACATTAAACCCGCTGGAACATTTGCCTGTTGGACAGGAACGGGAGTGGAGGTGGAGACCAAAAAGAATACATTTTGAAGATAAATCAAGCAAGAGGATCCCTGCACAGGCAAAGGATGCTGGTGTAACATGAACTAAGAAACAACAAACACACTTCTGCACCAGAGGCCCAAACAAGAGCTGTAAGCCCCTCCCCTCTAGAGGTGCAGGTGTTCACTCAGCTATGCCTCCATTAATTTACAAGGTCGCTGGCTCCTGCAGCCTTGGGCGATGACCCAGACTCTAGGAGGAACAGACTTCCAGAGAAAAACAGAGCCAGAGGAACCAAGGAAGTCAGAGGTAGACGCACAGGGGCCTGGAAGGAAAAGTCAGATGCAGGACAGGGGGCACAGGCTGCCCCTGCTCAGGGCCATCGGCAGCGTGTGTGGGACATGGCCTGAGGAGTCCCGGGGGCACCAGGCCCTCTCATTCCTCCACAGGTGGGGCCCCGGGAGCTGTCCAAGTTCGGGTGTAGACTCTAGTTGTATGATGTGCCCAGCCTCTCACACGGATGTCAGCACCTTGGCGCCCGAGCGGGAAGGCATCGACCACCTGAGGAGGGCCCTCCGGGCGGACAGAAGCTCAGGGTCGTGGCCATGCCACCTCCGTGAGATCTCAGTCCTCACCTCCAGGGACAAAGGAGAGATATTAGGAAGGTCTCACTGTTGCTTCTCTACTCAGCCCCAGTGTGATGACGGTGCAGGAAGAGACCGTGAAGGAGAAATAGACCCATGGGCTCCTGGGGCAGGAGAGGCCAGGGTTGGCTCCTGCTAACTAATACCTCTGGAGGACACTACTTCCTCCTCCTTTCCAGCCACCCCCTCTAGCTCCTTCCTTACCTTTTAGCACTGCCTTTGTCAGAGTCCAGTTAAAGACACTTACGGGAGCTCTGTCCTCCCTAAGTGGTTTAGACCATCGCTGCTCTGCGGTTCAGTCCTGCCCCTGCCCACTGAATGGAACTGTGGCCACTGGGAACCTGTCCAGAGAATATGACTGAGGGGGAATGGACTCGGAGCTCTGTCTAAGGAGCTGCAGTCAAGGGGACTGAGAGTAACTGGAAGAAAAGCAGCCAGGCCGGGAAGAGCTGTCTATAGCGTCATGTCTCCAAGGGGATGTTGGAGGCTGGGGGGACTGAGGCTGTGACCCACCTGATGGAGCTGAACTTGGGCTGTGGTGAAAGACAAAGGACAGATTTCTATTCAACATAAAGGTGAGCTTCCCCACAGCTGCCTGACAACTGAAGAGCTATAGATAGGTAGTAAGCACCCTGTCACTGAGGTAGGTAACTACCTGGCTCCCAACCACCTGCTGGGACAGGTCCGTTCACAATGCTCTAAGAAAGCTCCTTTCCCAGGGCCCACCAGCCTCAGCCACGGCTGACTCTCACCCCTCCCAGCATCGCCAGGGCCCATGAGCCACTACACTCATGCTGCAGCCCTGTGTGTGCACCAGACACCAGATAAAACTGAGACTCAGAGAGCCTGGTGCCGGAGCAGAGAGAGTCAGGCAGCAGGCAGCCAGTCAGAGACAGAGCGGGCAGCTGAGGGGAAGCGCTGCTGCACAGCTGGAAGGCAGGGTGCACCCAGGTCTGGGGCAGAACAGAGCCCAAGGCAAATCCACGACCACCAGAGAGAGCCTGTGTGTCTGCCTGCTCACACAGAGGCTGGCCTGGTTGTCAGGGCACTTTGCTAAATTCTCCCACCTCTCCCCACAAAACGAGTCTATCCTAAGGGAAAATGCAAGGTGCCTTCCAGGGGAATGCTGCTTTAATTCGCTCCTCTCTGCCATCTTCCTGTATTTCTACACCTGTATCAGCAATGTCTCTTTCATCTGTTCATGTGCATGTCCACTTCCATTGGGTCTGTTCTGTTTGTCTGCCTCTCTCTTCCAGGTCCCTCACTCCCTCTCAGTGTCCCTGGCTCTACTCTCGATGTCCCCCCTTTTGAAGCCTCTGACTCTATTTTCCTAGCTCTCTTTATGTCTGCTTCTGACTTTCATGGTTCCTCTGTCTCTCCCAGAGCTGGCTTATTCCCTCCCCCAACTCTCCCTATTGTTCAGTCATAGGAACAGAGAATTGGGAGATCCCTTTAGTCCACCCCTGGATCCCTCTTGTGATCCCTGAAAGGCATCCTCTACCCCTTGCTGAATGGACAGTAAGCCTGGCCCAGCCCAGAGGAGGGATGGATAAAAGATATTTATATGAAGCATTCAGGTTCAGCTTGATCCAGAAGCTCAGGACAGACTGAGCTTCACAAAGGATCACGTAAGTCAAGGATTGGACTGAGCTGGGGTTTACAGGGCATTGGCAGCAGAAAGGGGCCCTTAGGACTAGTGGAAGGGAAGGCTTGATGAGTAAGGATAGCCTCAGAGTTACATACCTCTTGGTTGAGGAAACAATACAGGATGGCAACAATGAAGCCCTGTGGAGCCAAAGAGAAAGGACTGCATCAGGATATCTTTTCATGGCCTCAATGCATCCACAGTCTTTCTACTGCCTTTTCCTGCACAGCCCCCAAGCTGTAGTCCAGGTCTTTGGTAAAAGGGAGGGTAGATGCCTTCATTACTAACTATGTGCCTGGTATATTATCTAATGCGATCATCATAGCAAGGCTGTCAAAGCTGTACTTTTGGCCTATTTCCCTGATTTTCTTTGTTTCTACATCCCCCAGTACTGAGGACAGAGCTCGTCACATAATGGGTGCTCACTAATGTGGGTGAATGGATGGATGGGTGAGGCGGTGGGTAGATGGATGAATATGTAGACAGATAAGTGGATGATGGCTGGGCTGATGATGGGTGGACGGGTAGGTGGATGGATGATTAAATGGATGGGTAGATGGGTGCAATGATAGATGAGTGAATAGAGGGTTGAATGGATGGAAGATGGACAGACGGATGGATAGCAGAAGAGATAGATGTGTGGCTGTAAGGAAGGACAAACAGCTTAGCAGCAATTGCCCTACCATGAAGTCAACCAAGTCAGTGGGCAGCAGGACCTCCCTCCTCCCCAAGCACTCGGAGGGAGGAAGTGCCCAGGGGGTCTGCACCTGGAAGGAGCCCAGTCCCAGCTCCAGGGGGAGGCGGATGCCCAGGCCAGCACTGTCGGGCAAGAAGTTGAAGATGATGTAGTGAATTCCAAACAGTGGGATGAGGAGAAGTGTTGATTTGGAGAGACGCCTGTGGGAGAAGACAAGTCCTAGTCACCCAAGGCTGGAGTTAGAAATTCCCACATGTCCTCTGCCTGTTCCTATTCCCCACTAGCTCCCCATATAGACCCTGTGCACCAGCCACCCTGGAGAAGTCCATCATCCCCACATGCACACACTAGGCTTCCTTACTTCGGGACCACGTATTCTGATGTTCCCTTTGCCAAACGCTCTTGACTCAGTTTGTTCCAGGCAAAGCCTATGCATCTTTTAATTCTAGTTCAAAGACCTCTTCCTCCAGGAAGTCTTCCCTGTCCATACCTTGCCCCTGGCCCCCATTTAAAAAGGTCCTCCTTCCATAGCCTCCTGCAGAAATTGATCCCAGCACTCATAAGCCTTTCTGGCCTGGTGACTGTTTGGAGCCTCCATCGTCCCTACATTGAGATCTCCTAGAGGACAGGGACCAGAGCTCTTCTCTGTTTAGGACCATGGGGAGGAATATGGGACCAGCATCATGGATGCCAGATCATAAATGAAACAGAAACACACTGACTTCGACTCCAGGTACGTCCCCAGTAGCCCCCGACATGTGCGCATGTGACACACACACACACGTATGTTACCAGCACTGGGACTGGCTGTGGAGGCCGCCCCGAGCCGGCTCCAGTTTCCTCAGCAGGATGCGGATGATATTGAGAAAAAGCCCGAAGTTCACCTGGCAATAGAGGTGCAGAAAGGTCAGGGTCAGGGGATGGCCCTGGTAACCTGGGGGTGGGGACGCTTGGGAACAAGAAACCCCAAATCATCGAGACACAGGGATGTGCCGGTGGATGGGCGTGCAGACCACTGCTCTAGAATTCGTATCCTGCAGACTGGGAGGTCCCACAGGGGGCTCAGGGTCCTGCTCCCTCTCTAGTCCTCGAATCAAGGGTGAGAGGTCAGGCCTTTGCATCCCGCCTCCAGCACCTCCCAGGGTCTTCTCTGGCACAAAGCAGGTAGTCCTCACTTTGCAAAATCGCTAAGCTGGGAAAAACTGACCAAGGCGACACAAACCAGTCCTGGCTGCCCTGTGGTCTGCGTGGGAACAGGTGGTAGGTTTCAGCCGCAGGGCTCTTTAGCCTTCTCCCACCCGAGCCTCACTGCAGGGACAGCTGATCCGCAACCAGAGCACCAGGCCCATCTAAAGCATGAGCGACAGGGGCCTGGGTGCTCATGCACTCGCCCCCTGGTTTTGCCAGAGGGAGAGTGAGGTCCCGGGAGGGCCTCCCAGAGACTCCACAGCACAACTTAGGTGTCTTGACTCCCAGGCTGGAGTCGTGTTTCATGCTGTGTACAGCCCCTCAGGGGGCCCAGGGAGGTTGGCTGAATAAAGCAGAGGACACTGGCCCTGGAGACTGACCCCAACAGAGAGGACGATGGGCCCTTTGATGATCCACCAGTAGGGGGAGCTGTTGTCCAGGTCCCAGCACCTGGGGAGAGGACAGGCAGGGGCTGACTGGGTGCCAACAGTGCAGATGCTGGAGAGTGCAGCGCTCCACGCACCTCTTTTCCGTATCCATGCTCCGCTCCCCCTGCGCTCCCTACTGGCCTCTGGGGTCCTGTCTCTACTTGAGACTTCCAGCCTCCCTCCACTGCCCATCCAGCCTTATCTCCCCTCTCAACCAGTTAGGCCCCTTCCAAGGAGCACCCAATCCATATTAGGTTCACCCTATCTCTTCATCTACATGGATGAACCTCCCATAAGTCAGTCTGTTTTTAACACTTCCCCTGTTGCAGGAAGCCCCCACCCCACCTCTCCCTGAGCACCGCAGCCCTAAGAATCTGAGCTCCCCTCCTGCCAGGCTCATCCCCCTTCTACTCTATCCATGGACTGCCTCCCCATCTCCCACCAGCCCACCCTGCAAGCCTGAAAGCAGACCTGGGGTCTCCTCCTCCTTTCCCCAGTATGGAGATTAGCCTGACTGTCCAGCCCACACCCCATGGGGACCCAGTTCAGGCATGATGAGGTGACTCAGGCATGAAGAGACTCACGCAACATCTTCAAAGGCCAACTTGCAACCCACCCACGTGCCAGTGAAGAGCAGGGGAAGCCCTGTGGGGGTAGAGGGAAGGCATGAGCAAGGGCTCTGCATCCTGGGCTCAGAGACCCCCTCCACCTCCCACCACCACTGCCGCCACACAGAGCACTATGAGGGTGGTAGGAGCCCGAAGGGGGGACACATGGCCCCATTATCCAACACCTGCTGTAGGACTATAGGCTGTCCTCCCCCACCTCTGGGCCTCAGGTCATCATCAGGGAGCCGGAGGGATCCAGTGTGTGCTCCCTGGGCGTCCCCAGCCCTCTGCCTCCCCCATGGTGCCCAAAGCAGCCCTCAGTGCTCACCCCAGCCCGCAAGAACCAGCCACCAGAAGGTTCTCCTTGTGCTGGGCGATGTGGAGGCTAAGAGACAGGTCAAGTAGACAGCTTCTGCCAACAGCCAGCTGAAGTTGGTCATGGTGGTGAAATGGGATGTAGCCACAGAGACCTTGCACAGAACCTGTGGGCCAGGGGCCTGGGTGCTTCAGAACTGGGATGCCCAGTGGAGCCCCACCCAAGTGTCCCCTCCCCCTCCGGCTGCCCCAGAGGGGATGAGCTATGGAAGGTCGTAGTGAAGAGCACAGATTTGGGATGCAAATCTACCACCTATTAGCTGGGTGACCTGAGATTTTCATCTGGAAAAGGAAAAATTTCCAATACCAGTCATGGCCTCATTAGGACTAAATGGAAACTTGTGGGGATGAATTGCCACGATCTTCACTTTCACCCCTTCCCTGGTGAGCTGAAGTCAATTCCTAGAGCTGTGGATACACCACTTAGGCCTGCCCAGCTCTGTCCTACAAACACACACATGGGTACCTATGCATCCATTCACTCACTACGTAACTCACACATCCGCCACAGGTGGGGAGCCCTGCCTCGGAGCCCAGACGGCCCAGGCTTGGCTCCAGTCCCACCTCTAAGCAGCTGGATGACACTGCCAGTTGTCCATCAGCTACAAATGGGCCTGAAATGAAAATGTATGTAGGAAATAAAAGGTGATATATGTAAAGCACTTAATGTAATGCCTGAAACATAAGTTCTCTCTATATATATTATATTACTTCTTTCATTAAGATCATCTGTTGATTTGTTCATCCACTTATCTGCTCATTTCCAGCACAGTCTGAGAGTAGTGGGTAGGTGCTGGGCCCCACACTCGGCCCGACTTCCTCTTACTTTCAGTCTCCACTCATTCTCCCACCTCCCCTCCCTCATTATGACTTGCCTGTTCCCTGGACAAGCCCCAGGTTCTTCTGTCTGTGCATCCCTCCATTTAACATGTCCCCACTCCCCATCTCCCTATCTTTGCTGCCCACCCAGCTCCAAAGCCATCTCCTCCACGAAGCCCTCTCTCGTCCTTTCCCAGCTCCTGAGCTACCTCCACCTGGCAGTCGCATAATCTGGGGCATTCTGTCCCCTAGGCCCCCTGGGCACGTCTTGAGGGAAGGACCCAGCTCTGCAGGCTCTTGGCATACGCACGCCCAGCCACAGCCAGGCGAGTGCTCAGGGGAGCTATGAAGTGAGAGGGCTGGGTGGGGGAAGAGTGGTCCAGGCTGGAGTATGGGATGGGGAATGGAAAGACGGACACAGAATACGGAAAGCAGCATATGGGAAATGACAAGGGCTGGCACCCTGGTCTACGAAATGGCATGGGGATTTCAGACCTGACTGCAGAGAGGGGCGGGGAGGAGGAGGGTGTTTTTCTGTTTTCTGATTGGCAATGCTGGAGCCCCAGGGTCAGCCCACAGGACAGGGCAGGCTCAGCATGTGCGCCTAAGTCCCTAACCCAGCGTCCTTTCCCGCCCCGCCCCGGCACCTCCAGCCACAGCTGTACCGTGGAGAAACTGCAGTGGTCCGTGTTCTCGCCTCGGAAGAGGGTGGCGTCCTTCAGGAACACAGCGGCTGCCTTGAGGATAAAGGTGGTGAACAGCTGGGTGTGGATGTAGTTCCGTGGACAGTGGAGCCTCCTGGAGGGGATGCAGAGGGAAGAGGAACAGGGCAAGTGGGAGAGGGGCTTCTGGCGTGCTTACAGCAGGCCTGGTGAGGATGAGCAGTTGAGGAGGTGAATGGAGTTGAGTGGGATCGGCCTGAGGTAAAGTTGAGGCTTCAGTTTCAGCCTTGCAGGACAGCTGGCCAACCAGTGCCCGGGGCTCAGTGTAGGTGAGGGAACAGAGTACTAGTCCCTGCCTTCAGTGGGCTCACGGTCTCAGGGACAAGGGTAGAAATGGCAAGGTACTGCCCAAGGGAGTCCCCTGGATGACCGGAGCAGTGGGCCCCCCTCCCCCGAGCCAGGAAACAGCACAGCCCGGGCTGTGGGCTCAGACTGTCTAGCCTGGGGAGGGGGCTTAATGAGGGCATAGGGTCAGAGGGACAGAACAGTCAAGAGGGGCTCCGCAGAAGCAGCAAAGAGGATTCTCAAAGCAGGTGGGAGCTGGGCTTTGAATTTTGACAGATATAAACATATTGAGAAGAAGGGCGGCAGGCATTCCAAGCAAACAGAGCAACTTCCACAGGAACAAAGAAAGGCACAGAGATGGGAGTGAATTCTGGGGTGTGAAGGGGTGGGTCTACACGGGTGGAAAAGGAAAGGAAAGGTTAGGAAGGCCACGGGGCTGGATCAGGGAGCCTCTTGAATACCCAGGCAAAGAGTCACACCCGGTGCTGCGGACAATAGGGAGACAAAGAAGGTACTTAGCAGGTCACGAGGACGGCGAACCTTAGAGCAACCAGGACGGCGATGGCCACGGAGAGAGCTACGACAGAGATGCTGTGGCCCAGGGTGTAGATGATCTTCACGGTGGAGAAGTAAGATTTCTGAGGAGAGTAGAGGCGGACAGAGTCTCAGCGGCTGTGCCTTCAGGGAAAGGGAGGCTTGGCCATCACACGGGTGAGACTCTAAGCTCTACCCTGAAAATTCCTCCATGGACGGAAGCATTTCTTTACGGCCTGTCTTCTGCCCACCCTGCTCGCGTGGGAGGGGGCAGTGGCAGGGAGAGAAATGCCGACCTCTCACCTTGCTTTGAGGGTGGGAACAGGCAGGTGGTGGCAGAAACTATTTCCCTGGGGAATGGTAAAAGCTCAAGAGCGAACTGGGCTTATTTATGGCATTCAGCTTGCTGAACTAGTTGGCTTGGGCACACTGACATCCCCAAATAAAGTGGACAGCCAGGGAAAGCCACAAGGAAAAGCTCTTTCCATGACCAAGTCCTTGAATCAGTCAAAGTCCAGCCTGGATGCCAGAGTGGGATGGGAGGTACAGGCCACGGGACAGAAACAGGGGCCCAGCCCCACTGAGCAAGGCAGGCAATCTCGGATTAATCTTCTCAGCTGAAAAATGCTTAGACTCACTCTTTCCTTTGCAGGGCTCAGGAGAAGAAGATGTGGGATTATAGGTGTGGAAGCAACTTACAAAGGCCCTGCTCAATTTGGAAGCGTGAGGTATACAGGCTAGATTAGGGGCTCACTGCAGTCACTTCTGAGCTTGAGTTTACCTCACTGGACCACACCACAGCCATGCACACCACTCCACACAGTAAGGACCAAGAGGGGAAGGGGCTTGTCCAGGATGACTAGGGGCCTTTGTTTCCCTGCAGCTCCTAGAATCTCCCTGCCCGAGATGCCTGGGTACTGAGAGGGTATGCCACCGAGACGGTGGCCAGCACACCTCCAACCCTGCCCTCTGCTTCTCTTCTAGCAATGTGGTCCATGTATCACCCTTGAAAAAATTAGCAGAAGACCCCCCCCTCTCTCACACTCTTCTGGAAACTGCTCTAATTCCTATCCCAACCTGTTGGCTTCACTGGAAATGGTGGCACCTACAGTTTTGCAGTCCACCACCCATACAAACATCTGTGACGACCCTTCCTCCAAGATACCAGGAGCCTCTTACCTCCTCCGTTAACGTCTCCAGTGGTACAGGGCAGGCCACAGGGTAAGGCGGGAAGGGCTCAGACCAGCCTGTGACAGTGCAATCCCGCTTCACAGCCCCTGGGAGGCAAGCAGAGGCGGGAAAGCAGAGATCTCGTTATAACAAATCCTCCTCTCTCCCCAGGAGGGGTTGGGGAGCCCTGGACCATCGAGTGACACTGGTAGGGTTTGCACAGACATCCTCTCTCAGAGGCTGTTCCAGGTCCAGCCTGCCTGGGACACATTCTGGGGCCTTCGTCTCTGGCCTCAGTGTCACCACCTGTTAAATGGAGAGAATTATTCTCTTGAGGAGCAGAGCTGTAAGGGCTGGGGGAAAAAAGGAGGCTCTCTCTGCCTCCAGAGGGATTGTTTGCCCCAGACACCCAGGCCAGGGAGGTGAGGCAGAGCAGCGGGGTGCCCTCCCACGCCCTCCCACCCTCCCCTCACTAGTCACAGGCAGGATCTTAGCAGGCAGACGAGCTCTGCCCCTGCACCCTCACAGCCAGCCTCCAGCTACATCGGAGAACATTCACCTGGCGCCGGACCCTGGGCCCAGCAATCCCATGCTCATGCATACTTACCCCCTGTGGGGTTAAGGCCCTTGTTCTCCCCAGGCCACAGGTCAGGAGACTAAGGGTCAGGCTGCCCGACTTGCCCAAGGTAACACCAAATGTCCAAACCCATGTCTCCCTGCCCCCAAGCCAGGGATGTGTCTGCCATATTCTAGCACCACCAGATGAAACCACTTCACCTCCACGCCCACCATCACACCCAGAGCCCTCACCTGGCTCTGAGCTGAAGTGAGAGAAGAAATCTGGGCAGGGGAGAGTCACCCACTCGCCAGGACCTGCCATCGGCCAGCACAGCAGCCCATCCCAGGTCCTAGGGCAGCCTAGGTAGAGGGATGAGAGCAGAGGGGACTCAGCCCGGGACAGGCCCGTCCAACGTTCTGAGTGATGAGGCTGGAGGAGATCAAGGAATCTGAGAAGCCCTCTCCTCCCGCCGCAGCCCCATACCCAGGGTTGTGTTGGCCATCCCCTCCGCGTGCAGACAGGCGCTCTCCTCCTCTCTCAGCTGCTCAATGAAGTCACACTCTGGATGCACATGGACCCGTACCTGCAGGAAGAGTCCACGGAATGAGCCAAGCCAACTGGGACTCCTTCTCGGTTTCAGTCCACCTCAGGCAAGAGGCAAAGTTCCGCTCACTTCCGTGCCCCTGCTCCTGAGCACAGCGCCTGGCTCTCAGCACTTACAGGCGTGCTGGTGGAAGGAAGGAAGGAAGGGAGGGACGGAGGGAGGAAGGAAGGAAGGAAGCGGGTGTAGATGGTATGCTTTCCCTTTTTATCGATGCAAGCAAGTTCTGGGACACATCAAATCAAAGCATGCGGAAGCTGTCATGGAGATGACCCCCTCTACACACACCTGTGTGGTGGCCTTTCCTCTGTCCCCACTTTCTCACCCCCTGTTCTGCACTCCTGCTCCCTGGAAGAAACTCTTCAGAAAGTACCTTGGAAGGCAGAATAATGCTTCCCACAGAAAAGGCCTGCACCCTAATCCCTGACCCCCAGGGAAGTGCTACCTCACATGGGAAGAGAGACTTGGCTGGTGTCATTGAAGTAAAGGTCTTAAGGTGGGAAGATTATCCTGGATGATTGGGGTGGACATGAGGGTCCTTGTGAGAGGCAAGCAGGAATGTCAGAATCAGAGTCAGAGAGGGAAGAGTGGCGATGGAGGCAGAGGGGTGTGCGTGTGTGAGCGAGAGCGAGAGCAGAGCGAGCTTCTACCGCGGAGTGCACACAGGTGAGGGGGACCAGGCCCTCTCGCTGCAGAGGACAGGGCAGTACAAGCGGCCTGTATTGCACCCTATACCAAGCCCCTGATAAATCAGATCCCACTCAAGACACAACAGCCCTGGGGAGCAGATAATGCTCCCTTTTTTTTTACAAAGGAGACAAGTGAGGCTCAGGGAGGGTGGGGAATTTGCCCAGGTCACACAACTAGTTTCCTGGCGCCAAAATTCAGGTCCAAAGGCTGTGAACCCAATGGCAGGTCCAGGTGGGGCTTGGGAAGCATGGCAGCCCCCTCCCTCTAGCCAGTGGAGGAAGGACGAGACCTCAGTCCACGTGGGCATCCAAGAGACCCCGGAAGCCGGGGCTGCCCGACCAGTACCCTGGGGTCTCCCGTCCTGGTCCCTGTGTCACCTGCAGTAACTCCTGGAAACCACCCTGGGAAATCACAGCACATTCAAGGAAGGCCCCTGCCCTGGCCCCACTTTCTAGCATTCTAGGCCTCTGAGCAATACTAGGTTGCCCAAAGCGTCCCCAGCCCCAGGGCAGATCATGAGAGAAGAGTCCGCCAGAGGCCAGCAGGAAGCAGCTGTCCTCTTACTGGTCTTACTGCTCAGGAGCCCCGGGTCGCTGGCCACACCCTCTTAAAGGGCAGCAGCCCAGTGGGGGTGTGGCTCCAGGGATCCTGGGAGGCAGAGGGGTCTGGAGACCTTGTCAGAGGAGGTGTGTGTGGAAGAATCGGGGGCATCTGGCTTAGAGAAAGTAGGACTTGGGGTCCAAGGGGAGGGCCTGGCTGGCTCCCCGATTAGGAGGCACCGTCTTGAGATGACAGACAGACTCTCTGTGGCCCTCGGAGGGACATACAGGCCCTGAGGGCAGCAACAGGAAGGCCAACTCAGCTGAGCCCTGGGAAGGCCGTTTTCACAGCCAGAGCTACCCTGGGAGGGCATCCTGCCTGGGAAGGGGAAGGGATGGAAGGAGGGAGCGGTGGTGTCAGGAGCTCCCCAAGCCACAGCTGCTGCCTGCTTGGTAGGGAGGAGCTCCTGGGCTGGAGGAGGGCGAGGGGACCCACTAGGCTCCAGCTGGACTGCTGTATTGCCCGCAGCTCCGAGACCTGGAGCCCAGGTGGAGAGGCAGGAGGGTCTAAGCTGGCTACTCACGATTGGTAAAGAGCTCAGCAAGCAGAGGATGCAGGCTCCCCATGCCCCGCTGTCCATGGTGGGGGCTCAGCAGTGGCCACCTCAGTCACCTCCACGAGCCCTGCCTGCCTCCCTTCCCCACTGTCCCCTGCCGCTGGCTGCCACAGCGCCCTTGGCCTCCCCTCCCCAGGAGGCTGTTTGCATAGGCAGGAGCCAGCAAAGGGGAGAAGACTGAATATTCACTGGATGAGGCTGAATATTCACAAGATTGCAGGACACCGTGCCCAGCACAAGACCCTGGGGAGGGACTGCGTGTCTCCAGAAAGGAGGGCCTGAGCCCCCCCAACTCTGGGTGTCTATCATGATAGCAAGGGCCCAGAGACGGACAGTCATAGGACACTTCCTGCTCAGTATTTTCTTCTCTGAGTCCAGCCCTCTGCTGGCCCACACTGGAGAGAACCACCCCCACAATGTAGGAGATTCAGAGAAGACCTGGGCCTGCCTTCAGGGAGCCCCAGTTTTGGGGGGTGACCCCAACCTCATCCATGGGGCCGGAAGGTGGGCTCAGGGCCGGAGGGGCCTGCAGGGGTGGGGGTGGGGACTGGAGAGCAGGAATGAGCTTGGGAAAGGAATGATGACGAAGCCCGGCATGGGCTGGCCTATCGGCAGGACCTCCTTGCCTTCCCCGGCGTGGAGGCCGGGCTGGATCGCGAGCTGAAGTCCTCAGATACCAAGGCTCTGGACTTCACAAGGGGGCTTGTCAAAGTCTCTCTGGAAGTCCTCATGGCAACAGAAAACAATGAGGCTGAGTGGGAGGCTTGCCAGGGGTTTCATGGAGCCGGGCCACCTGGATGGGGTAAGACCACTGTGATGAGTAGCAGAAATGAGAGGACTTACATGCTGCTCCAGTTATTTTCAACATTCATTACTTGGTCATTTTTATTATAGTTTTAGACTTTAAACCATGGAATCGCCGTTGGCCAAGCTAAAGACAGTGTTGTACGTTGCCCTGGATCTTGCGCAGCACTGGGTTTGAAAGCCCATTTCATCTCCAAGGGCCCCGGATGCCCCAGCACCCGGTAGGCCCCGACATCTGCATGCAGGCCTGCATTCCCGGAGCTTGCTGGGCTGGATGCCGGTGACATCAGACATGTTTACAGCCTGACTCAAATCATGAATGATGCAGGCTCCTCGCCCCCGCCACATCTGGACTGAGGAATCATTTTACATCAGCATGGCTTTATTCTTCCATTTGTATTCATCGCCAGCAAAGTGTTGAAGAAAAATATTTTGAAAAGAAAACATGAGCCAGCCTGTGCCTCAGACCCCTTTGCCCCTGCATATACAAAAAAAAAAAAAAAAAAAATCCTCAACAAAGGATTAGCAAAGCAAATCCAGAAAGAAATATAAAGGATAGTGGAGTTCATCCCAAGACTGCAAGACTGGTTCAAAATTCAAAATCCAGTCTATGTAATTCACCGTATTAACCAATAAAGACAAACGATTATCTCCAGAAATGTAGAAAAGCTTCTGACAAAATTCAACATCTATTCATGATTAAAAAAAAAAACTCTCAAGAAACTAGGAATAAAAAGGAACTTCCTTTACCTGTAAAAGAACAACTTCAAAAATGCCTACAGCTATCATACTGAATGATGGGAGACTGATGCTTTCCTCCAAGATAGGACCCAAGACAAAGATGTGCTTGCTTACTGCTTCTATTCAACATCGAATGAGATGTCAGGAGATAGAGATAAAAGACATACAGTTTGCAATGAAGGAAATGAAACTGTCTCTTTTGGTAGAAAACAAAATTGTCTATGTAGAAAATCCAAACAAATCTACAGAAAAAGCTCCTACAATTAATAAGCGAATTTAGCAATGTTGCAGGAGCCAAGTAAACATACAAAACACATTATATGTCCATGTATTTGCAATTAACAACTGGAAACCCCAAATTTTAAAACTACTATGTATAATACCTTCATAAAATGATACTTAGGTATAAATATAACAAAATATGTGCAGGACCTAGATGCTGACCCCTATAAAACACCAATGAAAGAAATAAAAACCTAAAAAAAGAGAGAGAGACAGAGAGCTACACTGTGTCCATGAATTGGAAGATTCAATTTTATTAGGATGGGAATTCTACCTAATTTGGTCTACAGATTCAACATAAATGCAGTCAGTTGTTTTTGTAGATATTAATAAGCTGATTCTCATATGTATATGGAAAAACAAAAATATCTAGGATAGTAACACAATTCTGAGAGAAGAAAGTTGAAGAGATCAAATTCAGACCTGCTATAGCTTCAGTAATCATGACAGTATCGGCTAAAGCATAGACACATAAATCAATGGAACAAGGCAAAAAGCCCAGATATAAACCCACGCAAATGTAGTCAGCTGATTTTTTGGTAAAGGTGCAGAGGCAAGTCAATGGATAAAGGATAGATAGCGCTCAACAGAGAGTGTTGGAAGAACTGAGCGTCCATATGCAAAAGAAAAAAGCGAACCTCCATGCGTACCTCACAACTTACACAAACTAACTCAAAAGGGATCATAAACCTGAATGTAAACATAACACAATCACCTGGAAGAAAACATAGGGAAGAAAATTTAATGTCCTTGGGTTTGGGAAAGACTTGTTAGATGTGATATGAAAAGCACAAACCATAAGAGAAAAAACTTGGCAAATTAGGCTTTATAAAAATTAAAACCTGGTTCTGCAAAGAGACTAAAAAGACAAGCCACAGACTGGAAGAAAATATTTGCAAATCACATATCTGATAAAGGACTTGTATCCAGAATACATAAAAAGCCCTCAAGATTCAACAGTAAGAAAACAAACAATGCAACTTTTAAAAGGCGCAAAAGAACTGAATAGATACTTCACCAAAGGAGACAGACAAATGGCAAATAATATACGAAAAGATGCTCAATGCCATTAGTCATTAGGGAAATGCAAATTAAAACCGTAAGCTACAAACCAAAAATTACACACGTATTATTAGAATGGTTCACATTTTTAAACTGGCAAAACTAAGTAATAGCAAAGATGCAGAACTGGAACTTTCATATGTTGTTGATGAGAATGTAAAAATATTACACACACTGGAAAACAGCTTAGCAGTTTCTTTTCAAATTAAACATACATTTACCATCAATCTTACTCCCAGGTATTTACCTAAGTGATCTGAACATGTATTCACCTGTATACAAATGGTTATAGCATTTTTATTTGTGATCACCAAAAGCTGAAAACGACCTAGATGTCCTTCAACAGATGACTAGTAAACAAGCTGTGCTACGTTCACACACTAGAACATGACTTATCAATAAGATGGGACAGGCTATTGAGTCACGCAACAATATGGATGAATCTTAAATGTATGTTGAAAGGTGAAAGAAGACAATGCCAAAAGGCTGAATACTATACTCTTCCATGTGTCTGACACACTAGGAAAGACAAAACTATAGGGACAGAAAACAGATGGTAATTCCCTAGGGTTGGGAGTGAGAGAAGAATCTGACTCGAAGGGGGAAGCATGAGGGAATTTGGGGGAGTCAAGGAACTCTCTTATGCTGTAACGTAGTGTTGGACATATGATTGCATCTTTTTGTCAGAAGCCATAAAACTGTACATCTCAAGGAGTGAATTTCCTGCATGCAAATATTTTTTAAAATCAACCAGGATTTCAAGGATTCTCAGGGTGTAATGCAGACCATGACAAATGAGCCTGACTGCATTACAAATATAGGACATAACCGCACTGTAGGGAGTGGGAAAGAAAGGAGCTGACTGAAGTATTGTGTCTGGATACTGTGAGGCTAAAGATAAAAACAACTGTACACAAATTCTGTATTCTGTTTGGTAAATTTGTTTTTCACAAAGTTATGAGTTAGCAATTCTGAAATACTTTGCATGTATAGGAGGGTGGCACATAAGTGAATATATTGTAGATAATAAGATCCAAAGGAAGATATTAAAGTTAATGAGAGCCGAAGAAGTTACAAATAAGGAAAGAAGCTGGATTGGAGTCATGGTGTTAATATAAAGTTATGTATTCCTTTGAGAGATAGATAGACAAATACAGGAAGATAGGTAGGTAAATACCACATACATACATACATATACATGGGTTAGTATATGTTCATACATTATCCAGCTCTGTCTAATGAGAGGGCCTTTGACCAATGACACCATTTACAGCAAGCACTCAAATGTTGGTATCTAAATACCACTCCAATTAAAAGAACCAAGGTTGCTTGAAGAAGTATTGATTCCAGGGTTGAGACAGGAGTAATTCAAGATGAGCCTGGAGCATCTTAGGGTGCTAGAAAGTTATGAACCAAAGAGGAGGGGTTGGCCACTGGGGAAGGAGAGGAGGTAAGGGGAAGAGGTTGGGTACATGTCAAAGGACACTGGAACAGACCTAGAAGAACTCCCAGTGGCCAAGGCTGGCCATTTGAGCTACCAAATAAATAGCAACAGTATTGCATTATATTCCAAAGAGTAAACTAAATAGCCAAGAGTTCACATTGATATAAATGAGAGATGGAGAAGGGACAATTCTTCCTTACAGAAGAATTCTATTAATAAAGGTTGATGGAATAAGGAACACAGAAAATCACCATTAGAACAGCACATTCCATATTTGTGTAGATAAATCCACCAGTGAATGCCAAGTTTAAGGAAAAACAAGATGTGTGCCTAGTTTCAAAGTATCTCCCCTAAACTTTAATTTTTAAAAAAGGGAAAAATGGTAGCTTTTCTGACAAACCCAAAATAAGAGACATTGGACAAAATACCTGATGGTCACAGAGTAGAGGAGACCAAGGAAACATGACAGCTAAACACAGTGTGGATCCTGGATTGGATCCTGAAACAGAAAAAGAACTTTAGTGGAATTCGAATAAAGTCTGTAGTTTAGTTGGGTATTGTACTAATGTTCATTTCTTAGTTTTGACAACTGTACCATGTTAACATATGTAGACATTAAAATGAGACGAATCCTCTGCACTACCTGTGCAATTATCCTTGAAGTCTAAAACTATTTTAAAATAGAAAGTTAAAAAGAGACTTAATGAAGTTAAATGAAGAAAATGAAAAAGGCAAGCCATTAAATGAGAGAAATATTTCTAAAATGTAAGTCTTATAGAGAACTCACACCTAGAACATACAAAGAATTCCCATGACTTACTAAAAAAGGAAACAACTTGGTATTAAAAGAATGGCTGGGATTTGAATAGTCACTTAGCCAAAGAAGATATGAATGGCAAATAAGCACATTTAAAGATACTTAACATCATTAGCCATTATAGATATATAAATTTCACCATGTTAATTCACTACACACCCAGAGTAGCTAAAAGTAGAGAAAAAAAAACAATACAAGTCTCGGCAAGGGTATAAAGCAACTGGAATTCTTAAACACTGCTAGTGGGAATGCAAAATGATACAGCCTCTCTAGAAAACACTTTGGCAGTTGCATATAAAGTTAAACATACATTTATATGACCCAATAATCCTACTTCTAAGTAATTATCCAAGAGGAACAAAAACATGTTCACACAAAGGCTTTACCTGATTGTCATAGGTGCTTATTGATAATAGCTAAAATCTGGAAATATCCCACACGTCCCTCACTGATGACTAGATTATCAAATTATGGTATATACATATGACAGAATGTTTATTCGCAATCAGCAGAAACGAAGTACCAGCACATAAAACCACATGGATGAATATCAAAAGCATTATGCCAAGTGAAGTAAGTCGGATTTAAAAAAACCCATGCAGTATGATTCCATCTATATGAAATTTTAGAAGAATAAAACTATAGTGACAGAAAGCAGACCAAAGGTTGCCAGGGCCCAGGATGAGGGCTGTGGACCTACTGCCAAGGAGTAGATGGGAACATTTCGGGAATGTCAGAAATGTTCCATATAATGATTATGATGGTGATTACACTACTGTATGAATTTATAAAAATGCATTAAATTATACACATAAAATTGGTGGACTCTCTTATATGTAAATTATTCCTCAATGATGGTGATTTAAAATACAGAGATTTTTAGCAGAAAAAAACAAGTTGCAGTATTTTTTAGTTTTTTAATTTAAAAAAGACTATTTGTGGAAGTAAAAATATTTTTTAAATGTTTGAAAGCTCCCACATCAAAACCAAAAAAATGGGGAAAAGATGAAAGGGCCAGAGAATGGTATGTAAGGAATGGTCAAGTGGAAGCTTCACTTCAACTCCAATGTTCCAGCATTTAGAAGAAATGTATTTACGCACCACTTACACAGTTAAAAATAAATGTAAAAGATCACAGTTTAGTTTTTCCCCGTCACCTGGCAGGTACTGGCAGCTTCAGGCCTGAGTCTGCCTGTCCCACAAGCAGGTGGGCTCCTTGAGAGCAGCGACGACAGGTTCTTCGCAGAGAGACCCTCTAGTCCCCAAACGGGATGCCCAGACCACAGGGCCAGAGGATTTTCTGTACCGCCAGCATCTGATGCCCCCTGGGGGTGATGCTGAGTAACTGCTGCCTCTTCCTGATGTCAGCGGGCAGAGCCTGGCAGGAGAGCAGCTTCTGTGTCAGGGGGCTCCAGGCATGCCCTGTGCTGGGACTGAGGTCTTTTAGCTGGTAGATGGGCCCAGGGAGAAGCTGTTTATGGGTACTTTCCCTTGCCGTTGGGCTTCAGGCAGAGGGTACTCAGGGCAAGGCCATAGCTAGCCCTACCTCTAATTCCCCACTGTGACCCTCCCTGATGGGGCAGGCGCAAGCTAGCACGGGACCAGGGGTCTGGGCCTCCAAGTGGATGCCTACCTGCGGCAGCCCCCACCCTCGACACACCACTCTCCCGGGGCTCTGGCTGCCTGGGGCCATTAGCCACTCTCACACAGGTCTGTGAGCCAGCTCCCCATGGGGTTCGGTCAGAGTCAGTCTGTCCAGAGTTGAAGCTCAGCCTGTGAGCTGTCTGGAGTCTGGGTTGGACCAGGGCTGAGGCTCAGACTGAATAACGTCTGGGCTAAGTTAGGGCCTGGGTCAAGGCTCAGTCTCAGGCCAGGGTCAGGACCTGGAAGAGGACTGGGGCTGAGAGTCCTTGGGGTGCCACCAATGATGTTTAGGTTCTCTGGGTTCTGCATGGCAGATCAGTTTCTGTTACAGGCTTTTAGGTCACTCTCACAGTCCCAAAGTGATTTTTCTGCTAAGCAGGGGCCCCTGCAGAGCACCTGCCAAATTGGGGGCACAGTGGGGTGGGGCAGGGCAAGGTGTAGTCTGGCAGGGGGCAGGAGGAGCGCTGGCCTTCAGCCAGGCAATGTGAGAACAATGTGACACTTTGTTTTCCTCCAACCGAAGACGGTGCTTTGATGTGTGCTTAGATAACTCATTTCTTTATAGATGTTAAACTTCAGCACAGACTTTGCCCTCCTGGGGCAGACAAACGCCAGCCAGGCCTGTTAAGAGGAGCTACCTGTGAAGGCTACCGACCCAGCTGGCCCTGGCATTGCCCAGCATCAACAATTGGCCTTATTTTGCAGAAGGAGAAGCTGAGGCGCCCAGGGTCACACAGGAAATGGTTCTTTGATTTGGGACCGGAACCCACCTTTCCATGTGCCCAGCTACTGTGTGTGGCCCGGGTTGCATGTTATAATCACTGTAAGATTCTGATTCAAAATTTCAGTGGTTCATTTTAGTGTTGAAGAGGTTACTACACACGAACTAAAAGTGCTGGAGGCTGAGCCCCAGAGCTCTGTGGGAGCATCAGGGGGGAAATGTGCCACGAGCCCCGGGAAGAGAGCAGGGTCGCACCCCCCACACACTGTCCCACCTCGTGCCCTGTGCCCGGCCTTTCCCGATGAGGCAGAGCACCTCTAGGCAGAGGAACGATCAGTCACTTTACCCACTCTCCTCAGACTGCGGCCCAAAGAGAGCAGGGGACCCACACAAGATCACACAGCCTGTTGCAACCAAAGGCAGGGAGCTGCTGGCCAGCCGGCCCTCCCAGAGCAGTGGGAGAAGGGGTGTTACCTATGGAATAGGGCCCTGGATCCGGGCAGGGAGGAGCTGGGATGCCAGCGCTGAGGGCTGAGGGGCACGGGCAGAGTGGGGGTCTGAAGGCTCGAGGCTGGGGCCACCGGGGTGGGTGGGGTCTTCGCTCTGCAAGGCACGGCCTGGTTGCAGTGGCTGGGAGTCGGGAGGCGGCAAGAGGGCCCGGGGGAGCCGAAGCGGGCAGGTTGCCCCACAGGAAATGAACTCCTGCCACAAGCAACAGTGTGGAGGGAGCTCAGGAACTGAGGATGGAGAGAACATCCCAGGAAACCACCTACAAGATGCTACCATTTTATAAAACTCAAAAAGAGGACTGTTAAGTAGTAGGTTGATTAGGCCTGTATACATGCTTGATAAAAACCTTTTTTGTTTATCGAAGGAATGACGAACACAAAATCCAACACAGTAGATACTTCTAAGGGGTCTTCAGAGAATAGGGCAGGTGCACATCGCCGGATGCAAAATACTGGGAATGTTCTAGTTCTTGGGATGAGTGGTGAGCTCATGGGTGTTTATTGTACTATTAAACTTTATAATTTACCTTTATAGTAATTAATACTTTATATAGTCTCCTATGTGCCAGGCCCCTTTATAAGCATTAGTCACATGAGCTCATTTAATCCTCACAACAGCCCCCAGGGTCCCCATTTTACAGATGAGGAAACACTGGTGGTTTGTCAGAGATCACACAGCTGATAGGGGGGCCCAGTTCTACCCTACGCACTCTGATTCCAGAGCCCACGGTCTAAACCACTCTACCAAGCTACATATATTATTATATAAGTATGTGATTTTATTTTTTAATGTACTGAAACATTTGAAGTGTACTGGGAAAGGTAGGAAAGGAGGCTGCCACTGTGATGCAGATGACACACAGATGTCCCCCACCTGCTCTCCCCTTTCCCAGATAAAGTCCCTCCCCTCCCCTCGCCTCCTCTCTACCCACCCAGCTGCCCCCCGCTTCTCTGGGCAACTCCCACGGGTGACCCTGTGCTCTCATCCGCACACGGGGGTGGCCGGGAACAGTCAAGACAGCTGTGCTGAGCCTGGAGGATGGGGAAGAAGCTGTGCAGTCCCCTCCGGGAGGGCCTAGAGGCCAGGCCTGAGCTCCTGCTCCACTGGCCGACTGGGGCTGGCGCAGTGGGCGCTGGTGCTCAGTTCCGATCTGAGGAGGGCCTGCCCCGGGAGCTGAGGTTGGTGGTGAGTGCAAGGAGGAGCTGGGTGTCCCCTGAGGCCTCCTTCTGGCCTCTCTCTGCAGCTCAACCTGTACCCTTCCCACCCAAACCAGCTCGACACCACCCAGCCCCCTTATTTATAAACCATATGTCCCTGTGTCCCTGCCTGCCCCTAGTGTTTGTCCAGCGCTTCAGCTGCTTCCCCTGATAACCAAAGGCCCAGAGGTCCTGGGGAACTGGGAGGGGCCTGGGGCAAGTGGAGTTCAGGGGTGCTCTGCAGTGCCCCCACCTACTCAGGACCCTTTGGGGGCTCCCATGGCCCCTGCAGGCCTGATGGGTAAAACTTGCTCAAAAATTGGTAGCTGTCCCCATTTAAAAACTTAACTTCTTTGTTGCCCCCAGGAGCAATTCCAGACTGCTTGGCCAAAACTATCAAAGGCCAGTGAAGAAACTGAGGCCCAGAATGTGGGAGCAACTTGCCCTCACTCACACAACAAGGCAGCTTGAGTTCTCTCTACTTCACCAGACTGCCTTCCATGCAACCGGTATGGAGAAATGGGAAGAACTTGGGCCCAGACCAGGCTCTGAATCCTGACTCTGCCTTTTTTAGCTGTGCAACTTTGAATTGATTGCCTAGCCTCTCTGATCTATTTTTTCTTCATTATAAAATGTAAGCATTGTCTGTTTTGTTCAATACCCAGTACCCAGAACAGTGTTTGACACATATTAAGTGTTCCATAAACACTTGTCAGATGAATGAACGAGTGAATCCCTAACTCACAGCTCATTTATGAGTATCAAGCAAAGCAATATACATGAGGTCCCTGCCCAGTGTCAAGCACAGAGCAGACACTGCAAATGGGGTCCCCCTTGCCTCTTCACTGCCCACTCAGGGCTCCAGCTTTCCCCGGAACCCAGCCCAGGACCCCTGATCTCCAAAGCCCAGATCATCCTGAAATTCCCAGGCACCAGGAACCTAGATCTTAATAAATCTTCTCAGAGACCCCAGGCCAGCCTCCTGGACCCAGGCCAGCCTCCTCCCCAGCAGTTCCTCCAGCCCACGCTCTGGCCCATCTGCCTGGTGCCTGGGCAAACAGCCCTCCTGGCTGCCCCTTAGGGTCCACTTACAAGGCCTGGGTGCCCTAGTACCCTTTTCCTCTCTTCTCCTTTGCTCAGTGAATGTTTCCCTCTCCCTGTAGCTGGTGGAGGTGCACAGGCGGCAAGCTGAGACAATGGTGATGAGAGTAGAGAGTCAGGGAACCCGGGCCGAGATCAGGTCTGGGGGCTACAAAGGCCTTTGAAAAGATAGGATAGGACTGCCTCACAGGGACAGGGAAGGGCTGAGACAAGAAAAGGCAACCAGAGATGAGGCCCAGAGCGAGCTCAGGGCAGCAGGAAGGGCTCCGGCCCAAGCTCACATGGAACCACCAGCTGACTTAGGGAAGGGCCCTTCTCTCTGGCCTTGGTTTTTCCAGCTCTTTAATGGGGGTAGGTGTGTAGGGATGGGGGCTTTTGTAACTCTGCTCACCCTGGCCCTTCTCTGGCTTCCCAGCTTCATGACACCCTGGTACCCATTGTCCCACACATAGACATGCTGTCCTAGGACACCCAAGAGAATAGACAGCTTCCACTCCCAACCTGGCCCCCTAAAGAGCCCTACTGCCCCCTCCCAACACCCCCTCAATCCTTTAAGCTCCAGAACCTGCCCAGTAAAGGGGTCACAGGGATTAGCCGCCCCCAGGAGGACTCAAGGTGATGTGGGCATGCAGGCTTTAGAAACAGTCCCCCTGGGAGTCCTAAGCCTTGGGAAGGAGCCTGTCTGGCTTCTCTGAGTTGGACTGAGGTACCCAGATGGTGTTTCCACTCTGGTAAGCCTGAGCGTGTGTGGAGTGAGGGCCAGGCCCGTGAGTGTAGCCCTGGATCTCCTCCTCCCTCAGGCAGTGGGGCTAGGACTGGGTCCTCGCCAGGGTACCCAGGCAGAGAGGAGTGGGAATAGTGGGGCCCAGGGTCTGGCCTCAGTGAGAGACTGCAGCGACCCGCTCCAGGCCCTCCTCCCAGGGCTGTGCGCTGGGGAAGCTAAGCTGGGGAGAGGTGCCCAGGGCCCCAGAGCACAGCAGAGGCACAGGGGGCAGGCAGGTGGGGGGCAGGCAGCAGGTGCGCCAGGCTCCCCACATTCAGCACAGTCCTGCACCAACCAGAGCTGCAGAGCTGGACAGACCTAATCCTGGCCATGGGGGCTGTCAGGTCCCCTGAGTCATCCTGGCGCTTCCAAGAACAGACCCAAGACTTCCATCCCAATGTGTGTCCCCTGCAGCAGAGCAACCACAGAGCAAGGGGGCAGTACGACAGAGCTGCAGAGATTCGGGCCGAGGTGTGAACTATAAGACCCCAGCCTGCACGCGGGGAGAGCTTACAGGATTTTGAAAGGCTTTTGAACAAAATCCTAGACCTGGGAGGGCCTTTTAGGACTCTTGAATTCAATCCCCACAGTATGGATGGGGAAACTGAAGCACAGAGAGGCTAAGGATTTATCCAAGGTGGCACAGTTAGTTGGCAGCAGAGGCAGGCCTAGAACTCTGGCGCCAATTCTAGCCCAGTGCTCATTCACTGCTGCCCTGCTCTGGTGGCGAGGGAGTCCTGCTGGGCTGAGCCCATCCCGAAGGCCCTGATTGGCCTTCCCAGAGGTCTAGAGAGATCTGGCCCAGATTGGGCTGCCCCCACAGCCTGTGCCACCTTTGCCCACAGCTCCAGGAGCTTGGCACGGCCACTGGCCCTGGCTGGTTCCAGCACAATGGAAGGCCAGTCAATGATTCATGGAGTCTCCTTCCTGGAGGCCTTCCCCAGAGTACCCAGGCCGCTGCCACTGGCTCCTGCACAAGCTCCCAGGGTGGCAGCACAGGGCAAGATGGGGATTAATCAGTGATGGGCCCAGAGAGTCATTCCAAGGAGGAAGGTCCCCCCCACCCATCACCCACACCAGACTCAGCCCGCCCATCCCCCTCCTCCTCTCTGGGTCGCAAAACTTTGTGATCTTTCTGTCTGTCTTGATAACTTGGCATTTCTCTCTCTCACCAGATCACTCCCCCACCCTATCTCTTTCTCCCTCTCTCTCACATATACACACATCGTTGTCTGCCTCCCCTTTCTCCCACCCTGCAGGACCCTCACTCAGAACTCAGAACTTCTCTCTCCTTCTTTTTCCCACACACCTGCCCTCAGAACAGGTCCTGGGGTTATAGACAGGGGAGCCTGCAAACCCAGGAGCCCTCAGAGACACTGCCCAGACACTGCCCAGTATGTGTTCTGTAGAAAACCAGTTCTCCACAAGTTACCCAAGTTACTTCCAAAAGAGCTCCGTGGACAAATCAGTTTGGTGAACATTGGCTCCAATAAGTGAGTTTGTAATTACAGGACTTGTCAGAGCCTCTGTTATGATGAGGTTCCCAGAGAGTGATGGGCCTTCCAAGCTTTCCTCATACCGTGTGAAAACCAATCAGTGATCAGTCCAGGAGCAGGGGCTCTCGGTCTGCCAGACCACAGCAGGCAGGGGACCCACCTAAGCTTAGGCCTTGGCTAAGCACACGGATGGCACCTGCTGTAAAATCCCTGGGGCAGCTTAACAGTTTCAAATGATTTTCCCTCCAGAAAATCTCGAGGGCAGTCTGAGAGGTGGCTTCATACTTAGCGAGAAGGAGGGAAATGGGCAGGAAGTTGGGAGCCCTCTGAATTTTCTGGAACTGAAGCTTTGGGCCCCATGGAGGCATTCCTAGGCTTGGTGTCTCTGGGCCCCACATTCCTGGAGGCGGATGCAGCTGCTCCTCCCAGGCTAGGAGGTCACTGCCAGCAGCGGAAATTCTTGGAGTTCGTCTCGGATGAAAGGTGCCACTGACCCATCAATCACTATCCAGGAGCATCAGCAGCTCCCAGAACTTCACGAACAGTTTAACACGATCATTCTCTCCTTAGGCCCCAGGAATCCTCGTGCAGGGCCTGGAGCGGAAACACTTCTTCAGGTCTGCAGAGAAGCAGAAAGGAGAGAGGGGGAGAAGCAAGGCTGGAGATAAAAAGAGAAGTGTGTATGGAGAACACCATCTTCCATGTCCAGGTCTTTGCTGCTGAGACCCAGAAATGTGGGTGGATATGTAGAATGCTAGAACAGGAAGGCACGAATGTTTATCTCAGAGCTGTAGCTGCATGCTTGGCAGTTGGCACACACCAGGTGCCTGTTGAAATTCAGGGGCCACGTGCTCTGTGTCTATGGGAGAGGCTGCCTCCCAAACCAGGCTCTGTCAATGATTTGACCAAGACATGAAACTAGCCCATCCTCACTGCACCATCTTGAACATGAAACTCACCTCCCAGTGTCTGACTTCACAAGGAATGCCAACCGAGGAAGCATGATCTATGAAAACAGAGGTCGCCAGCATTCTTATCAAATGTATGATTTCTTAAGCATTTCTCATTGAAAAAAAACGTTCACTGAAAAAAAAAAACACACCACCACCTCCTGTGTCATCTATCCAAACAAGTAGAGCTGATCTGGCAGGGGGGAGAAGGGATCTTTGACTCCCCCGGACCCCTGGGAACTTGTTTTTCCATCAGACAGATCAACTTCAACTGGCTGGATCTCAGCAGGTGCCTGCGTGGCCACTCTGTAGGTCTGGGTAAAGAGCCCTCATATTGTTCAAAAGCTCAGGTTCATTTTATGGCAAGTTTCCTTGGAGGTCAAACATATAACCAAAAAGCTATGAGTCAGTCATGCCATCAACTGGCAGGCAGTAGCCTGCACAATCCAGAAGATGCTCTAGTAAGTTCCACAGTCAACTCAGACATCACTGATTCCTACTTTACGGGCTTGACTCACTCACATACACTTCCACACACACGCACTCCACTCACACACAACAGTGATATTCAAAATACATTAACACCCCACATGACCTAGCACCTCAGCCATTGACTTTAAACTTAGATGATTAAAATTAATTTCATTGGTTTTATAGGTTTAATTTGTTTGTGTTTTCTATTTGAGTTCCTTAAAGGTATAAATTATTTACTTCCGTTTAAGTTGCATGATGAAAAATATAAGGTAAGTTTAAAAATACAACACTCACTCATTTCAGAATGTTCAGGGCTGCTGTGAGTGGTGGACTCCCATCCTAGAGAACCTTAGCATTTTTATGAATGTTTTGCGTTTGCTTTTGGTGGGGGGGATTGGACTCATTTACTGAACTCACTGAGAGTTTCTCTCTCTAGCTCTGTCATCTCTATCTCCCCCACTCCCTCCCTTTCATTTTTCTCCCCAAAGACAATACTTTTCTCCTTCCAAATTACAGATTTGGCTACTTAGCAGCTTGTGGAAAAAATCTGTACCAGCTCCCCCTTAATGAACACAAGCCAGGCCAGCCTTCTCAAGCTAATATTCTACACAGGGGCAGGCCAGCCAAGTATGGCACCCGGTGGGACATCTCTTAGTAACAACATGACTGTGGGCAGAGGCCATTTCTCCAGCCTTTGACTGTGTAGCAGGGCTGGGTTGCGGGCCAGGCTGCAGGAGCTGGCAGAGCACTGAGTTTGTGTACTTACACAAAGCCAGGCCATGGCCCTCTCATGAGTGAGAATCACTGAGAAAGTTCTTAGATCAGAGGATGACTCCAAATATAGTACTACAGGAATAGGTTCTCCCCCAACACACACACACTTTTTCTAACTTGAACTTACTGAATGGACACCTCTGTTATATAGTTACGAATTGAATAGTTCCTTTCCCACCCAGAGGCGATGTGCAAAAATATGTAACAGCCATGTTCATGGCGAGGGCACCAACCCACTCACGAGTAGCCCACAACTCCAAGTGCTGGACTGGGTCCTGGAGGGCCCGTGCTGATGACAGATTTACCCTTTAAGAGCTGCACTGTGGGGAGGTCCAGGAGAGTTGAAAGACACAAGAAGGACCTGGGCAGCCAGGGAGGCCAGATGGGGAGAGGGTGCTTAAGGAGCTCAGAACGGTTGGAAGTATTTTAATACTTAAGAACCAGTGAGGCCTGACCCATATGGCTGAAGATCAGTTGTACCCTCACCTCGTTCCCCATCAATACACTGGAAAGAACAGAAAAATAATCCAAATCCTATATGCAGAGAATGTGATTTTATTGGGATGAAGCAGAGTCACCTAAGCAGAACGAGCTCATTAAAATTTCTGAGCACCCTTCACCAGTGGCCTCTCCGCACACGAGGGCTCATAGTATTGGTGGAAACTGTCTCTTGAGGGCTCTGGGGATGAAGGCGCCATAGGCAAAGTCCCCCTCGCCCTCCCTACCCCCAGGACTGCCCCTTTTCAGCACTAAGGGAAGGACAGTAAACAACACTACCTGTGAGTCCTTAGCCCTCAAGGAGGGCCCCACCTTGGCCCCCAGCTCGCAGCAAATTCCATTCATCGTCCTCATTGTATTCTAAACCTAAAGAAAACAAGGCGTCATGCCTAGCAGCTTGTCCATAAAACATTAATCATTATCCCCTCCTTGAGAGGCTCCTGACCAGTGAAGGTGTGACCTCCAGGAGTGATGGAAAAACCCTAATGGGTCAGCACGTGGCCACGCCAAGGGCAGGGGCCCCTGGCACCAGTCCCTCCAGTGCTTTTCCAGACCAGCTCCTGGCTTTGGTTGCCAGCATACTGAGGACCAGCCTGGGAATCCCAAAAGAGAGACAACCCTCCCTGCACCTACCAGTTCCCCAAAAGGCACTGTGGTCCTTGGGGCCAAGTAACAAATGGCTGCCTTGAACCACCCACACCCTTTCATTTGGGTCATCTTGAGCCACATGAGCTTTGGACACAGATAATGATGTTGGGATCAGGCCAGCATTGTGGGCCACTAGCCCTGTTGAGGCTTTGTGGCATCTATGTCTGACCAGCTGCTACCAACCTCAGTTGAAGGTCGCATAAAAGATCGATCATTCTCCCATAGACCTCTCAGCACTTCTCTGGGGCCTGGAAAGAGGAATCCCCTTGATCCTGGAAGAAAAGGGAAAGATGGGTCTGCAAGGACTCCAGATTCTTGGATGATTAGAAACCCAAGACCAAGCGGACCCATGTTTGAGGCCCTGTATACGCGCAGCGTAAAGTCCGCTTCAGACTGATCTGAACATCCATCACAGGCTTCTGCCTGGCGTTCCCTCTAAAAGGCTTTGGAAAATTGTGTTATCTAGGCTAGGGTTCTGAGACCTCAGAACAGGTGAGGCAATGTGGAACCACAACCTTTTGCTCTTGTGAGTTAATTAGAGGAATAAATATTCTAGGATCCAATGGCTGCTAGACTACATCCCGCGTCCTCTGGCCCAAGTGCAGAAGGCACAACCTTCCAGGCCAGCTGAGACGCTTCCACGTGCCAGTCTCCATTAGACCATAGGGCAGTCCGATGAAGGAAGTGACCTGCTGTCTGGCCTCAGCAGGGACCCAGACGAAGGGGGGTAACAGGTGCCTCCCACCAAAGTACCTCACGTGTATAGTCGCCTGAATGCTCGGCAGCCAAGAGATGGAGGTTAAGTCATGGAATCTTCCAGGAAATTCACTCTCTCCATTAAAGTTTGATGAACAAAACAGACAAAAGCTCTGATTGCTCCAGAAGCTCCACTGCATTCCAGCTTTCCCCCAAAGCCTCTCCCCTATGGTGGGCTAGACAGCACACAAGCAGAGCAATATGTGGATGACCCTTGGGAAATGGAGTGACTGAAGCACTGAACCCATACACCAGAAGATGAGAGCGAGTCTGGGAAAATCTGGCCCTAAAGCTATTGCTCCAGGCCCAAATGGGCATCAGAGACCCCTCAAGGTGCATTATTATCCCTCAGGGTGCAGCATTACCCTCCCCTTCTCATATATTCTGCGGGGAGGACAACTGGTGGATGAGCAAGTTTATTAGACTATTTCCTCCCAGATAGAAGAGTCAGGCCTGGAGGACACTGGAGAGGCTGGGGGGCGGCCAGCACCAGGGGAGCAGCCTGGGGCTAGGTGGTGCCAATGTGTCTCAAACAGATACCACATCCAGCTGATGCTGGAAGGAACAGCACTTTTCCTGGTACTGAAGTCCCCTTCAATGGGCCATTCTCCTCCCTTCCTCCTCCTTCCAATACCCTGAAGGCAGAGGAAGCTGGCCCAGAGCTAAACTTAGTAGAGGTCATGACAAAAGGGACCAGTACCACATAGTAGAAAAAGCCCAATCTTTGAAACCAAGCAGAGGAAGTTCAAATTGCAATTCTATCACCAACAGGCTGTGTGACCTTGCACAAATCATTTTATCTTCAGGAGCCTGAGTGCCCTCTATAAATGAGGGCAGTCATCTCTACCTTCCAAGGATGTAGAGATCAGAAAGACTTTATGTGAAGATCCAGGGACAACCCTCACACATAGTAAGTGCTCAAGAAATACCAGTTCCCTGAACTCTACTTCAGGTCCTGCTTCTTGACATTAGAATTCTAGAAGTTTTAACTAATTAATAAGAAAGGCTCTGCCCTGAAGGCCAGGGAGTGGTGAAGGAAGAACAGGGATTGCGGTGGAGGTGGCCAGGGCCCATAGTGGGGACTGAGAGGGCTTCACACCTGGCATGATGGGTCAAGGAAAGGAGACAAACCAGAAAGGCCATGGAGAGATAGCCTCAGCACATCTTCACATGTGTGCCCGGGTTGCAGTGAGCCAGCCCATATCCTGTCAGCCTCGTCCTGTCCTCTCAGCCTGGAAGATGCATGGGCTGAGATAGTGCAAGTGTCACTCACAGTGGCCCAGTGCACACTGGAATAAGAAAGCCTGTTTTGATAGTGTTGACTCAGGGTTCAGTGGGGTGACCTAGCCCTTGGCCCTGCCCAGCTGCCCTTGTATCTCCATCCGCCATGCATCTGCCAGAGGGAGGCGGGAACAGTGTGTCTCTTAGAGCAGTGTTGGGGTGCCAGGACCTTCCCAGACACCCCTTCCCTGCTCAGCCCACAACTTTTCTCAGCCACACCCATGGTCACATCTGCCCACGTGGCCTGGTGAGATTTCCAGAAGACTGATGGTTCTCAGAGACACCCAGACCCTGGCCCTCATGGAAGGTACAAACCTGCCCATTAAAATAGGGTCTGTTCCTTATTATGGGGCACTCAACTTCCCGGTATAGGTGTCCCTGTTTTGAGAAACTAGCCCTAAGAGTGTGTGTTTGTTGTCGGGGGGTGGGGGGAAGTGTCAGGATCCTGGCTCCAAGTCTCGGCTTGACAGAGACTTACTTGTCTTGTGACTTTGGGGCATGTCTCTGACTATCCATCTCTCCTCCATGGAATGAGGACACCACACTTGCTGTGCCCCACCACTGGGAGAAGCCATAAGGGGGAAAGGGTTTTGTGAGTTCAAGAGGCCGGACAGAGGCTCTGTCAGCCCACACTGGCCTCAGGGCTGCATGAGGACAGGCAGGAGGCAGGAGTGGACAGAGCACAGGCCAGCCCCCTCGGACCTCTCTTCTCCTCTGCCCTAGGCAGACCCCTTAGAAAATCTGACAAAAGCCATAGACTCCTCCCTGGTTAAGTGCACATCCTCCCTGAGCACGGTTTGGGCCTCCAGGAGCAGGAGCAGAGAGCCCGCAGCATTGCAGGCCCTAGAGGGCCCTTCCCCTCTTAGCTGCAATGGTGCAGGCCGCACCAGCCACCTCACATCACCGGGCCTGGCCCCAAGCTCACTCAGCTCTGGTGGGTGGCCTCCTGGGCAAAAACACGGGCCACAGGCATGGGTGGGGTTGGGAATGTGAGCGAAGTGAGGGAAGGAGGGACACCCGCACAGTCCCCCATGATCCCTGGCCCCTACTCCGAGGAGAGCAGAGGGGCTAAGGGGCTGCCACACTCCAGTCCTGCCTCCCCATCCGATTCACACTCTAGAATCAAAAAAGGCCCCTACTAGGGGAAAGGCCCTGGGTCCCTGAGATGGGTTCTGGGGTGGGGCCATGTGCACCCACCAAGACCAGGGATCCTGGGGTCAGGAAGGCAGGCTGTGGCTCCCCGTCAGACCGAGTCTCTAGGCTGGGCCCCAGTTTCCTCTCAGACTCAGAGATCCTTAGTAGGAACATGGTGCCAAAAGAAAACAAAACTACAGGAAGCCTGGGTGACCTTACAAGTCATTTTCCTTTATTTTCTTAACATGTAATGAAATTTCAATTTCAAGGGAGACATATATGCAGAGCAGACAGATGCAGGGTCCCGGTATGCAGCAGCCAGAATGGGGCTGCCCCCTCTCCCCTCCAGGCCAACCCTCTCCCCTGCTGGCCTCTGGCAGAAACTGGGAAGCTAAGAACAAGAGTGACCAGCCTCATGGTCCAAGGAGTAGCCAGGGACATGGCCTTGGCTGCTAGGCCGGCCACATCCTTATCTAGCTAGGGGACCTTGGGCCTCAGTTTCCTTACCTGTTAAATGGGCTGAGTCCCTGCTAGGGAACAGAGAAGTGTGCAGATGGCCTGACTATTGAGGGCCTCCTGATCATTTTGCTGCTTCTAGATACCTGCGCATTGTGTCTCTCAGTCTTTGTCACCATCGTGGCTATGGACGCCAGCTCTGGCGGACCCGGGGGGACCAGCTTTGGCCCTGGTGGAGTTGAGTGGATGGTGTAGCTGGCTGCCCCCAAAGCAGAGAGTGCTCTGAACTGTCCTTGGCTGCTGTGGTAGCTTCCTCATCAGGTCAAGACCCACTCTCCCCTCCAGGTCAGTGAGAGGGAAGGCTGTGCCTGGGGTCACACAAGGTCACCCAGCTGCCCAAACGCCTCCAACCAGGAGCTCAGCAGTGAGGAGGCAATCTGCTCCCCTTCCTGCCTCAAGATCAGCTGGGGATTTGGAGACCCCCCTAAGGGTCCAGCAAGGGCATTTGCCCCTGCGGCCTGATCCACGTCACAGTTATCGGTCCTCAGGCTTGGGGCTTTAGATAACCAACTGCCCTTTAATAAATACACACTGCATGATGGTGACTTGCGTCTGCACTGGCAGGAAAGACTGGAGAACTGAACAATGATCAAGATGATGCAGGAGTAGGTGGAAAAGATGAACTGAAACTCAGTGAAGGAATGTGGGTATTTCTCCTCCGCCCTCTAAATGGCCTTTGTCATGCAGTAGCAGGCCCTGTCTGCTGAAGGCACTGCAGAGAGCTCAACCCTGTTCCCCCAGGAACAGGAACTTCCAGGGGCCTGGACTGTCTGTTGACCTCTGCTTTGAAAGATGTATACATATGCACACGTTTGCACAGATGTGTAGGTAGAGTTATATACATGGGCAAGGAACCACAGCCACGTGGAAGAGGCAGTAATGGCCCATATGACAGCTTCCAGACCCCTCAGTGTCTACCCTTAGAGAACCACAGAGAGGGCCTCAGGCCTATATAGCACTCCTTGGCCCTGTGCTTTACAGATGGGGTCACTGAGGCTCCAAGATGTTCCCAGGTCAGGTTGCAAGTCCGCAAGTCCGGGCATGCTGGGCTGGAAGCAAGCCAGCCTGCGAGGATGAAGCTTATCTGCCCCTTGCCCCTGAACCTCCTGGATCTCTTCCCCTTCAAGCACCCTGGGGAAAAAGCGCATGGAACCCGCAGGAGGAAGCCATGCCCAATGGCGCAAAGTAGTAACGATGGAGCCCCCGGCACCCAAGGCAGGTGAGCTGGTGAGCAGCTCTGGGATGAGGGGGGGCTTTCTGGCTCACCTTCCATCACACTCTGAGGGGACAACATAGCAGGTGGGTTCCTCTCTTTCACCTCCTCCATGACTTCAAGGGAGTGGTGATTGGTAAATCTTAGTCCCCAGAAAGCCCAGAGGCCAGAAAACAGAGAAAAAGAAAGAAAGTAATAGAGCCTCCAAATCAGGCTTGACCACACAGGTCTGGTGGATCTTTGGGAAGTGATGGTGGCCAGCTTGTCAGAGTGCCTACAATACGGATTTCATGCCCCCCCTCCGCCCGCCCCTGCCTCCCGACCCCCACGGGGATGCCCGGGCCAGGCCCCCTCTACTTGGGCTTCATCTCCACCCTGGAGTTGACATCATCAGCGTCCAGGTCATACTCCTCCACGTGGCCGCTGGTCCACACCTTCACGCGGTCTGTGAGGTCGCTGGTGCGCGGGGCCAGGATGAAGTCGTAGATGAGCACGGCCAGGGCCCCCCCGATGAACGGCCCCACCCAGAAAATCTAGGAACAGAGCGGGTGTGCTCACAGGGCATCTGACAGGGCCTTGGAGGCTCCACAGAGAGCTCCCTCTCCGGGACACTTTCTCTGGGTTCCCCGGCCCACCGCGCCAGTGGAGGAGTTCTTTCCCAGCTGTGCCTGGGACAGAGGCAGGGGTGCCGAACCCCAACACCCCGGTGCCAGTGCGCCTGCCTGGCCAAGCCAGGACTGTGGTAGTGGGCATCTCCTTGCCTCCGTGTGGCCCAGCTCAGGGCACCTGACGTGGTCAGATGAGCCCCTTTTGGAGGGCGGCCACTACACCTCCTTCCCCAGCTTTGGAAAGGCCACAGGAAAGTCTAGTTTAATAAAAGGTTGGCCTCCACTGTAAGAACAGCTGAATCCATCACGCACTTCCTCTGTGCTGAGCTCAGCTTACAGGTGATAAGGCCATGCTCCCTGCGGCCCTGCGAGGCGAGGAGGTGCTACTACAGCCCCATTTCCCAGCTCGGAGCCAGGAGAGCTAGCAGCCTGCCCGAGGTCAAGCCAAATGGGGAAGTGCTACGGCCAGGATTCAGGCCTCGCTCTCAAGCATGCTGCTGGGATGCCTTGGGGCAGGTCCGAGCTGGGCGGGCAGGGGCTGGGCCTATGCTGACCAAGAGGTGACCCCCCAGCCCCTTCATCTCAGACCTCAGTTTCCCGATTGTCTCCCAGAGCCTCTGTGCTGGGAAAGAACCTGAAAGGTGGAGTGGGACCTACAACACAGCCTCAAAGCTTCCCACCCGCCTCCCCGGGGTAGCCCTGGGACCCCTTACCCAGTGGTCCTTGAAGTTGTGAGTGATCACCGAGGAACCGAAGGACCGGGCAGGGTTAATACCACATCCAGTGTAGTCAATCTGTGAGGGGGGAAGAGCCAGAGGGAAAAGGGGAGACAGAGAGAAACAGAGATGGAGGAGCAGCAAGAGAGACAGTGATGCCGAGAGAGAACAAAACAGGGAGGTGTAGCAGGGAGGTGACGATCAGATCCAGACAGGGAGGGGCATCCTGACTCAGAAAGATGGCCGGGATGTCCCTGTGCTTCCCGCTCCCGAGCCGGACCCTGTCCCCCACCAAAAAGAGCTGATCCCCCCACTCCATGTCATGAGTCCTGTCTGGGGTCCCCTCCACGGCCCATGACAGGGCACTCCAGCAGCCGCTGACTGGCCTTGCCTTCCCCACCCCAGCCCCACCTGGGAAGGCCCCCACTCACTGCCAGCAGGTGTCCCAGGGACACAGAGAGGCCGATGGCAAGTGGGGATGAGCCCCCGAGGTCACGGCGCCTCCGGTCGGTGGTGGCCAGCACACAGAGCACCAGCTGCAGGGTGCCGATGATCTCGATGCCCAGGCCTTGGCCTGAATTCACACCAGGGGCCAGCTGTAGGGGAGAGGGGCAGTGAGGCTCGGTGAGAAGGGCAGGGGTCACTGTGGCCCAGGCACCAGAGGCCAGACACTCAGTGCCCCCAGAGACCATCACATCAGCCCCTGGCTGGGCCCAGGGCGGCCCAGGCCCCACCCAAGCACACAGAGCTGGTAGCTGGTAGTGGACATCAGGCCTTGTCCCCTCCCGCACCTGTTGAGGAAATGCCAGTTTGGCCCCTGGTCCCTGCCTAGACCCTGCAGTGCTCTGCCTAGAGGCCACAGAAGCCTGGGATGAGGTGGGGCATCTGTATCCAGCTCCATCCAGCCAGGATACCCCAGGGGTACCAAAGCAATAGGCAAGTGGTGAGCCCCAGGTATGCAAAGAGACGGTCAGGGACACTCATAGAAGAGAAACAAGTGGATGGGATGGCCCAGCTGGAAACAGTGTTTCACAACCCAAAAGTCCAAAACATTCCACCCCATCCCCTGCCACATCACCCCAAATTGGGGAGGGCCTTCCTTGGCGAGCTGGCCCCAGCCACCTTGGTCCCTCCTCTATGCCTGTCTCCCTTGCTGCCCTACCCTCGGTCTCCTTAGCTCTGTTCGTCTCTCCCCTGGTCTAGTGTCTCTCTCCCATTTCTTCCTGGCCCTGCCCTCCCTGTCTCTCTCTCCCCCTCCCTCCTGGCCCAGACCCCTCCTTCTCTCCAGCCACATAGGCCCCGCCACCACCCTCTGTCTGCCACTTGCTCCTGGGCCACTTTTAGAAACATGACTCATGGAAAAAGAAGGGAATGAGAGCTGCCATGAGGTCACCAGAACCATCCCCCTGCAGTGGCACCCAGGGGACCCCTCCCTAGGGAACCTCTGACCCTCTCTCATGTTGGGGGGCCCCAGGGACAAGATGCACCCACACAGGGGATCTGGGCCACGTTGGCAAAGGCCCATTGGCAAAGACGCCTGGATATGGCCGCATCGGCTACCTTCTGCCAGGCAGTGACTGTGTCCAAATAAGCCTGAACTTGAAGTCTCATCCCGGGAAGAGGGGTCTCCACAGCCAGAGGGCATTTCATAGAGTCCTGGGATGGTGGGGGGGGCTCCTCCATCCTCCAGAGGTTCTCTCAGCCCCACCCGGAGACCATCTCAGAAGAACAATTCCCTTCCCGTCTTTGTCTGTAGCCCTGGGTCACAGGGAAAATGACTCACATCCCCTCCCCTGTACTGCAGCCTCAGCTCTGGGCCTTTGCTGGCCGACCCCAGAGCGGCAGCCCCTCAGCTCAGGCAGCCCGCTGGGCAACGCCTAGTGTTCTGCACACCCCAAGGCTGGGCAGTAGAAGCAGGAGCCCTGTGGGCAGAGTCCTGACGCTCCTACTTGCCGGCACCATGACCATGGCCTTTCCCCTCCCTGGGCCTCAGTTCCCTCAACTGTAAAAGATCTAACTTTCCCTGCCCACTCTCCAGAGTGGCCAGAGGTTCGAAGGCAAAGGGGCTGTCTCAGGGAAAGGGCTGCAGAGGCAGGAGGGGCCGGGAGAGCTGTGGTTTCACTCTGGTTCTTTCTCATCTTATCCCCAGGATTGGAGGACAAGCAGAAGAGGAAGGGCCCCACTGACCAGGCGTATGGAGCTGGGAGGGAGCCTGCCTGGAGCCAGGATGGGCTCATGGAGGCGAGGCTGGGCCGCCTTGTCCCAGTGCTCACCACACACTCCCACCTGCCACCACCCCTGCGTCCAAGCGCTCAGAACACCCAGGGCTCCCCCTGCTCCCTCCTCTGCTTTCCAGGGTCAGCCTAATCGGCAGCTGGCACAAGTCCTGAAACCAGCCCTTCCACACTGATTAATGGGGTCGTGGCTGCAAGTGGCTCCTGCCTCATACTCCCCTCCCCCACCCTCTCACAGACTTGGGCTAGGTGCGCTCACCTCCTCCCCCAGCTCTTAGCTGGGTCTGAGCACCCCAGCCCCCACTCTGCCCAAACGGGAGCTCAGAACACTGTTCAGGTAAAGTGAGCAGAGCAGGGGCTCTGAAGCCATGCCCAGTGTTTAGAGTCCACGAGAAGGGAAAGGAAGGGGGAGCCCCTTGCCCTGGGAACGCGGAAGGTACCCCCTTCCTGACTGCCTAGAGCTCTTAGCTCAGAACCGCACGGGTTGGCAACCTTCCTCTCCGGATACCACCACCACCACACTGGAAGTCTCCCCTGATTGCTTCAGTGTCTCCTGACCACCTTTGACTGGCAACATACTTACATCTGGAAAAACTTGGTAAGTCTGAATTGGAAGGGGTAGTTAAAGGTCTGTTGAAACTTGATATCTGGGAAAGAGCAGGTAAAAATCTAAAACATATGTACTGTTTACAGTCCATTAAATTTTAAACAATTGCTTAAATAGGGTTAATCCCAGTTGTTGTCACTTGTTATTAGAAAAAAATATATGTGCACATCTCCAGGTTGTTTTGCCCAGGATGGGTCTTATATTTCACTGATTAAGTCTAAAAAACAAAGAAGCAACAATCAGTTTCATAAATGCAAGTATGAACAACAGAATAATCTACGTATGTAATCTGAAGCATCAGAAAAAATGCAAGCTTATTTTTGTGCCAAACCCATGGAAGCCCACTTTCAAAGCCCAATTCAGACCACTACCAATTCCAAAAAGCTTTCTAAGGTCCCTGGATGGAATTAACTTCTGCTGCCACCCTGCCATGCCCTCACTGAATTGCCACAACTCTTGCAGGGAACCAACCCTCCTATCTCCCACGTAGGTGCCTCAGACCCCACCACCCCCACCACCATCTGGGAGATTTACAAGGACAGAGCAGGAAGACCTTCCTGTCTTCCTGCCCAGAACTCAGAAGGGACACTCGCTGTGTGATGGCAGAAAATGCTAATTTTATACAATTTCTACCCTCTCTAGAGGCAGTGAGGCTCCAGGGAAGTTTTCTGGACTGAGGCTGGGTTACCTGCTTTCTGGGAGGCCACGGCCAGTCATTACACCCTCACGGGCCTTCCAGGTCAGCCTGTGCAAGGCTCTGTGAAGATGGATGAACAGGCTGAGCCCCAGGGAGGAAACAGCAAAGCCAGGGTCATTGCCCTGGGGTCTCTGCCTCCCACTCCTAGGCCAAGGTGCTGGCTACCTCCAGGCCCAGCCAAGAGGTTTGGTTGTTCCCAGCTCGGACTGAGCGGCTGACGGAAGACAGCTCTAAAGCTGCTGGTGTGCGCCAAGCACCCGGGTGGCACTGGGATGGCCGCTCCAGGCAATGGGTCTCAGACTCTCCCCGCCGTCCATGGGCAGGCTGACCAAGGTAGCTTCTACAGCCCAGGGCATAGGGATGGCCTGGGCATCGTGGCCTCCTACCCTTGGGGAGCAGCGGGCTCCAGAGGCCGGCCTGGCTACAGCTCTGGGCATCTATTCCCAAGGAACTGAGGCCTCCCTGCCTACCACTGCCTTCAGGACTCGGCGCTCACAGTGAGGGGGACCTCACTGGGCTCCCCATGTCATCCCTTCATGGGCGTTCATGTGTGCACACACTTCTGGGAGTCTTCGTAAACTGGTATCTGCGGTATCTGTGGGTGACCACATGTGTCTAAGTGTGACTCCTTTTCTTTCTCATTAGACATTAAAACGTTTATTACACAACAATTAAACTAGTCATATAATGACCAAATGTACCTCCACGATCTCTGAGGACCCTTATCACATAGGGCACGGTCTCTTAACCAGGTGGGCTCTGGTGTCAGGGGCGCTCTGTGGCATGAGGTGCTGGATGGCAGTGCTGTATGTCTGATGGTATTTCTGAGGGTGTCACCCTGTCCCTGTGTGTCACACACCCCACACAGGTACCACTCCTGGGCTGAGGTGGAGGGGGGCGAGAAGGGAGGGAGGCCCCTTTGAGTGAGAGAGAGCAGCAGATCTCAAAGCGCCTTTATTTGCTCCCACAAGCCATTTTGTATTCCTGACGATAAACAATACACAAAGCAATGGCTTCCTCCTTCCCCCCTCCTACTTTTCCTTACTCTAGAGCAGCCTCCGCCCTCCTTCCCGGGAGAGGAACAGGCTCCACTGAGAAGCCCCCACTCCACCCTCCTAGGACCCCAAGGTGTAAGTGGGACCACCACGGTGTGTTCCATGCCCATGTGTGTGCGCCCTCATGTGCAATGTACCAGTGTGTGCGCTGGTGTAATGTGAGTGTGTGCACTTTGGAGCAGGAGAAATAATCAAGAAGCAAGAGGCTGGGGGTGTGGGCCTGCTGTGATGTGTCGTACATCCTCAACACCTCTGTGGGCCTTAGTTTCCTTATCAGTAAGATGGAGGTCTTGATCCAGATCCTGCCTCCCACATAGTCTCCAGGATTCCTCCCTACCTGACATGGGACCTCAGCCCCCAAGACCCACAGGCCCCTCCCAGCGAGGATGCTGAGTGCAGGCTTCCCACATCGCCATCTGTCCTGCTGGTCTTTGCAATGGCACAAAACCTGTTATAGGACCTCCCACCCACCGTGCTGTACCCCAAACAAGCCAGATGCCCCCCAGAGCGGCTGGCTACCAGCAGGCTCCACTTGCACACTCCTAATGACAAGGAGCTTACTGACCCAGAGGCAGCACCTTCCCAGTTAAAAAAAAATCCTTCTTTACACGGAGCAGAAGTTGTCTTTCTAGTTGTCCTGATGACTGGACGTCAGGAACTAAGGGGCTGCTAACAGCAATGGGCATTTTTCAGCCTTGTCTGAGTTAGGGTTTTCAGACTGAGGTGGGCCTACCTCATTGGACTATAGTTCTTTGGATGTGTGAAGACAGCCCCTCACTTGTCACCCCAGGAACCATTTGGTCCCTCAGGTCCCCAGGGAGAGGCCTTGGTCGAAGGGACCCTGGGCATGACATTTCCCTGAATATACCTGCAGGTATGTGGGCTGAGCCCCCAGCCACTTGGGAGACCCAAGACCCATTGGGGGACCCAGAGGGCAAGGACCATGGCCCCCAGGGAGACTGGCAGCAAGAACACAGGGCTCCCTAGGCAAGTTTTCCCAAGCCAATCCCCACAGGGAAGGCAGGGGGCATGTTTGACCTGCCTGAAGGAAGCCCGACTGGGTGAGGCCCTAAGGAAAGTGGGGAGCACTACCCAGGCCTGAGCTCAGGTAGGAAAGATGACACGGAACTGGCCTGCAATGAGCTAATGGAATGGCTGCAGGTGTGAAAGGGAGGCTCTGACCTGGTAGGGCAGGGGCAAGGTGAGTCCCCTCACAAACAGGCATCCCAGCAGGCCATGTTCCCTCTCAAGAGTCTTGCCCCTTCAGACAAGGGTTCCCAGGGTGAGCCCCTGTTAGGGCCAGGTGCTGGAGTAGGCAATGTGGGCTGGCAGGGCTGCTCTGAGGGCTGGCATGGCGGAAAGTGGCTCAGAATTTTCCATGGAAGGGAAGTCTCCACCGCAAAGCTCCTGCCTTTCTCTGTGCCTCCCCCTCAGCTGGGCCTAGCTGGAAACAGTAATTATACGTCCCAGCTATGGCAGCCCCCTTCCTGGGCAGGGCTGTCTGAAAATTCCGGCTTCCCTTTCTCCAGCCCACCCCCAACTCTGGAGGAGGCAGAGGGGCCCTCAACCCTGGAAGAGCTGAGGGCATGGGCTGGGGGACGGGCTCTCACTCATTAGGGACAGAACAGTGTAGGGCCCAAGTGAAGCCCCTGATGCAGCAGGGGTGCCTAGGCGGTCAGGCCCAGAATCAGCAGAGCTGAGAGAAGACCCTGATGGGGAGATCAGCCCTCTGCCTACGGGGATGAAGTGATAGGTTTTGGGACAGCCAGGCATCCAGGCCCCTTTAGGACCAGTCAGAAATTGGCCTGAATCCTGAGCCCTCCCCACTCTCAGAGCCCCGGCCTCCCACCAGGACCCCCATCAGCCTTGCCCAGAGCTCCCAGGCCATGACCTCCCACTGCCACCTGGAATATCCTCTGCCTGCAAGCCCCTTCCCTACCCAGTCTCCACATTCTGGCTCCTGTGGCACTGCCTTCTTGAAACCTTCCCGGCCCTCCCCACCACCCAAGGTCCGATGTTCCCTGGCCGCCCTGACACCTTTTATCACACCCACCTCCTGCCCCATATCACAGGCAGCTGTTTCCCGGGCCTTATCTGGCCCAGGACCTTGGGCTTGCCCAGGCAGGAAGCTGGCTGCTGCGTTCCCTCATTCAGCCCAAAGCAGGCAGAGTTTAACGGAGCCTGGTGAGCAAGCCAGAGAGGGGAAGAGTTAAAAGAGCAGACAGGACTCCAGTCAGGACTCCTGGCACATCTTCCAATTCCCAGAGCCCAGCCACGCCCTGCTATGTCCCTATTTCACAGATGAGAACGCAGGCCACACAGGCAAGGTTGCTTGAGTGAAGTCCCACCGGGTATTAGTGGCTGAGCTAGAGCAGGGGCTGGCTGGGGCACTGGGATGCCCTGTCTCTGAGCCTCTTCTCCCGGGCCAAAGGTGGGGTCTGGCTCTTAGCCACCAGATGGGATCCTGGAGACTGGACAAAGGCCTGTGGTCTCTCTAGGGTGTATCATGAGCACTGACTCAGGGAGGAGAAAGTTGTCCCCACAATGTCCTTGGGGGACACCCCTGACTCACCCCCAACCACTCCCTGCTACTTCTTTCCCTATTTTCTTTGGAAGTCTCCATGCCAACAGCTGGCTCCACCTAGGTTTGGGCCAGGGCGGGGCCTAGGGCACAAGCGGATGTGGGAGCTTCCCTCGGGGCCTGGAGGCAAGACTGTGTCACTTGCTGTGTAGACTGGACACTGCCCCTCTTGAGGCAAAGGCCACCCACCAAGTCCCTTCAGATCCCAGGTCCAGTGTCTGGCAGGAGTCATTGATGGTGGTGGTGGGGGGGGGGGGCACTTTCTCTGTTTTGAGGCCCAGGACTTGGGCTTTTAGACCCCAAACTTGCATTGTGTGGACGGGGCCATGCCTGGGCCCCCATCATGATGCTCAGTACCCTTCTGTCCAGCTTGGCCCCTCTTAAGCAACTCTTAGCCAGGCCCTCCTGGGGAAGGTGATAAACTTAAGTCTGCAAAGTGAGCGTGCCAGCAACACAGGTGTGGCTGAGAGATACCAGGAATCCCAGGTCTGCTCTTGGAGCCTCAGGGTCCTCAGCTCTGAAACTCAGCAAGTTAGCAGCAGACAGGACTTAAACCCAGAATGTCCATCTCCCGGCCCAGGCCTGGCCCCCGCATGTGCCTGCCCCTTCTTTCCGTCTGCAACCTGCTCAGCCCAGGTACTGAGGTGACTCTGGAAAATGGAGAGGGGAAGGGACACTGGAGCAGGCCACGGCCAGATCAAGATGGCACAGGTGCCCACCCGCCCCGCTCCTGCCCTGGATGCTGTGTTGGAGAGCAGTCTGCCAGCAGATGCCCATCCTGCCCGCCCCTTGAGAGGGAGGGTGGAAAGGGAACCAGCAGGCATGGGGAGACTCAACCCCTCTCCATGAGGACTCATCTCCACCCCCATTATGCCTGCCAAGCCCCAGAGTGAACCTGACCCTACCCAGCAGACACTCCCTGAGGTCACCTGGCTCTGCCCCCACTGGAGAGACTGAGGCCTGGGGAGACGGCCTGCCAGAGCTCTATCCCTTATACCCAAAGTGGCCACTCTCCCGACTAAAGTCTAAACTCCAGCCTGTGGGGCTAATCTTCAAACCTGGGCTGAGCAGCGGTTGGCTCCGCGAGGAGGCTGGGTAAGGTGCCACTGTGACACAAGAAGTGCTAATCCCCTCGTGGCAGGGCCGTGCCAGCTGCCCTGTGCACCGGACCTTACCAAGCCTCCCGAAGCTGCAGCATCAAGATCTGAACTTTGGCCGGGAAGCAAGAGGACAGTTGCTGCACTCACCCACTGCTGTCTCTTCGGGGCCCCTGGCGGGCTCCCCCACTTTCCCCACACCTGCCTGCCCCGCCCTGCCAGCCTCCTTTCTCTGGCTCTGAACCCTCCTGTGTTCCTTTGCCTCCTTCCTGTGAGGGCACCCCTTTGGGTGCTCTGAGACAGCTTTAAAGCCTTACTTAACCTCTCAGGCCAAATTTCTCCCTGTTGTGGCCCCAGCCAGGTCTTGAGTTTGCCCTTGGCCAAGGATCTGGAAAAGCCCAGGTCTGCGACAGCAGGCAACTGCTGCCAGCTGCCAATTAGCTGCGCTAAGCGGCCTGGGAGGAATTCTTTTCAGCAGCTGCCACCCAGTCGCCAACATCTGCTTATCATTAATGCCCCCAGGCAGGCTTCTTCAAGGTAGGAGCCATGGGTACACGCATGCTCACACAGCAGCACTGATGTGCTCCCAGACACTTCCAGGACAGACACACACAGGAGCACACAGCTTACACAAGTTAGGAGACCCATGCTGGCATCCATGTGCACACACCCATTCACACACCCAGACACATGCGCCACACCTCTCAGGGCCCAGTGACAGAGGGGAACCCAGACATGGTGTTCCCACCCCAACTGCCACTTCATACTGTAATCCAGGAAAACCACCTGCAAACACCCCAGAAGGGTATTCACCTCCATATCTTTGCCCAATTCCCCAAGGCTTTTTCCTTGAAGACAGTTTGTTTAGGGACCTGTGTGAATATAGGGGCTGCCTGGAGGCCTGTGTGTTCCTGCATGGGAGTCCCACTTACACACTTGTAGGCCTGGCTGCAGACATGTTGGGCATTTGGTCAGGTTGACTGGGGACAGTGGACAGTTTCCCCAGGGTTCAGGCTGCAGGCAGAGGGAGCTGACTGCACAGGCAGAGCTGAGGGGGGGCCAATAAACTACAGCCGAGGGGCAAGGAACTGCTGGCCCAAATGTTAGCTGCCTCCAGAGCTTATTCCCCATAATAGACACCCGCAGGGGACATGGGCAAGACTATTATTCTCTAGGTCTCAGCTTCCCACAGTGCCTGGCTTTAAACAGGCTCTGGTGGCAGGCATAGCTGAGTTCCAGCCCCAGCTCTGCATGACCGCCAGTAACCTCTCGTCCTCTGTGTTCCTCAGTGTCCCCATCTGCACAATGGGTGAAGGATGAGACTCTTGCTCTCTCTCCATCATTCTAGGGCCCCAGGAGCCTGAGGCTACCCCACTCACCTGGTTGCGGCCAAGTGAGTTGTTGGGCAGGGAGGAGGTGATACCCGAGAGGATGGCAGTAGCGACGATGGCCCCCACGCACTGGGCGATGATGTACATGAGAGCCCGGAGCACGCTGATCTGGCAGCTGAGCAGCAGCCCCAGAGTGACAGCCGGGTTGAGGTGGGCGCCGCTGATGTGGCCCACGCTCTGGGCCAGTGTGGCGATGCTCAGCCCAAAGGCCAAAGACACCTTCACGTTGTCCTGGGCTGCACCTGCTGTCTGGTTGTTCTTTAGTGGGTAATGGAAGCCCAGGGCAGAACCGATGCTGATGAAGACAAAGAGGGTCATGGCCAGGAACTCGGCCACGACTGCTCTCCAGAAGAGCTTCTTCTTGAACTCGCTGGCCATGTTGGCGGGGGGCTTGGCTTGAGACCGCTGCCTGGTGCTCAACTCCCTCCAAGAGCTGAGCCACAGCCCAGGCTGGGCCTATTTATAGGGCCCAGGGGGAGGAGAGAAGGGGGGAGCACAAAGGGAGGAAGGCCTCTCCTCGCTCCTGGCCCGCCCCACACTGCACGGGCCTCCTCTCAGCGAGGGATGCAGACTCGGCTCTGCTGTCCGCCTGCCAACTTTTTTTCCCTTCCTCCTCTCCCCCTCCCTCCCTCTCTCCCTCCGCCCTCAGCCCTGCCCAGCCTGAGGAGGCAGGCAGGAGGCAGCCACTGCTCTAATAGGCTTTGGGAAATTCCTCCAAGTTGGCCCCACTCAGGGAGCCAGAGAAATCCAGGTGTCTCTGCCCTGTGCGCAAAGCTCATGGGGTGCCCAGGGGCAGAGCCAGGCACTCCAGATGGGGTGGAATAAGCAGGTTGGACTCAGAGGGTGGACACTGCCTTCCCTGGAGGCAGACACCCTGACCCTGCTGGCCTGGCATCCCCAGCCCATCACAGAGCAGCATTAGTCTAGAGTCCAAGGGTCCAGGGATCCCAAGAGCCAGTCTGGGCCTTCCACACCCCAGCCCAGGCCTGGCCACTGGATGTCACTTTAGGGATGTTCCAGAGCCCCCAGCCCCATTAGCCAGGCCTCAGTTGAAGGGGGCACAGAGAGCGTGTTCTTGGGCCAACCTCTGCTCTGTGGCCAAAGACAGGCCTCAGAGAGGGAAGGAGGTGGGAAGCCCCCACTCTAGGGGCCCTCAAGTTTCTGAAGCCAGAAGCTTTGAGGCAGGTGAGGGCAGTTTAGGGCTTTCCTCTTAAAGGCAGTGAAGCTGGAAGACCCCCTGGGGAGGTAGAAGGTATGGCAGTCTAACCTGGAGACTGGACAGCCAGGGCAAGAAAAAGGAGAAAGGAGGGGCAAAAGCAGAAGCAGAGGGACAGACCAAGAAGGGAAGAGGAGACAGACAGGCAGAGGAGGAGAGACAGAGAGGATGAAGGATAGGACAAAAGGGAAGTAGGATTGGCCAAAAGCAGAAGTCAAAGACAGTGATTCCAGGTGAAGACAGCAGGGGCTGACACACGGAGGGAAGCGCAGAGGGTGGAGAGATGAAGTGGAAAGAGGAGAGGGGACTGGACCCACAGGCAAGAAGCAGAGAAAGATGGGTGAGGAGAGGGTAAGAGAAGAGATAGAGAGAGCCCCCAGCAGCAGGAGGGGAAGCACGTGCCCTGTGCATCCCCAAGTGAGACCCAGCAGCAGCCAGTGAGCTGCTCAAGAAGCTGGAGTCGGTCTGGAAGGCCGCAAGGGAACGCCAGGCCAGACTGCCAGCCTGGGGCGTTTAGGGGAATGGGATGAGCAGACAGATGGCACCCTGGTCAGGCCCTCTTGGGCCTTCTTCTACCTCCTACTACCCCACCACAGTCCCACACAGGAGTGTTGGCTTCTCCCATTTTATAGGTGGGAAACTGAGGCCCAGTGAAGGCAGGACTTCTGTGAGTCCTGCATGTTCCAGGGACAGGGTGAGGAGCAGCATGCAGGCCTTGTACCTCCTGTCCAGGGGCCATCTGCTGAAGATGACACCAGCCCCTACTGGCTATGGCAGTGAACTGCCCAGGGATCAGCCCAGGTTTGCTGGGAGCAGGAGGCCCACTGGCGGTGGGGGTGACGGTGCAGCTGTGTCCACCACAATGTACCTAAGTGCCTATGAGTACAAGAGTGGACGAGAGGCAGGGAGTCAGCATGGTGGCCAGTAGGCCCTGTCTGCTTGGATAGCCCGGGCCCCAGGAGGCTCCCCCATGCCCTGGCTCCTGGCGCCAGTGGCCTGGTGGCAATGCCCCACGGTGAGGGGTTCTCTGGTCAGTTCCAGGGCCTCCAAACAAAGCTCCCTCCAGATGGCTGGGGCCCCCTCACATGAAGGCTTCAGAGGCTGGCCCTGCTTCCCCCTTGACCAGGCTCTGAGGGCAGCCTGGGGCACAGCTCAGAGCAGGGTTTTTTGGAGCAGGACCATTTTCCGTCAGGCCACAGGCTCCATGTCCACTGTAGGACATACATGTTACCCTCCTCATCTCCCTGGGGTTCCTGCCCTCTGCTGGGTGCAGGCACGTGTTCTGACGCTGACACACACCGGGACTCCACTGGGAAGGCTGAGGAAGGCTGATGGGGGAGACAGGCAGCAGGCCATAAGAGCCCCTGGACTCAGGCTGGTGTGGGATGCAAGACCACAGAGACAGGAAAGGGAGCCTGCGTGTCCTCAGTTTCCATGACAATGTCCACAGGCCAGGTCAGGATCCATGCAGCTGAGGGCACCTCATGTGCTACTACACATGAGAACAAGAGTCACCTGGGATGTACTACGTATCCAAACAATAGTCACTTACACGTGTCACGTGCCAAACACTTGTGGACACTGGGGACATAGCTACCAAGCAGACCGCTCGGCTCCTTGAGCTCCTGCAGCTTGCCTGCTAGCACCTGAGCCTGCAGGCTGTGTGGGCACTCTGCAGGATGGGCCGTAGGATTATAGAGGGCGCCTGTGTGTGCGTGCGTACTTGCCAGAGGCCCATGCCCTTCTGGAGCAGGGCAGGAGATGGGGGACCCACAGTCACAGCATAGGAAAGCACTTTTGCTCAGGCAAATTAGGCATCTGCCCATTTCAGAAGGATATGAGGGTCCTCAGGGCAAAACCCACCACTTGCTGGGCCTCCTGCCCCTTGCCCCCAAGCCAGCTTGGCCCTGCTGCCTTAAATGCCGCCATTATAGCTCCATCCCTTTGTGAGAAGGCACTGCTGTCACCAGGAGGCGCCATCAGAATGCCAGCCTCTCCAGAGCAATGCCAGCTTGTGTGCCTGTCATCTCCCAGAATGCAAAGGGGCCTCTGCAGCCATGATCTGACCATTCCAATGTGAAAGGGGGAAGGTCAGTCGCTGAAGCCTCAGACCCAGAAAGGCCCAAACCCCTCCACCTCCTTCTCCCTGGTCTGCCACAGATCTGGGCTAATCAGGGAAAGAAGCAAGAAAACAGCCTCTGGCTGAAGGCCCATCTTCACCACAGCCCTGGGAGGTTCAGACGGTGGCTGGTTTGCCAAGGAACAGCAAAGCTGGGATTATAATTCAGAACCCCCTAATTCCCAGAGCCCCAGTCTGGTTCTCTGCCTGCCTGTCAGGAAGGGCCCCTGATGGACCTGGTTACCAGAGGGAAACTCCAGTTTTGCTGGCCCAGGACAAGGGCTGGGGGATCCGGGTGCCAGGATGGACTATGAGGGGTGGGAGTGAGAACATCTCCAGCTTCCCTGCATACTACGGTGGGTGAGGAAAGAAGCAGCAGGCTAAGAAAGGGCACAGCACCCCCTGCAGACCCACCAGCCCTGGGAGCTTGGGCTCTGAGGCAGGATGCTACCTTCACCCCAGCTCCTCCTTCACTGTGGCCCCATGTCCCTCCCACAGGCAGCGGCACAGCCCCGCCTCCAGAGCCCACAGGCCTGAGCCAGGCTAAATGCTGGGGGAAGGGGACCTCTCCATCTCCTGCGCCCTGGGCAGGGCTTGAGGCGCTCAGGCCAGGGCACACCGTCTGGCCCTGCTGGGGCAATGTTCTCCCCAAGTGCTTTTCCAGATGTGCCTTATTCCTGATGTGCCCAGGGAGACATGCCTTCCAGTCAATGCTGGCTGTTCCCAGCACAATCTAGGCTCCATCTCCACTGGGATCCAGTGGAGAATCTCAGGCTTTGTCCAGGAGTGGGTGCACAGAGCCTCAGATGTTGGCTAAGGATCTGGATCTCACACTATGTGAGGAGAAGACGCCCATGGGTGTGGACAAGACTGTCCCTTCCATAGCCAGGAGCTTCTGTGGAGCACAGGGCAGAGGGACTGAGGGGACTGGACCCTCCCTTCTGGGCAGGGCAACGATTTCCCACCCACAGGCCGGGTTGTAGGAAATAATGACTTCATTCCCTCCAGGAGGTCTACCAGGACTTGGAGTTTGAAGTGGGAAGGGACTCAGCAGGCTGGCCATGACCATCCAGACACCATTAGCTAACCAACACAATGGGTGAATTTTCCAGAATGGCTCAGGTTTTCATGAATTGAGGCAGAGAGCAAGCACTGAGAGAGGGTGGGAAGACAGAACAAAGTCCTGGAGAGAGGTGGTGACAAATAAGAGAACGCCCCTTCCCAGAGTCCCTCTGCCACCTCCCAGCTCTGCCCTTCAACGGGCACTCATTACCATCCCTCCCCTGACCTTGATCTAGGGCCCGCTGGTCCTGGCTCTTGGCTAGACAGACAGGGCCTGTCCCCTCTACTGCCCAGGAGGCAAGGGCTAGGGAGGCATGGGCCAAAGGGGGATTTGGTTCTAGAGCCAAGTCATCCTTCCCATGAGGCATGCACAACCCCTCAGAGCCTGGGGCAGCAGAGGTGGGACCCAGGCCCAAAGTACAGGGACTAAAAAGGAGACAGAATGCCCCCCATACTCCTCGGCCCAGTCCTCAAGGCTATCTACTAGTCACCCTGCACAGAACTCACCACCACCCTTTCCCAACTCCAGACAAGCTCACTGACCCTAGATGAACACTCTCCCTCCTGCCAAGCGCCTTCCAGCCTCCCTGACCCCCTTCCTCACAGCTGCACCCACAGTTGAGGCCAGGAACCCTAGCCTCCAGACCCAGTTCTCACCCCCACCTGCACTGTCTCGTCATGGAACTGGGGGTGAGCCTGGACCCAAGAGCAGGGCTTGGGTGGTCTCCTTCCCTGTCCTCCATGCCCTCAGCAGAGCTGGGGTGTTTCAGAAAGCATCTGCTCTCTGACCATCCAATTCTGCCCAAGAGATGAGATGGGGCATCCACCTCTCAGAGCACGTGAATTCCTCCCTGTCTGACAGATAACTCCTGGCCATTTAGGTGTCACATGATCCCCCTTAAATCAAAACCGGATTTAGTGGGCCACCAGTGATGCACCAGAGGCGGAACAATTTAGTAATTTTCTAAGCTACTTCTCTCACTCCCTCCACCCCTTTCCTGAGCAATATAGAGGCTTATTGTGTGTGGTGGGGAGGGTGGGTAGCAGGGGGAACAATATCAAACTGATTTCTATAAAGCGGGATTTTCTATTTTGGTGTTTTTACCAACTCTGCAACAATAGCTCCCACTGGATACCGCAGTGGGAGAGCCAGAAACATGGCTAGGGCTATAAGAGTTTGACACACTATGTCCAGAGATGTGAGCAGAGATTCAAGAGTAGGGCTGGGCTCCCAGGTGTGAATGAGGGCACTGAGAGGACACAGGACTGCCCCCAACCCACCCCCAACTCTGCTTGGACTGGGGCAGTGAAGGAGGGATGTCGTGCTCTCTCCAGCTCTGCCCTGCAGGCGAGGAGGCCCTGTTGGACCAGGAGGGCAGCATCGCTTCCAGAAAATGCTGGTGGTGGCATTTGTGCCAGGCTGCCAGCGACTCCCTTGAGTTGGGGACGGATGCACAGCGGGCTCTGCCTGGAGCCGGCCTCTGCACTGGAAGGGAAGTCATTATCGTGCGTGTAAGTGGTTTGGGAGCATTTCCTCACCCTGGGCGACACGTGGCACTTCCCCTCTGCCATGGTCCAGCTGCCACTGCAGTTGCTCAGGCCCCAACCCCACCTGCCCTGGCCTGTGAAGATCTCCTATCTTTGCCTTGTCAGATTGACAAGATCTTATCAAGATTGAATATGATGCCCTCATTTTGCACATGGAAAACTGAGGGTCAGAGAGGCAAGATGACATACCCAAGGTCCTCTGGTGGGTCTGGGTGGAACGAGGACTGGAGTCCAGGCGACCTGGTTGCTGCCCAGGCCTAGTCGGCCAGCTACACCTAGGCTCTTCCTCCTCCCTTCTCTGCTTGACAAGATGCCACCTCCTCCTCGGACTCCAGCAGGGACTCCTGCCCACCCTGACCAGGAACAAAAAGGCCCAGGCAGCAGAATGTGTCCAGGGGAAGCCTTCCTTCTCCATGCCCAGCCCTCCAAAACCTGACATTCTCGTGTCTCCCAGCAGGGCCTGAGCGGGTGTAGAAGCACTAGTAGTCCCCGAAGCATGGCTCTTCAAATCTGCTTACCTTTTGAGACTTCCCATGCTCCCCTGCCCTGTCGCACCCCACCCTTCACCTTTGGCCGGTGTCTCCAGAGTGAGTGTCCAGGTGCTCACAGCAAGTCCTACAGGCAGGGACTCTAGGCTCCCTCTCCCCTATTCTAGCCCCTCTCCTGGATGCCCGCATGCCATCTGGCCACCTGCCTCACTGCCCTGTTGTGGGCCCCACTGGCTCTGCCACTCCCCACTAAGCCTTCCTAAGAACCACCACGGCTGCTGGACCCTGATCCATTGGCCCCCTGGTCCCATTACCCATGCTGGTTGCCCTTGCCTTCTCTGGGTCCTGCTGTGGAGACAAGCTGGGTGCTGTCTTCTTTGGCACTTCTAGTTAGCAAAGCCCAGCTGAGTTCCAGCATTGGGACAAGTGCCTACCTGGGTGCAGCCTCATGCTCCCTCCTGGGCTCTACAGTGGGACTGCTTAGATGGCCACAGGTACAGGAGCTTTAAGGAAATTCCTCTTTCACTGTGCTAGTGACTATTCTCACACCTCACCACCAGGATTAATATATTCATCTTTATAAATGCAGTCAAAAAATTCAGTTGTTATCATTTTTTTACGGAGGAAGAAGGCCACCAAATAAGAGAGCCGAGGGCCCATGAAAGCCATAATGTTGCCCTGATCACCACTACAGCCACCGCTCTCACCATGGCCAGATGGCAGTGCAAAGAGCAGGACTGGACATAGTCATGCTTCCAGCTGTGCTCAGACTGACCCCTCCAACAAGTTAACACATTCCTAGGCTGAGCTGTGTCCCAGCCCTCTTCTCCTTCATGATGAGTCCTCCATCCCTCTTGCCTGCCCCTGCCAAATCACCCACTACCAGGGTGCCACAAAATAGGCCTAGTTGTCCCTTCCTCCTCCCCTGACAGTGCAGGGGCCTGTATGCATGCATGTGCACACATACACATATACAGCATGTGCTTGCACATGCATGTACGTGTGTGGGTGATACACATACCCACACATTTATATGTGGCCTGCACACACACTGGTGGCCTGCACAACACATTATTGCAAGCATGTACATGTATACACACATGCAAACACATGTGCATGCCCAAACACATTCACACACAAGTACACACATCCTTATGAGGATACATGCATGCAAATACACAGAGTAATGACACACATTGTGGCCATGAATGCTTGACCCTCCTAAACCCTCTGCCATGTATACTGTGGACTCTGCTGCCTGTGTCCTGAGCCCCAGGGCCTCTGCATGATCTCTCTTGTGCCTCTGAGTGCTCACAGCTGTTTCCACCTATGCAGCTCATAATCCAGGCGCCTTTCTCAGTTCAAATTCTTATCATGGAGCTGAATTTAAATGGTGGAGGGGAGGGGCTGTGGGCAAGAGGAATGCAGCAGTGGGCATTTCTGTAACTGAATGGCATCATGGTCCCTCTCTTGGAAATACTCTATTTCCCTGTGTGTCTTAGTCCCTCTTCGTCTCCAGATGGGACCCCCACCTTGATGGGAACAGAGACCGAGTCTGAGCCAGCTCTCTGCTCGTGGCCTGGTGAGAAGCAGGTTTCATGTTCAAGGCATCTCAGGCAAGTTTTCAAAGGTGAATTGAACCAGCCATTGACCAGCCCACCAGCCGGCGCCAGGAGGGATGTGCCGAGACCCCAGGGAGCAAGGATGGGCAGGGCCACGTCTGGGATCGCCCTCCCTCACTCTTTGGCTTCCTAGAATGCCGTGATGCTGCGGGCTAGGTCTGGTAGGGGTCAATCTGGGCCAGTGGGAGGAGGGGTAGGCAGGATCTGCCCTTGTCCCCATCTACTGGAGACCTCTCCCTCTGTGGTCCAGTCTGGGGATCCCATTCACGTGGGGCCAACAGTCCCGGAGCCCACAGGACCGGCAAGATCGTCTCACACGGGCAGATCACTGTCTTGCCTGATGACAAGATGATGACATGGCCCCTGCCCCCAGCACTAGCGGCCTCACCCCGATACACACACCTCCTGCTTTGTGCCATCGTTCTACAGGCATGCCCACTCGTCAACTCACCGGGCCCTTGTGCCACCCCCTCCAGGACTCTCCTGTCACCAGGGGGGAGCCACCTCTGAACTCCCAGGGTATGAGACCATTAGAACAGGAGGGCCTTCAGGTCATTAAGACCTTACTGCCTAAGGTAAACGGAAGCCACAGGCTAAAGTGGCTTCCTCAGTGTCATACACTGTGAACCAGTCCCAACCTATCCCCTTCCTCCAGCAGCAGAGCAGCAGCCATTAGGGCACACATGGATCAGGAAGGACTTGCTGCATGGGAAGGCAGGACTCACTGCCCCAATCCACTTCATCCCTGCATACCCCTCTCTGGGTCAACATCTGGGGAACTTTGAAGAGCCAGGGCTCAAGGGTTTGGGGCTGCAGTGACTGGAACTCAGGATGCCCAGGTCTCCTCATATTGATTCTGTCTCTGCCAAGGCCGGGCCCAGGCCTGAAAGAGAATGTATATAGTGTTGGCAGCAGCCTAGAGGCAGGCGTGAGGCCTTACCCCAAGCTTTCTATGTACGAGATCCAGAAGCCCTGAAAGTGGCCATATATACGGACAGCAAGGAAAGAAAACCTGCCAGGCCTGGACGAGCTACCTGCCTACATCCCTGCTCACTCTACCCACCCAACTTAGATAACATAGTGCCCAGTGCCCAGCCTGGGCTAGCGTCAAGGTCCATGCCCATAAGAGACGATCCTTCCACCACTGACTGGCTCAGACACTAGCTGGCTCCGATGCTCCACCATCCAGCCCTGGGCATTCAGGGCCCAGGCCTCAAGCCTCAGGAAGGGAAGAAATGGATCTGTGGGTAGTAGAAGAGCCCCACCTCTTCCTGGTAACCAGGAAAGGCTTCCTAGAGGAGGGGACATGGCAGACAGACTTGTTTATGTGAAGGAAGGGAGGCGGTTTGGAGAGAGGAAAATCCAAGCTGAAGGGGGTGGGCTTCCAGCCATGGCAGGGGTGGGGATATTCCCTCTCTGGCCTCACTCCCTGGTGGCTCAGACCCTCAGGGAGCGACTGGGGGAGGTGGATGGGCACTTCGTGAGTCTATCTTCTCTTCCCAGCTGGAATCTCTGCTTCCCCTCCTGACCAGTGCAGGGGAGAGGCCTGGGCCCTGCCTGCCTAAGGGAGCATCCAACTGGGAGTGCAGGGGCTCTGCCCTCAGGGAGTTCCACACCCAGACCAGAGCAGGTAGGAACTGGAGCCAAAAGGAGCTGGGACAAACAGGCCTCTGAACATGACCGTGCACACAGCCACAGACAGGACCAGGAAAGAAGACTGGTCAGCCTCGCCCCACATGGCCTTGTGCAGTCACTGCTCCAGTCCGAGGTTCACACACAAACAGGCACGTTCCTACAAAAGGCCAACCCTAGGGGTCACCTGGCCTGAATCAGGGGTCAGAGAGAGCACAACCTTCCTCACTCACTCCTTGTTGGGGTACCCAGGATGTACCCCTCTCTTCCTAGTCTCTTTTGTGACGAACGGGACATGCAGAACCCTGATGACTTTCCAGAAAAGGAAATGGAAAATCGTTAGACAAATAAACTGAAGGTGTGTCTGTATTAGCAGGGGAAGAAGGAAAAAGTGCTTGGCATTTTCTGTGATTGCCAAAGCCCTCGGGGGCTGGGGTGATAAGAACTGGGGTTTGCAAGAGGTGATGGGGCAGCATGGCTACTCCTGCCTTGGCTGGCCAGGCTCCTCCTTGGCAGGGCCACACAGGGGCTTGGACTCATCCTTCTATCTGGGCTGCTCACAGGGAGAAGTCTAACTGAAGCAAAGACTGGCTCCCACATAACAGCTTGGAGGTGTGGCAGTGAGGGCACTCTCGGATGTCTCCAGAGCCTCTGAGATCTCTGGTCTAGGCTGGTGACTGGGGAGGAAATCAGGGAAGAAGGGAGAAGGGGGGTTTTAGAAAGCCCCTCACTCTCCTCCGCCCTGCTTGGGGGCCTTCCAGGGGGCAGAGAAGCAAGCAGGAAGAACTTGGCATCTGCCATCTCTTAGCTTGAGGCCCTGGGCGAGTGCCTTGGCAGTCTGAGACTCAATTTCCTCGTGTGGAAATGGGAGATTGGAGTAAGAGGCTGTCAGGGGTTGCACACAATGCCTGCTGCTGGTGCTGTGTCTGCGGCAGCGCAGGGCCACCTCATCCAATCACCCTATTTACAAACAAAGGACCAAGACCCAGAGTGGAAAGGAAGGACCTTCCAGGGGCAGTCGGAGAGGAAAGCACTTATCCAGCTAGGCCAGAGCAGCCAGGGGAACAGTGGAAGCTGGGCAAAGGAAAGGGGGGAATGCCAGAGAGGGTGGGTTTGGAGATAATAGGGGTGGGGATCTCACTTTCAGGGGTCAGTGGACACAGCTAAGATCCTATTGGTCTCACTGCATCAGGGCATTTCACAATGTCACACTTGTTGACCCTGAGTTAAACCTGCCCCAATTCCTATACCCTCCCATCCAGCTCCCAGTAAGAGTCAACACCTGCTGGGGGCAGACTGGGGCCCAGGCCCTGTTCCAAGCACTATATACTTTATTCTCACACCAATCTTAAGAGGTATGGGATATGATTACTCCTATTTTATAGGGAGGGAAACTGAGGCTCAGAGAGGTTTTTGTTTTTGTTTTTAATTTTGTTTCCTTGGTAACTTACCTAAGGTGGCACAACTGAGAAGTGAGAGCTGAACTCTAATTCCAGAGAGCCAAACTCCAGGCATGAGTTCATGACCACTCTGCCAAGTCCCCTTTCTGATAGTGCAGCCCGTGGCAGGTACAGCAAGGATCCCAAAACCCAGAAAGAGCACAGAAGATGGCCAGCCGCGGGCCTTCTGACTGAGAGGCCAACAATAACAGAGGTAGAGGAATAGTGAGCCTTGGGCTAGGGACTGGGAGCCTTTGTTTGCTCTCCTGCCCGAGAATCCCTGGTCCTCATGAAATGAGCAATTCCCATCATGCCCACTGACACCTCATAGCAGACCCAGACTCTGAGAACACAGATGTGACAGCAAGGCCTCTCACGGGCAGTGGTCTCCCCAAGGCCACTCAGGGACCGAGAACCATTCTGCCAGCCTGGCTGTCTCCCACGAGCACTTAGAGGTGGCCAGAGGCCCAAGGTCACCAACAGCTTTGAAAACAATGGGCTATGGGTCCAGCAGAGGCTGGGGCCAGAAAAAAGGCCTGGGCACTTCCTTACATTGAGGCCCCCTCCTTCATGGTTTGCCAAGGCAGGGGACGGAAGAAGCCTTCAGCAGGAGGTAGGGATGTTTCACACAGTGTTCTCGGGAGAGCGGCAACCACCAGTGCTGATGGGAGCAGAGGGAGTGGCTGCTCAAAGCCAAAATCTGTCTGCCAGGAAGCAGGGCGGAGAGGGGCCTTGACTCCAGGCCCGTGGGTCCCCACTTTGCTGCCAAGGCTGAATCACTAAAATGCAGGGTATTTCCTACCTGCTCCTCCTCTCTGTGGACCTAGCTCAGAAGCTGGCACCTTCCCCCTGCCCGACCCCCCAGTGCTGCAGTATCAACCTTCTAAAGCACTGTGGGCCCACCAATGCCCTGCTCTGAAACCCCTATGGCTTTCTGGTGCTCAGAGCTCCTTTGCCTGACATGCAGAGATATTCAGGATCCAGCTCTAATATCCTTGAGCTTCCTGCACTCCAGACTCCTCAGGCCCCTTCCCCTGGCAGCTCTGCCCCTGCCCATTCCACCTGGAGTGCCTCTGCCTCTCCTTCCCCCCTCTCCTCCTTCAGGGTCCAGCGTCAATTCTCCCCCTCCAAGAAGACTCCTTGATTGCTCTAACCCATACAAGTTCCTCTGAGCCCTATGCCCCCAATAAAATCCAAGAAGGATCTGAGCCCAGGAGTTAGGAGAACAGGGTGTCAGGGGATAAACTGATAATAGAACAATCCTTCCTCAGACTGAGTTTCCCATACACAGCAGACTGTGTTTACACAACTGTCCTGACCTTATTATTAACAGCACCCCCTAAGGTTCAGGTGCTGTGCTGGGCAGGGGAGGAATAAGGCAGGGGGGCAGGGCCCAGAGAATGTGCTGACAACCAGTGTCCCAAGTGCCCTGAGAGTGCCTACACTGGGCTCCCCCACAGGGCACCAGGGTGCTTATCACCCAGGGCCCCACTCCATGGGGAGGGGCAACTTTGCTCAACCTTAGGGATATCACAGGGCTTTAAAACAGAAAATGCCAGATAAGCACCCAGGACTGCCCTCATCAGGGGCTGTGGGAAAGTTGCCAGATTTCACCTCAAAACCACACCTGGAATCAACCGTCTAGAGACCTCAGGCTGCACTTCCCTACCCAACACCCAGGGACTAGAGCTCCCACTGGGAGGCAGGGGTGGAGGGCAGGGGGGTGGTGTGGGTGTGGGCAGAAAGGGGCTTCTTCAAAGAGGGGGAGTGAACCGTGGGCTTTATTCCCCAGGATGGGATAGGTACATCGGGCAGGGTGGGGCGGTGGGTATGGGAGGGAAGACTGGGAGATGAGCCCCAGGCCCAGCCTAGGGATAAAAAAGCACTGCCAGGCCAGAGCATGCACCCGCACGCATGTGTGTGTGTGTGTACACGCGCGTACAGTATTAAGGGAAACCTATAGCTGGTGCCCAACACCCACTAACTGGGTTCTAGGCTTGTGAGAGAGGAGCTCATCAATGGCACTCAGAGGGTGGAGCCAGCACATTCTGGGGGTAATCCAAAAGGGCTTCCTGGAGGAGGGGCCTTGAAGACAGGCCTTGAGGGATGAAGATTTGGCAGATGACACAGGATGCCAGAGACCAGGGACCCAGGTGCAGCAAAGAGCAGAGTGCAGGTTGCAGGCAACAAGGAGCTTACTGGGGAAGCAGTTGCTGTAGTCTGGGGCGGGTGGAGTATAGAGCTGAAAGAGGGTGCAGGTGGGGGAAGTGGAGGGAGAGGCAGGTTGGAATCACTCCCTTCACCCCCCCACCAATCAGATGTATTTTCTTTAGCCCAAAGGCCATCTAGTGGTCTGGTTTCCAAGAGACCCCTATGAAGGAGATATGTTCCAGGAGGGCTCTTAACTAAGGATTGCTGTCTGGGCCTCAGTTTCCCTATCTGTAAATTGACTTCCCAGAGAACTGGACATAGGATAGGTATTTCAGGGGGATGTGGACAGGACAGTGGGATGAAGCACCATGATCTGGAGGTGGCATGGAAGGAAGAGAGGGAAAGGCCAAGTTCAGTCTTCTGTAACCACCAAGCCTCTGACCAGTGGGGCTCTGATCCCTCTTGTGCAGAGCAGGTCTGCAGGAGCAAAGTGCGAGCACTGGCAGTGTGCTGCCCCAACCCATGGCAGCCTTGCCGCCCACTTGCCAGCCTACCCCTCATCGTACATTGAGCAATCTCTATTATCGCAAATGCCTGGCATTTTTGCCTCGTAATTACAGCTCCCATAGCCCCACAAGGATTAGGGCATGATTAGGGAGTAGGGAGCGCTCTGGTGGGTGGAGAGAAATACCTGCAAATAGGCTTGGCAGTCTGACAGCCTCCTGCAATCCTCAGTGGCCAGTGAGGATCGTTCCAGGGCCTAAACAGGAGCAAAGGCCATCAGCATCTGTCACCTCCATCACCTCCTTGCCTCTCAACTCCTATTGCCTTCCTCGGAGCATCACAGTGGCCTCTAATGTGCTCCCTGCCTCTGCCCCACACCCACTCCCCTACCAGGAAGAGAGGTCTGAAGCAGAGTTCTGAGCAGTCCTGTCTCCAGAGAAAACGTCCCACCCCAAGCCCACCATCCAAGGCCTTCAACCACTCCCTGCCTCCTCTCCTAATCCTCCAAGCCTCCCACTCTCAGTCACCTCCCGTGAGGCCTACAGACACCATGGCCTTCCATGGTCCCGGGGCTCTCACCACTCCTTTTACCTGGAATGACCTTCTATACTACGCTCTACTTGTCAGAAGTCTGCATCTTGGCTTCTAGAAAAGTGTTTTTATAATTTGTTGAAACTGGAGTTTTCAAGTAACACTGGGAATATTTTGATTTATCAAGCCCTGCCAGTGGGACCCTGGTCAAGAGGTTAAGTGAGTTTCATTGAAAAGACACACTTTTCCTTCCAGGGCTGATAAACAAGGCTGCTGCAGGGAAACCGACTTCCTCCACCGGGTGCTCAGCTGGAGCGGCCTGTCCCCCAGCCAAGGAAAACAAATGCATAAACATTTCAAGGACATATAGGAAGCATTTCTGCTGGACGCCTGCTGTGAATGGCCATGGAGTTTACACAGCAAGCCTGCTGGGCCTCAGCACAGCCTGCACAAAGCACTCCTTGCACTCTCAGCTCTCTCCCAGCTCCTCTCTGCCGCTCCTCAAAGACCAGCATCCAGCCACTATGGGGGCTCAGCACAGGAGAGAACAAAACAGGCTCTTTAATTGTCAGCACTGAATGCCACGTTTGCCCCCTGTATGCTTGGTACTTAAAGAGAAGGGATCTCCTTGTAACCAGCATGGCAGAGGGAACACAGTCCCTGAGCCACTTGTGTCCTGAGCCCAAGCAGCTGCCCTCCAGTGTCTCTGACACTCCAAGGTCTCTCCCTGAGCCAGGGCAGACATGGGGGAGCGCATGCCCTGGTCCCTGCATATAAATACCCCCTCTGCAGGCCCCACTCAGTCATGGCTCAAGTGCTTGCTGGGCACAGCAGGGGTGGGGTGGGTCTGGCTCCTGAGGGTTCTCCCACAGGGCCCAGGGCTGCTCATGTGGACAGCCACAGGACAGAGGCTGCTGCGGGCCAAGGCTCTGCCTCTGGTCACCCTCGCTCAGTCCCCTTAATGGAAGACATTGCAGAGGGGTCCCTAACTTCAGTTTTCAACACAACTGGCTCTCTTCTCTTTACCAGCCTCCCGTTGCATTTTTACATTTTCTCATGCCCATTTGAAACCAGTAGGATATAAATTAATTGAATGAAGGAGGCCGCAAGTGTACAATTTTCCCTTCACCAGGGATTATGTTTTCCCATTCTCACCTATTCCATCCTTGCTCTGCAATGTGAGGGTCTCCACAGGCTCTGGCCACTTATCCCCAGGTAGTTCTCTCTCACACATGCCATGCTGCAGCCGCATGGCAGGACCATACCCGGTTCTTCTGCTCAGCTCCATCATATTGCCCTCTGCGGCCAAGAGATCCAGCCTCCCCTCCAGGCCCATCTGACCATTCTCATGGGGCCTGGCAGGGAGTTGGGTCTGCCCTGAGATGGGCTGGGGGGCTGATCAGTAGAAGACAGGCCAGTCCAGAAGCTCAGCCACGGACAACGGACACCACTGCATCAGAGGGCATCACTTGCCTGCAAAGGCCCTTGTCAGGTAACATTTTAGCCCAGAGGTCTCCAGGGCTTTGGGGCCCCAACACTTGTCACCGTTCCCACCATAGCCATGAACCACCTCATGCTTCCTTCACAGCAACAGAATAAATGAGTCTTGGCCCTCAGCATGGGGTTGACTCCTGCTTTATAGAAAGCCAAGTGCCAGGAATAACGAGAGCCCAGGGTCCCCAGGCTGACCATATCAGAGGTCTGGTGAGGGGACAACCCAGCAGGGAACAAGGGAGGGATACAAACAAAAGACAGCAGGGGCCCGGTGGCCAGCCCCACTCCAGTCCCCGGCAGTCACAGCTTCGCCAGGAGGGAGCTGCGCAGCAGCATTCTCAGCCCTCCTTGGTCTGCAGTGGGCCCTTCATGGAAGGAGCAGGGAGCTCTGATGCTTCTGCAGCAGTGCTGGCCCAGGCCAGGGTGACACTCTTCCAAGAGACTTCTCCCTGAGGCCTGGGGCTCAGCTGTCACCCCCAGTGATGAGTGATGGAGCCCTAGGGCTTACCCACATGAAGGGTCACAAGATGGGGTCTGAGCCGTTCCAGTTCACCAGTGCCCCCTTCCACCTACAGGCAGAGTAAGAGAGAGTCAGAGCTGCAAGGGCCCACAGAGCAGACATCTCTTGCTCTCACTCACCTGAAGTTTGTGTCTCAGGGGCTTTATACATTTCAGTTTCCACCCTCCCTACCTCGCCCCTCTAAACTCACATGCCAGGCCCATATGAGACACAAATGCACCCAAGACCCCAGAAAGCAGTGGAGGAGACAAAGATGGCAGGTCATTCGCTCATTCATACCACAGGTGTTTATTGAGACTCTCCTTTTTGCCTGGCACTGCAGGGCCCTCAGCTGATTGGAGTGATCCACACACATCTAAATCTAGCCACTCACACACATCTAAATCTAGCCGCTTTCCGGGGATGCCTGAAGGCAGTACTTTAAAGGCACATGGGAAGACCTAGATATGGAAAAATCCTGGAGTATTCAAAGTGCAGGAGGAGGTCCAATTGCTGGATTCTCAGAAGGTAGGGAAAGAGTTGGGCCACAGCAGGGAGCTGGCAGGAGTGTGCCACAGGGGATCGGGAATACATATACATATATCCTAAGACTGTATGAACTGGGGAACAAACATCACACACCTCAACAACACAACTTGAGTGTGAAGTTTGGAACGGGTTCACAACATGGGCTTTGGGGAGGGTTTTCTTTCAGTATTAAAGTCAAAATCATAATTGCCACAGAGGAGGAAAATGGAGCAGCTTTTCTCATTTTAATTGTACATCTATCTGCATGTGAAAGGCCAGAATCTCTGAGATTGGAACTGCAACAAGAAGGGAGGGAACAGGTTCTCCCAAAGTTTGTTGCATTTCCCAGCTGAATGCTTGGGAGCACCAAGAGGCTTCAGTAGCCTAGTCATCAGAAACCCAATATTCTTGACTTTATTGAACAACCTAGACTCCCTCTGAATTTCTTTCTCCTTCCTTCCTCAGGCTTCTGCTCTTTGCCTTCCCTCATGTCTGTGCTTTGCTTCAACTGCCACATCAACGTCTGATTTTCAGTTTGAGAGTCACGGCCTTCCAGAGACTGTGGAACTCATACTCATCCTGCTCTTTTAACCTGTTGATAACGGCAACTTCTTGGTATCTGAAAAACTGTATTTTCCCTGTATTTTGCACAGTTTACACCATCTCATTTCCCTTCAAGTGAGCAAAAAGATTTCTTGTCATTTGGAGAAAACTCTTAGTATAATTCTGTGCTTCTTTCTCCATTAGAAAGGTTTAGGGTGGGAGATATTTGCATACAGCCATCTCGAAACAATCAATATTGTGTTCTCCTCCTAGCTCCACCTGGGCACTGTGAGGATAGACCTTCCATAACCACTGGAGAATGTGAGAATGTAATGCTCACCATCGTCTAGACACAAAACACAGCCCTGCCCTATATTGTGCATGCCAACTGACATCCTAAGAAAATTCTTTCTGGTCTATAGATGAAGCAGAAAAATTGCATCTTTTTGTTAAAACACTCAGCGTAAAAAGCTGAGATGGGTGAATGACACAAAACCTGCTCAGCCATGAATGTTACATAGTTTTGGGGGAGTATTCTGTCCAAAAGCAGCCCTGCATTCTCTTCAGTGTCTTTTGGTAATGTCCCACGATGCTCAGAGGTCTCACCCAAAATGGGGTTGTGTGGCTTTCCAGCAACCAATCCTTTCCTTCCTGCATGGAAGGCTGAGAGAAACCATTTCACCATCTGAATCATTTGATCCCTGGGATTGTTCTGGTCATAAATGCTCAGAAGCAGGTCTGGATGTACAAAAACATTTGCATACATTTCTAAAAGAGACCCTTTCACAAAGTAATTGTTGGAAAAATGACCTTGGTAAGAGACAATGCAAACTTAATCTGTGCCAAGAGATGGACATGGTTGAGCTCATGCTCATCCGAGGAACCCTACCTCATGATCAGCCATGTGGTCAACAGACACAAACACCAAGTGGTCAGTATCACTTGTTCCATTGGATGGAAGAATTAAGTGATTCTGTGGCATCTGGGTGCTTTGGATGATTTCCTGAGCTGCTGCATGCCAGCACTGAGGTGGATCCAGGGGAATCCATGAGGTGCTTTGGGATTGAGTCACTTTGATGGACTCCATCATCATCGCAGCATTCGTCATTGCTTGAAGAAGGAACACTGGGACCATGTCTGCAGACAACCTGACCCAGCTGGGAGCAGTCAGACTGCTCCCACAGCTACACTATTTGGCGCTGGAGTCAGATGATGTCCCAGGGTACCTAATATAGGCCCAGTTGGTAGGATGATGGATGCAGCTCTGACTTGCACAGCTGAGCAGCTTCGGGAAGTAAGACAGGCTGGGAAGGCATCGTGGTGATCACAGGTTCTAAAGGCCCAGGGTGACTTATTGCATCACTGGGTAAACAGGACTTCAGTAATCTGCAGCAGCATAATGCAAGGCTTAACTGATTCTGCCACACAACTTGAGATTTTCAAGTTTCTTCCTGTGCTCACCATCTTTGCAATTTTGAAGCATGTCACTAAAAAGCCTTTATTGTTCTTTAAGATTTGTAGGTAAGTTTCTTATCAGTCTTGGACACCAAGGACACATCCTAAATCCAGACCCCGCAGAAGGCAGCAGAAGGGAGACAGGAGAGCAACCTTCCACCCACAGCCTGGCTTCAGGCAGGCACCAGAAATTCAGATTTGCAAAAAGGAAGCTACTGCCCAGACTAGGGTGGTTCCTTGCCCCCAGTCACAGTGAGAATGAGGGTAAGAGTCAGAAATAGACCAGACTTCCTATATCCCTATAAGACCTACACTCAGCCTGGACCCCAAGGCACTTCCCCCATCCCTTTGCATCCCTCCCAGCCTTTACTCTGCTTCCAAAGGCAGACAGAACTTCCTCTTATGAGCTCCCAATTTACAAACATTTCAGATCCTGGCAAAATGGAGTTGGCATCAATGCAGGGATGAGTCATACTTGTTCGTCATTAGACGCCCAGGTCACTAAGTATTATAGTCAGGCTGTGGGTTCTGAGGCTTCGTTTTGAGGCCTTTTACAGAGGTAACTGACCCAGCCAACAGGTACCAACGCAGGGAGAGTAATAGAGGCACCAGAGAGAAGCAGTTTGCAATTAAGATAGAAAATCAAAGCAGAGACATTTTAAAAATTGAAAGGGCTGAGCCAGGAAGGATGCTCTGCTTATGTAGGGGATGACAGTTCCGGAATAGGAATAGTTCTGAAAGTTGGTGAGTCGATTACAAAGACAGTAGGAAGAACTCTGCATATGTGATTAGGGAAGGGCAGAGAGAGGAGGAACGAAACGGAGACACTCCAGAGAGCAGCAGTAGCATTAAAGCTCACTTTCCAAGCACTAATTCCAGAGGCTGAGTGAGAACTTAGGCCCCGGTCTCCCAACCTCAGCACCAAGGGCATTTGGGCCAGATGCTTCTGTGGTGGGGCTGTGTTGTGCACTATAGGGTGTTTAGCAGCCCCCACCAGCTATGACAACAAAAATGTCCCCCAGACATTGCCAAATATCCCCTGGATGAGGACCACTGGCACAGTAGTTGAGCTCAACCAAGATGCCGTGGTCCCTGGAGTTCAGGTCAGCTCAGCATCATGGAGGATGACCACGTCATGGCCACAAATGAGACCCCTTCCTCCCCAGGGCCATCACCACAACAGAGTGGCAGTTAACTGCCTCAACAGATTTTCAACATTAATGAATCTGGTGTATTTTGGGGTGAGGGGTCGGGGGAGAAGCTTGACAGAGCCTGTATCAGCAAGAAGAGGAGGACAGGCCTGGTTTTAAAGCCTCCAGAGTTGAAGGGCAGAAATACACCCTGGAGCTCCTCTTACCCACTTTGATTTCCAGAAAACTATCCTGTGTGCGAGTCTCCCTTACTGCGCTCCAGCCACTGGGGGCGGTTCTGGAATGAGCCATGCACTGTCTCTCACGCCTGGGCCCCGGCCTGTGCTGTGCCCTCACCTGGAGAGACCATGCTCCCACCCCACCCCCATCCTTCAGAATCAGATCCAGGACTTCTCCCTCCACAGGTGTTCTGACCCCCAGGCTGCCTGGGGGTCCGTCCTCAGCACCAGCGCCTGGCTCTCCCTGGCCATACTGTCATGGAGTCTCCCTCCCCCACTAGACTGTGAGCCCTTGAGGGCAAAGCTGGTCTCACTCACCTCCATTCACTCCACAACCTCTATCTCCGTGTTCCCCCCTCCATGTACTGCTGAATGAACACATCCCCTCCATTCCAGCTGCTTCTCCTGGAGCCCCAGTCACCCAGCAGGGAAACCGTACTCTTCACTCACACCACAGTTTCCCTTCCCTCTGACCCAGGTGGTCACAAAGCCCTGGCCATGGCCCACTGCTACTCTTATCCTTTCCCCCTGCCTCCTCCTGAGTCTTCCTCCTCCTCACATGCATGTGTGAGTCCCTTAAGGTCTCCAAAAGAAGGGAGAATGCTCCTGCATCTCTTTTCTCAACCTTACAACAGCTCAGAGAAGGGGTGGTTATACCTAATCAACAGATTAGGAAACTGAGGCCCAAAGCAGAGTCAAACCTTCTCTAGGTCACGCAATGTGACAGCAGCAGAACCAGGACCCAACTGAAGTCTCCAGACTCCTGTTCTGTGTTTTCCCGGCATCACAGCATTGAGTGTTCCATGAATCCAACCAGAGTGAGGAACACAGTGGGTGGGTGTGTGTGCAGGCTGCAGTGTGGGGAATCAGAAGACAGCGGTTCGGGCAGGAGCATCCAGGGGACCCTCCTTTGATGGGTGAGAGGCATTGTGAAGAGGGTACCTGGGCAAGAAGGGTGTCCACAGAGGCGTGAAGGCTGGACCAGGCTCCTCAGGTAGGCAGGGGTGCAGCTGAGGGAGCCAGGCACTTGATTCCAGCCCCTGGACCGCACTGTTCCCACTGAAATTACATTTTCAATTTCTTGTCTGAGCTTTCAAACAGAAACATCTGTGGCCCAGCCCCAGGCACTGGTTACGAGTTTCTTTCCTCTTTTCTCTGGACTCTTGTCAGCTGTTTCATTTTCTCCCACTTTAGCTAGGCTGGGGTCACTGTGTGTGCCTTGATTAGAAATGACCATAAATTAGTCTGTTTTTGCTGAAATGGTTAGAGAACAGCAGGAGGAGAGAGGTGGGGGCAGAACCCACATCCAGGACACGTGTGAAGGTAACAGAAGACTCTCTGATGCCAAAATGTGCATCAGAGAGCAGAGAGGGCACGGGACCTGGGGACAGTTCGACTTAGGATGCTCTTCTCCATAGGCAAAACTGGCAGTCTGGTCACCGTGGCAACAAAGCCAGGTGGTGGAAAGTCACACTGCCCACTCAGTGACCTTCCACTGGGCTGACAGCAAGGGCCTGAGCTTTAGGCCCTGCACTGCTCATGACTCAAGGAGTAGCCTGGGGCACAGACTTCTATTATGGAGACCCCCATCTATAAAAGGAAGTGGTGTCCAAGGGCCTTTCTGTGAATCCAAGCAAGCTGCCATACAGCCAGGTGTGTGGTGTGCCCCTAGCTGGGTCAGAGTTAGCATCAGAGGTCTTTGTGGGGTAATACAGCTGGGTCTGAGGATAGACAGTATCTCTCCCCGAATTAGAATAGAGTTGATTTTAAAGTTGACTTCTATTCAGTTGTGAACTCTCTGAGAACAAGAACCAAGGCTTCTCTAGCTGTTTCTTCCATGGAGTTCAACCTAGGGGTTGCAAGAGGTTGAAATGATGGGAGGAAAACCTCACCTGCCCACAGGGTAGGTCCATCCTGCAGTGAGTGTTCAGCTGCATCCCAGCAGGTACCTGGACTCTCACTGGCCTTAGAAATGACCCAAGCTAGGCCATAGCACCACATGTACCCTTCCTGTCAAAGCAGGGGCCTCCTACAGGCAGCAGCAAGATTCACCCCCCCAAAGGCAAGGCCCCATTTCCCAAGGGTCCTCCCTGACCTTGAAGGCCACTTTCCCAAGTTTCTCCCTTTGAGCTGTTTGAGAATTTGGGATGAAAACAAAATGCAAAGCCTTTGTAATCCAACTCCTTGGAACAGAATTCCAGAAGGCTGCGTCTGCTGTTTTCCATTAGAGTGGTATGTTATCTGATGGGTACAGAGGGGGCAACAACCCAGCACTCCCACTATTTACTCACCCACTCAGCTTTTCCAGAATAACATTGGGAGAAGTCTCACTGTGTAGGTAGAGCCACTGTGAGGGGACAAGTGATTGGGGAAGTAGAACAGGCAGGCAGCTGGTTCCAGGAAAGTCCTAGCAGAGCATGGAGCGCCCACACCTGAGGGAGGGGGTGGGGGGCCAGCAGAGCCCGGAACAAAGAACCCCTGGCCCGGTGTGTTCTAGCAGGCCAGAGCTGAAGGCCAGCTCCTCACCTGACACTCACTGTCACAAGGCAGCCAGGGAGGGCACGGGGATGGGGTAGGCCCTGCCTTTGCCAGGCACCAGAACACCTGTTCTCAAGTGTGGTCCCAGGTCAGTAGCACCAGCTGCATCTGGGAACTCCTCAGAAATGTAAATTCTCAGGCCCTACCCCAGACCTACTGAACCAGAACACCTGGGGGTGGGACCCAGTGATCTGTGTGTGACCATGCCCTCTGGACATGCCTGCTAAAGCCTGAAGACCACGCTCCAGAGCAAATCTTCCCAACAAGTGAGCTAGAGAAGGACACAGGTATGCCAGAGAATTGATCTCCTCAGCCATCAGGGAGCTGGGTGGAGTCTGAGCCAACCAGAGTCCCCAGGGCAGTTGTCCCTAACCCTGTGTGCTGCACAAGTATGACGATTTCCTCCCCATGACAATGACCAGGAGCGCCACTGGAGGAGGTGCCAGGGCTCAGCCAAGCCCACAGTCCTGCAGCAGTGAGCGGGGGCCGACGAGGGGAGGGGAGGGGACAAGCTCGGCTTGAGCCATCTGCCCCAGCTTCCCCCATCGTCTCACAGGCCATCATTTCACTGATCCATGTTGTGGCACATGGCCAAAGGGTGCCGGGGCAGTGGTCCTGGGAGAAGGGGACAGCTGACAGACAAGAAGGAGGCATTCTGGGCCCATATTCACATGCAGATGTCTCTGGACTGAGCTCCTGACAGACCCCAAGTCTGTCTCAAGCTCTTGCCAATTAGGGCTGAGCCCACGAAGCCCAGTCCCTGGGCCCATGGGAGACGCATGGTGAGTCCTACAGCAGAACCATTCTTGGGAAAAGAAGAGCTACTCCTGATGGGGCAGTTGGAGAGGTTCTAAGTGGTGGGCCGCCACTGGGAAGAGCACAGAGGCAGAAGAAGGCCTTCAGTGAAGGGGGCCCGGGATCTGGAGGTAGGCGGAGCCTGTTCTCTGGGTGCAGTCCAGAGCCCTTCTTGGCAGGCCCACCTGCAGGAAGGATGCTCTCCCACCAAGGCAGTGTCACCTCCTGTCCCCACTGCTGCCCTTCTCTCATCACTCAGAATGAGTGGCCTTTGTACATGAAAGGAAAGCAACCTGCATGTGCCTCTAATCCTCCTGATGAAAGAAACACCGGCACATGACCCCACAAGAATGCTTTGTCCCTGGCCTGCTGGGCAGGCAGGTGGATGGATGAACAGATGGACGAATGGATGGGGCATAATGAGGATGTCCCAGCATCGCCCAGGTCCCCTCCCCGGTATCTCCACGGTGCACATGGTGTCCTCTCTCGGCAGCTCCATGCAAGGGCTCACTTGCCTGCAGGTGAGCAGCACCCCATGGCGCCAGGTAAGCCCTCGGATCTCAGGCGGTTAGAGCCACAGGGCCTCAGCCATCGTTCACACCCTCCGCCCCAGCCCAACCAATTCACAAACAGGGCAATGAGATCTGCCTGAGGTCACCCGAGTCATGAGTAGCTGAGACAATGACAGTGAGCTATTCACAGAGCGCTTGGTAATGTCCTGGCGCTCTTCACAACAGCCCTAGGAGCCAGGCACAGCCATTTTTCCCACTTCACACATGACAAATAAGTGGAGTCCAGGGACTCACAACCAGAAAGCAGCAAGGTCAGGATTCGAACCCCAGAAACCACACTCATTGCACCTGCCAATTCTGCTGCTTCCCTAGAAGAAGGCACTGGAATCCAGGTCTCCTCCTCTGGGGCCTGCCTCTCCCACTGTACCCTGAGGCCTCAAGTCATTCCCCAAAGGCTTTGTGAAGGGCCTGTCTGAGCACTGGGGTAGGGGGAGTCCCCAGACTACAACCCCACTAGCCCTCCAGAGTGCTGCCCCAGCCCTGGCCAGTCAGTGAGCTCGTAAGTAAAGCGAGCCTCAATTCACCCTGGAGCCCTGGCAACTCCCTCTCCTGGCCTGAGCTTTAGCCTCAAATACTGAGGGGCTGGATTGGAGGAGTCAAGGACCCTTGCTGTATGTCTAAGGTGATGGGGAACCTCTGCTCAGTGTGCAGAATGACAGGGGCTGCTGCTCCAGGAAACCACTCTGAGCTACACTGTGGCTGGGCTAGGTTCCCCAACCTCACCCCTCCCCAGGTAACCTTACCTGTCCTTCCTCCCTTGGGCCTAACAGCACTCACCACATCTGGCGGCTGCTGCCTTGAGTAAGGAAGGGCCTCAGGAGGTGCTCACTCATCCCCCCAACCCCCAGCAAAGCACATCCTCAGAAGCTGTCTGAAAGCATGTTGCCCTGCAAAGCACACACTTCTCCACTTGGGCCTCAGTGACCACAAAATGCTACATACAAACAAGCCATGAGCACTGCACATTGCCAGTCTGCAAGGGTCCCACCATACCACACCCCTCCCAGTTGGGGTGACCCAGGAACCTGTCCTCCTTCTGCAGGCATGACCATCCCCAAGCACCATACCTCCCAGCCACTCAGGCCAGGTTTTCAAACCACAGGAGGGCCTGACTCACTTGGTTCTGATGCAGAGCTCCAGGGGTGGGACAAGATCATGGCCTCTGTCCTCAGGGATGGTCTGGGTGGTGTCTGGGGAGAACAAGGCACAGGCTCATCAGCCCAGGGCCCAAGCTCACCTTGAGGTCAGCAACAACTCCTGCGACATGACTCTTCTGGAACCCGCTTCTCTTTTCATCTCTACTGAACCCACCCTTCCTCCTGCCCGTCGCCTATCTCCTGGGTACCACAGCACCCTCTTCACTGGTCTCCCTCCTGCAGTCTCCACCCCTCCCTCCTGCCCCTCTTCAGCTACCAGAATGAATAACTCTTTCTAAAAACACATCTGATCCCATCAATCCTCTGCTCCACCCACACCTTCCATGGCTCCTCATTGCTGGAGAATAAAACCCAAACTTGTTGACATAGTATTCTGGGCACTCTAATTGGTCTCAACTTCATTTTACACCTTAACACCATCTCAAGGCCCAGGTCTGGCCCCTTCTGCAGGAGGACTTGCTAACAGGCCCTCTGATCCCCATTGTTCTCTGACCACCCCTAGTGGGCATGCTAAGGCTGGGACCTGAGAGGCCATCTGGAGGCTCCCTGAGGATGTGCAGGGACAGGGTGGGGAGGTAGCACACCGATGGTCAGCCGGATCTGCTCCTGCTGGTTGGCCAGGCCATCGTAGTAGTACAGGTCAAAGAGCCTCTCAGTCCTCCAGTCTCTCAGGAGCTCTGGCTGCAGACTGAAGAGCACGCTGAAGTGGCTCTCACTGCACACCACCCAGATGGGGAACCGCGGGGTCTTCAGGAAGCAGCCGACCTGGACAAGGGAGACAGAGCAGGCAGACATGCTTGATGCAACTTGTAATGCCCAGAGAAAGGAGCCAGAACATCTCATGTCCAACCCCAGGGCCAGGCTGGCCTCAGAGAGGCCCAAGGGGATGCCAGCCAGTACAAGAAGCTGAGAGCCCCTCATGCTGCTCACAGACGCAGGTTTGTCTCCCAGAGCCGCCTGTGCCTCACAGAGTGTTTGCACACGCCCCAGCCTGAAAGCTGGGCAGTCCTGCTCCCTTCATCCCCCACAGCTAGCTGGTTTACAGTGCTGCCCTGCTCTCCCTGCCTCCAAAGGTTCTCACAGCATCCTGTCCTCCGCAGACACCCACCTCCTAAGTGCTTCTTCCACCTCTCCTTCCCACCCTTCAGGCACATGGACCCTCTTACCAGTCCTCAAGCTAATCCGGCACAGGGAGCCTCTGTGCCCGTGCACTCACTGTCCACCAGCCTAGAGCACTGGCCCATCTCTCCACCCTTTGGGGTCCTGCATCACCCAGATTACCCAACCTAGGAACACAAATCTCCTCCTAGCTCCTGGCTCAGGGGACTAGGTACAAGGTGCCCGAACTCCTCCTGCATTACTCTGCCTCATCACAACACACCTCCCGCCTCTTACATGCTGGACCACACCCTTAGCACCAAGAGCAAGAGTGTAAGTCAACATAAGCAAATGTTGGATGAATCCAGGTCCTCGTGCATGAAGTGGAATATGAACTAGGTGGGACTTTGCCTTAAACACAGATGGGACTCAGAGCCCCGGGGAGAAGGGAGGGCAGGCCTTGGGTGAGCAGTCTGGTTGATTCCAGGAATGAATGGCATTCAGGGAACAGTGGGCATTCGGGAAATAGAGCAGGGGAAGGGGCGGATAAGGAGCTGGGACTTCCTTCTATGAGGACTCCCTTGGAGTTCCCAGCACAAGACTTTCATGGCAGAGGGGTAGTCAGAGAAAGCAAGTGCCATGCAGCATGGATGAGAGCCCTTGTGCCGCTGTTGCTCTGCATGCCTGCCAAGTGGAAAGGTGTGGCCGGGGCCTTCTTTGAAGGCCTGCTTAGATGCCAGGCTGGCTCTTCCCCCTGCTCTTCTATGCACTCTCTCCTTGTCCCCTGTGACTCCCCTGGACAGCACTGCTCCCCACCCTGGGTCCTGGTCTGCTCAGTTCTGTACATGCCATGGGTCAGGCTGATTCTGGCCTAATCCCCACCAGCCCCAAGGAAATGTTTGCATGCTCAGGTATTTACAGCCACAGCCTGTGGATTAAGGAAAGAATGGGAATTATTTTTCCAGTGGAGCAAAAGGCATACTTTCTCCAGGGCCTGTCACAGAAGAGTGGCCAGGCAGTCTTCCTTGGGCCCCTTGGAGCCAGCCTGGGAGCTGACTCTGGGCTGGGGTGGCATGGACCGTAGGGCTGTGCTCAGACGGCTGTGAACCAGGTCCCTGGTGAAAGACTTGCCCATGAGCAGCTGCCTCCTCCAGAGGTTGGAAGGTGATCTTTACAATGTGTTCATTTCCTCACTTTGCAGGCACCTCACCCTGCCCCCACCTGGTCAGTTGGGCCCTCACCTCAGCCCGTGTGGCAGGAAAACATGACCACAGAGTTAGCTCCTCGGCAGGACATGGAGGAATTAGATGTCTTAAAGGACATGGCTGGACGTGTCTAAACCCCCCTGAAAACTTGGCTCCCATTCCAGGCTCAAAAGAGGCTTTTCTGGTGAGGGCATCACCTCGAACTGCGAGCCCAGCACTCATTCACGGCAGGAAAAGAGCCAGGCTGCCCTCCAGGGAGCAGGCATCTGCAGGATCAGCCACCCTGAATTTTCCAGCAGAGGGACAAAAGGGCAGCTTGCCATTTATAAAATGGTCAAAAGATTAAGGGCAAAAAAGCTGCCTGGAGAGTTTATAAATGAGTTTTCTCTTTCAGGAGCCCCTTCCAAATGGGTGACATTTTCCAAAGATGAAATTCACTTCCTTTGGATTCTGAGGTAGCTGAGCAGAGGTCTGGGGCGAGGAGGGGGTAAGGGGGCACATTTCCTCCAGGGGTCTGAGGCTTTCTCCTCGTGGACACATATACAGCACAATTGGGGTTACTTTTAAATGGGGATTCTTAAATCTTTCGTAGGGGTGAAGTGTGCGAATGTCCCAGACTACCATCTCGGGGCTATCAGTTTAGAAGCCTTATTTTAAAGGACCTACATTTGACTGCTGGCAGAGAGAGTTAAATATAGTCTGTCTTCCTTAAGGATGACATTCATTCAGCGTGGCACACTTTGGTGTTAGGCACAGTGCTAGACAATGGGAGACATGGCAGTAAAGGGAAGAAGTCTTGTCCTTGTGGGGCTTACCCAGCTAAGGGGAGACAGTAATCAGATACCCATACAGATACACTGGCACTGCACGTCACTGAGTCTAAGATGCCATCAGATTCACCATTGTTTTTTGTGTCATTAAGAAAGAAAGATGGCAATTAAAGTCTGACATATCATTGGCTACAATAATTCATCGAAATCTCACATAAATGTTCAAATATGGGCGAAGTTTGCTTCCAAAAACAATAAAATGTGATACTTACAACCAAGAAGAGGCCTATGAAGGAGAGAATAAAGACTGTATAATGGAGAATGACAAGATGGGCAGGGGACCATGAGAGCAATCCTCTATTTAAATAGAATGACTAGGTTGGGAATGGCTTCCCTTAGAGAGTGACATTTAAGCCAAAATGTGAAGGGAGGGAAAAGCAAGGACAGCTCTCATAGGACCTTGTGGGTCATAGGAGGTTCAGGATTTTAGTCTGGTCCACAGGCTGGGGGGCTCATTTTGTCAGTGTTCTGGAGGCTGAAAGTACCAGATGAACGGGTGGGCGGAGGTGGTTCCTTCTGAGGTCGCTCCCCTTGGTCTGCGGATGGCAGGTGGCTGCTTCTCTCTGTCTCCACATGTTCTCCCTCTGTGACTGTGTCCTCATCTCCTCTTCTTACAAGGACATTAATCAGTTGGATTAGGGCCTACCATAATGGCCTCATTTCAACTTAATTACCTCTTTAATGACCCTATCTCCACATACAGTCACATTCTTAGGTACTGGGGGCTAGGGCTTCAACATCTGAATTTGGAGCAGAGCCCCATTTAGCCCATAACAGTCTCAGAGGATTGGAAAACCACTGTAGGGTAGTAAACAAAGGAATTATATGATCCAATCTACTTTTCTAAAAATCACACTGGCATCAGTGAAGGGACAGGATTGGAAGGAGCTGGGCCAGGAGCCAGAGGCCAGCTAGGCTATCACAAGCATCCAGACCAGCCATGCTGGTGGCTCAGACCAAAGTGAAAGCAGACAGACATGAGAAACAACTTAGGGTAGGAACCACACGACCTGGTAGACTGGACATGCTCCTAGTTTGAGTAACTGGTTGGGTGGTACCATTTGCAGAGCTGGAGAAAATGGGAGGGAGATGGAGCTTGCAGAGCCTTCCCTGCCAAGCTCAGTCTTTGCTCTGGTTCCTTTCTAAGGGCAGCAGTAAAAGTGCCCTGCAGGTCATGGGAGGAGCACTGAAGTTAAACTCCCTGTACCATTCTCTCCTTCTCTGGCCTGCCAGCCACATCACACAAGTTCCACAGCCAGGGACAGAGGCCTTCGAACTGAAGCCGGCAATGCAGTCCAATGCCCCCTGCTGAGCTCTGGGGTGGTCTGAGTGAGGTGGAGGTCATATGGGCAAGACCAGTTGAGTGGGGTCACAGTTAGTCAATGGAGATCCCAAAGGACACACCAGGCTGGGGCACGGGGCTGCTTCCTTACAGCAAGGGGTCCATTTCTTGGCTCAGAGTTTCCTCTGCTTCCCCCAGGCACAGCTGGAGTGTGGGTCATCAGACAAGTTCACTGAGAGGCAGGACCACCCTCACCCCCAAACACATACTCAGTGAGGGCCAGAGGCTGTAGTGGGAAGCCCAGAGACAGGCTATAGTGAGAGGCAGGCCCAGTTCTACCATCTGCATGAAACAAGCCTCCAGCCTTTTAAGAACAGCTCAGCTTGGACACCATGCTCCAGGCTGCCCCAAATGCCAGATCTTCACCATGGCTACATCCTTGCTGCTGGTGGAGGGGACCAGGCTAGGCAAGAGTAGGAGCCCCAACTCTGGGGTCAGGTCCCAGTTTGGATACTAAGCCTCTCTGAACTCCTTCCATATCCAACATGGCTAATCATGGAGGACCAGAGGAACCTGGGGACAGAGGGGACAGCAGGTAGTGTTATGAGAGGGCAAAGACTACGTCTAAACTGCCAGGCCTCTGCCTTCCCTTCAGGTGCCCAGTCCTCCGTAAGTTGTGGGGAGAAGGAAGGGACACTTAGCACTCCTTCCTTTGTGAGCCTGCATTCCCAAGGCAGAGAGGCAAACATCCTCTTGCAGGGAGATAAAGCTCCATCTTCAGCCAAGCACGCAGCAGCAGAGGGCTGCCAGTGTGGATCCAAGAACTGGGACCGTTATTATAGGGCCTGAGTTTCTTCAAATGGCATTTCTTCCAAAGGAAGGATGACCCCCAACTGATGTTCCCATCAATCACCCTCAGCAGACCACAGGAAAATAGTTTACTTTTTGACCCTTAACCTAAGATGAAGCCAGGACTCATGGTAGGCCTAGGGATTCCTCACTCCAGCCAAGGCAATATCTCTCAGCCCATGGGATTGCAGGCGAAATGCTTCCAGAGCCCACGCAGGGTCTGATGCTTGGGGCCTTGGTACTTCTTACAGGCCATGTGGCCACTTCCCTGGGCTCCCGCCTGATTGCCAGCAAATCTGGAAAGGAGCCATTATCTTTCTTTTTCCCCCAAGTGCTTGGACCCCACAAATCTGCTTCTTGTCCATGGTGGGGGACGTGTCACCCAAGAGCTGCTCCACATGGCTCATTAGCAACAGGTCGGCATACCCAAACATGTGATCACGCAGGAAGCACATCATGAAACTGAGCCCTGCCTTAAAATGCTGGTCTCCACCCACCCTGCAAATCCATTCGCGTAGCACTATCTGAGTGACCCCTGGCTCAGTGTCTGCATCCCTTGTTCCGGGAATACACAATGAATGAGACCTCATCCAGACTGTCCAAGAACGTCTGCAGGGGCAGCCACCACGTAAAGAGCCCCTGCCACCCCTTCAGGGCAGACAACTTATTCATCTAATCAACCACAGATCAATGTCTTTTCTGAAGACACGACAACCAAGGCTCACAGGTTCAGCAGCAGGTCCAGTGCTCCCCTGGCCAGGCCGCCCACAGGTAGTCACCCTGTCCCCTGTGCAGCTTCACCTGGGGGATGTGGCCCTTTCCAAGAGCCTGGCTGGAGTGAGAGAGGAGGTAGAGGGACCAACACACAGCAACAGACCGCGCGAGGCCTGCTGTGGGCTGAGTTGTGTGCCCTGAGGGATATGCTGGAGTCCTGGCCCAGGACCTCAGGATGTAATTCATGTGGAGATAGGGTTATTGCTGATATAATTAGTTAGGACGAGGTTAGTGGAGAAAAGTGAGCCCTGAACCCGACATGACTGACATCCTTATAAGAAAAAGGAAAAGACACTCGGAGAAAATGGCCATGTGACAACAGAGGCAGATTGGAGCAATGCATCGACAAGCCAAGGGTTGCCAGAAAAACACCAAAAGCTAGAAGAGACAAGGAAGGATTCTCCCGAGGGGCCTCAAAGGAAGCACAGCGCTGCTGACCCCTTGATTTCTAACTGCTGCTATGAGAACTTCTACTCCAGAACCATAAGACAATAACTTTTTATTGTTTACAGCCACCCAGCGTTGCTGCGGCAGCCTCAGGAAACTCACACAAGGCCTAAGCCCTGGCCCCATCCTTGGAGAAGACCCCCCTAGTGTGTACACACACACAGGACAGCCAAAGCCAGTCTGACCCACAATCACACTAAATCCTAGAAGTCCCTTTCAAACAACTTTTCCCAGAACATGGCATCAGCTGGCTTTGGGTGTGAATTACATGCCCAAGCTCAATGACAGTGAAGCCATACTCTTCCTAAACCTCTGTGGTTGAGTCTGGACCTGAGTCCCAACCAGTTCTGGGAACTTGGGGCAGACTTTCCTTCCCCCACCCTCCTCCTCACTGGTTCAGGGTGCAGGCTTCTCTGTTGCCAGAGCCCCAGGCTCCCAGTACCTGGCACACGTTGTAGTGCTCAAAGAGAGATAAGAAGCCAATGTCACTGCGCGCAGAAATGCCTTGGAGGAGTGTGATGTTCCCGTTTCCAGAATCCAGCTCAACCACATCATTGAAAACATTGGACACGGCTTTTCCGGTCAGGAGCAGATTGACAAGTTCCTGTTGATGAGAGAGAGCTTGTCAAGGGGAGATCAGGAACCAGAGAGAAAGGGTGGAGAAGGAAGGAAAGCAAGGAGGGAGAAAAACGAAATAGGAGAGGGGGGAAGTGAGTTTGTTCCCACAGGCCCTCAGGGAAAGCTGTCAGCTATTCTCATCCAGGTGACACTAGGAACTCATCAATTTTTATTCCACAAGTATTCACTGAGCACCAGCTGTGCAAGACCCTGCCCTCAGCTCTGGGTGGCAGTGGGGGTTAGGGGTCCCGCTGGAGGAAAGAATGGCTCCTGACCTCAGGCAGCTGGGTCTGGAATGAAGGATCAGGTGTGTGCCCGTACAGCTGCAGCACAATCTAGGATGAACTAGGGCCACAAAAATGTGTACACAGGGCACTCTGGGGCCCAGACGGATGTGGATCACATAACTGAGTCAGACCCGCTTTGTGGAGAAGCGACATTTGGGTGGGTCTTGAAAGATGATTTTTTTTTAAATAAACCTTTTTATTCTGAAATAATTTTAGATTCAAAAGAAGCTGTAAAAATAGTACCGACAGTTCCTGTGTACCCTTCACCCAGCTTCCCCCAATGATAACATCTTATACATCTAGAGCATGTTATCAATGCCAGGAAGCTGACAGTGGTGTAATACCAATAACTCAATTCCAGGCCTTATTCCCATTTTGCCAGGGTGGTGGGGTCTTTGAGCGGGAGGGAGAGAAGACAGTAGAAAAGGGGTGGAGGAGCTCCAGGTTGGGCTCTAGCTCTGTCTCTGCCCTTGTCAGCTGTGTGGCATGAGGTATTCAGTGGCCAAGTGACTTGTGCCACCCAGCCAATATGCCCAGAACCCTGCTGACCCTAGAACCAGTGACATGTGGCATGCTGTCCTCCAGCAGCCTTTCAGCCAGTGCCTCCTGCATGGGGGTGGCTGGAAGGCCCTTTCCTCTGGCAGGGCATTTAGGGGGTATAACTTCCCCCCCATTAGGAAGGAGGGAAAAGAGGTTCACAAATGGGAAAGGATTTTTCCCACATGGTTGGTGACAAAGCCAGACTTCCACCCACGTTTTCTGACTCCTTGGCCATCTCCCTTCCCTCTCACCTCACTTTTTGCCCTAAGGCTACCACCTGGCCCTCCAAAGAGTCAGGATGAAGGTGGGCCCCAAAGTGCCTGCCACACCACTGAGGAAGGATTCTCAAGAGCCCAGCCTTAGCACTAGGCAGGCAGGACCCTCTGTCATCCCCCCTCCTGTCAGGGCTGACGCACTCTGAGGCCAGCAGACAGCAATCTCCCCCTTCGGCATGTGAGAATGGCCATAACAGCACTTTCCCCAGTGTAAACTCTGGAGGGCAGGGTTCACAGAAGTGTTTTCCCCTGAATTGTGAGAGCAATGCCCAGGTCAATAAATCTATCCGTCAACACCAAGACCCCTGCTCCAGTGACAGTGAAAGCGGCCCCTTCTGATGGCTGCAGAGGAGCCCCCATTGGAGGGAGATACTGAGAGGGCCTCATTGTGTCCTTGCAGAGGAAGTGAGAAAGAATTTGGAGGAAATGTCTGCTCTGAGATACAGCACCTCAGGGGCAGTGGCTGCTAAGAAAGGCCTGGCCTTTTTCACATGGGTTCGAGTTTCCCCATCTGGTTTCCAAGGGGGAAACAAAGACTTCTGCCCCCCATCCTGGGTGTGTCTCAAACCTTCCTCAGAGCAAGCATGAAGTCCTCTTGAGATGGGAGAGAAGGGCCAGTAGGTCACTCCTTGCTCCAGACTCGCAGTCACAGGTGGCACAGCTCAGTGGTCACTTAGTACCTTCCCACTCAAAGTGTGATCTGCGGACCAGCAGCACTGTGACTGGGGCCATAAAATGTTCGCGCGGAGCACTCTGGGGCCCAGACGGACGCAGACCATGTAACTGAGTCACAGCTGCTTTGCGGAGAAGCGATATTTGGATGGGTCTCAAAGGATATTTTTTTAATAAGCCTTTTTATTCTGAAATAATTTTAGATTCAAAAGAAGCTGTAAAAATAGTACAAAGAGTTCCTGTGTACCCTTCACCCAGCTGTTAGAAATTCAGAACCTCAGGACCCAGATTGGACCCAATGAATCTGAGCCTGCTCTTCAACAAAATCCCTGGGGGATTCATATGCACATCATAAGAAGCACCAGGCTAATCCAAATGGCTCATTCTACAAATGAGGAAACTGAGACTTAGGGAGGCAAAGAAAATTACCTGAGCTCATTCCAGACAGAAACAGCAAGTAGAGCTCAGAACAACCCCCGGGAGCTGATCTGGCATCCTCTGCACCCTGCCTGCCTGCCCACCTCTGGCCACAGTGCTCTCTGCCTGCCAAGGGGAAAGTTCCCAAAGAAGACAGGCACTTCTCTCTTCTGGACCAACTCAAGCGGCTAGAAAGGCCGCTGCTCACCGTGAGGCCTTCCTCCAGGATGGGGGGCAACAGTCAACCTCACAGTCTAGCAGGTGCACTGGACAAGCCACAGGCCCCGCGCTGGGCCCTGCATGGGGCCCATGTACATTTTCAGGCCAGGCACAAGTGAGTCAGGTGCACGAGGACAACTGGGTCCTCATTTGGGTCCAGCAGACTGAGCATATCTGCTTGCCTGTCTGTGGTACATATGTTGCTCCCCTATGTGCTGAGGATCAATTTAATGAGGCTCAGTGGCCACTATGGGAGGCCATGCCATGCAGAGAAGGACATGGACAGAATCCAGGTGTAGCACTTGACTTCCAGTCCTGACACTCAATGACAGGATCTTGAACAGATCCCTACCCTGGTGTCACCAGGTAACAGGATAATAAGCAATTGTGCTCAGGGTCACCCCCTGCTCCCCTGGAGCCCCCTGAGGGCCCCTTTGTGAAACTGCAGAGGGGAGGGCTGTTGCAGAGACAACACCCTGTACAAACATAAAGGGTGCCAAGGCCATCATCTTCCCAGCTAGGCCCATGGCCCCCAACCTGGGCCTGGGGCTCTCTGGGCAGTGCAGCACCCGAGCATGCCCTCAGCTGCTTTTGCCCCCTGTGCAGTGCCAAGCACACAGATGGGGCACAGAAAACACTCAAGAAATGGAAGCCGAGCTGAGTTGTCTTTCTACGTCTCCATGATGGGGAAGCCCAGAAGAGGTTAGCACATGAAAGCTGCTTGGAGAGAGCTGGGAGGGACAAAGAAAGGGAAGAGAGAGGGAAAGAAGCACCTGGCTGTTCCAGCACCCTGCTGTGCCCCCTGACCTGTGTGCAGTATCCGTGTGCTCCAATCAAGTGGCTGGTAGGGACATCAAGGTCCTGGCGGATGCTGAAAAACACAAAAGAAGTGGTATTAGCATGTCTCTGCCTGACTCAGGCTGCCCAAGCAGACCTCGCTGGGTAACCAGGGGCTCCCCTCAGGTTCCAGGCTGAGACCCAGCATTCTGGGGCTTCACAACTTGGTGCTCTGGACAAAGGCCTCCACTCCATCTTCACTAGGCCCTCTCCCGACACTGGAGAATGGTGATGGAAGTGTGACATAGCAGAAACGTAGAATCCAACATCCCAACTGTCACCTACTAACAGTGGAGACTGGAACATCCCCTTCCATCTCTGGGCCTCACTCTGTGAATCTGTTAAATGGGAACAAAGTCTCTAATGCCTGCTTGAGTCCTAAAATAATAGCTGCAACCACCTGGGCGCAGACCTTGTACCAAGCCCCGTACATGCATTATTCCCTAAACTCTGAGAGAAAACCCAAGGCTCAGAACTGACCTGTGCAGGACACTTGGCTGAAGGGCAATGGAGCCAGTGTAGGACACCACAGCCAGTTGCAAAGGCCTGTGCTTCCCCACTCCAAGTTACCCCAGTGGCTCCACCTTTAGAAGTGGGCCCTCCAAAATGCATGAGAAGCCCCTTTTCCAAAAGAAATCCCTCAAACCAAAAAAAAAAAAAGATTTCTGGAGCTTGTATACTCCTGTAGAGCAGTACAACTGAGGGTGTCACGTCAGTAGTGGCCCTGTCATGTGAGCTCAGCACCAGGAGGCAACCACCCATCCTGTCAATCTCAAAACCTCCTTTAATGGTTGAAAAAATGGTAGAAAGTCCACCACCGAGACCTCATTCCTTTTACCTACCCTCAAGTAAGTCCCTGGGGAGATGAAGCGTTATTGTGAAGCAGAGCTCAGGCTGAGTAAACAGGAAGGCAGCTACCATATACTGAATGCACCGAAAGGATGGTGACTTTAGCCCCACCCCCAGCCAAGGACAGAGTATGCACTTCAGAGATGTGGGAAAGAAGCTGCAGGGGCAAGGCCGGGGCAACGTGGGGCTGCTGCACATGCCCTGGGGGCATGTCACCCCCAAAGCGCTGCGCCCATGGCCTGGCCAGCTTCCTTCAGTCCCCACCCCAGGGAGAGCACCGAGAGGGCCCAGAGGTAGGAAAGGCTTGCAATCACGTTTGTTTTCCTTTTAATGGAAAAGAGAAACCTGGTCTCAATTTTATGCTTTAAATCTAAGATCTGCCATAACTCCACAAGCCTAAAACACACACCCTGGTCCCTGTATCCCTCCCAAACAGGTTTAGAATCTCAAGATCCATGACCTCTGCAGGAGAAACACTTTCTTGTGGTTTTTTTAATAACAATGACCAAACGAGGACAGTTTGTGGGCCACATGAAAAAGCTGGATGGGGTTGGCACTGCAGGGGCCCAGCCAAGAATCACAGGGGCTTGTGGGTCCTTGGGGAAGGCCTGGGAGGCTCACTCACCAGAGACAGCCCAACAGGCTTGGGAAGGAGCTAGCTGGGGGGACAAATGGCCAAGGACCATGCTCAGCAGGCGCTAGCCCAGCAGAAGAATTGATGGAAATGCTCTCCACGGCACATACAGGCATCTTCCAAAGAGAAGAAAATAAGCTCAAAGGAGCCCTGAGTGGATTGATAAGCATCACTGGCCCTGAGCCCACCCAAAGCTTTCAGCAGCAGTCTGATCTTCATAATCTCTCAGCCTCGTGTTCACCCAGTAGGTTTGAAAGCCTGCGTCAGTTCAGAGCAGAGGGACAGGCAGAAAGGACAATAGGAGGAAATGGTAATTGCATCCTTAGGTGCAAACACGATGGGAAATTCAGAAGTGAGCTCGATCTTTAAAAGGGAGGAACATCTGTATTTCACATTAGAGCATTTGGGAGATGCCAAGGAACAGCTTACGGCTTAAGAGATTTACAACTTTGGCAAATCCTGATGCCCAGACCTCCCTCTAGGGGAATTCCCTGGAGAGCTGAGTGTTAGGAGCCCTTGAGCACAGGAACAACGGCCTCTGCTTTACCAGGAGAGAAGGCAGTTCACAGGGCAAGGCCATCACCAGGCCTGTGTTCTAGCCCCAGCTTGCTGTGTAGCCACAAACCTCTCCTCTCTGGGCCTCCATCTCCCCTTTTGTAACACGAGAGGCTTGCACAAGATGAGTGGTGTCATGGGCTGAATTATATCCCCCAAAATTCCTATGTTGAAGCCCAGGCTCCCACTACCTCAGAATGTAACTGTATTCGGAGACAGGGCTTTTAAAGAGGTGGTTGAGTTAAATGAGCCCATTAGGGTGGGCCCTACCTCAGTATGACTGGTGTCCTTTTAGGAAAAGGAAATTTAGGTACACAGAGGGGTGCATGCCCACAGAGGAAAGACCATGCAAGGACACAGGGAGAAGGTGGCTTCTGCAAACCAAGCAGAGATGCCTCTGAGGAAACCAGCCCTGCCTACACATTGAGCTCAGGCTGCCAGCCTCCAGAGCTGAGCGACAATACATTTCTGTCGTTTAAGACCCCCAGTGGCCTAGAGACATGGTTCCAGTCTACAGTTAAAGTTGTTCACGTAAAATTGATGTCCATGAAGTGGGGTCTGTGGCCAGCTTGCCCTCAGACTGGCTGAGTGACCTCAGACAAGTCCTTACCTCTCTTTAAGCCTGTGTCTTTATTTATAAAACCAGAGGTCTAGAGCAAGGAGTTTCTGGTGACCTTCTGGGATGCGAACAAGTGTGACTGTTTCATGACTCTGATATTTAAAAAGGCATGCCTTCTCACTACGCTGATGGACAGTGACTGTAATGGGGTTGGTGGGGGGGACCTGATGAAGGGGTAGTTTAATAACCATAATATTGCACATGTAATTGTAGATTAATGATAATAAAATAAATTATAAAAAATAAAATAAAAAGGCATGCCTAAAATAGGTAGTAATAAACCTGGGAGGACCTAACCAGTCAACCAGTCACCTCCCCTCCATCTGTGCAGGGAGTACCACCACCTCCTAAGGACAAGCTCCTCATTTGTGCTCCCATCTAAATGCCCTCCAAGAGTCGGCACCTTCGACTGCACTCCCCCCACTGCAGCGGCCTCCAGAGACAGCAACCCTTTATTTGTAGGACTTCCACTGTCTTCAAGGATGTAATAGTGGAAAGCGGAGCCATGGAACCACTAAGAGAACAGGGGCTCTGAAGTCAGGAAGTCTTGGATTCAAATCCAGCCACGGCTGCTTACTAACTGTTCCCCTCTCTGAGCCTCAGTTTCCCCACCTGCAATATGGACACAACGATGCCTCCCTGTATTATAGATTGCTGTGAGAACTGAATGAGATGAACTATATAAAACATTTGGCATTCGGTAAATGTCACTTCCTTTTCCCTACCATAATAACAATAACAATAATTTTTAAAAAGACAGTGACTGAGAGGTCATGATTCCTGCAACCTCAACCAATTGTATCATGGCCAAGAACCCAGAATGGAGGCCTCCAAGCAGTCGAAATGTAGCCATGAATATCTGAGAAGGATTTGTATAGAGCAGATACTGATTGTTTTCCCAGAAAGGCCCAGATGGAGTGGACAGTGGGTCAGAACACCTGGGTGTCAGGCCCCTTCTGCCATCTGTGCTATGTGACCTTCAGCAAATTGCTTTTCACCTCTGAGCCTCGAGTGTGTCAACCCCTAATGGGGATAACAATAACCACCTCAAAGGGTTGTTGCAATAAGGCCATGAAAAGGTCTTGCAAACCACAGAGAGCTCCACAGGTTGGAGGGAATGACCATTATTTCCATTCTCCAAGCAGGCGCCTGGACAGGAAGGGGCTAGACACAAGCCCAGGTGGCAGGGAAAGGTGGGAGGATGGAGAGAAAGGACCTGACTAGAAGAAGGAAGAAAAAACAAGAGCTGTTCAAGCCCTTCCCAAGCTGCCTCCTGCCTCACCACCCACCAGTCCTCTCCCCACATACTGGCACCTTCCTTTTCAACTAGAAACCTGCAAATCCCCACCCCTGGCCCTTGCCTACTCTGTTCTCACTGCCTGTCAAAACCCTCCCACAAGCTCCTCAGAGCCCTGCTTAATGCCATCTCTTCCATAGACACCTCCCTGGTACCAGAGCAGATGCGCCCCATCTCTCCTCAGACATCCCCTTCCTGAGAGCACCCACCAACTGCTTTCCATGTGCCCACCTTGCCCTTCCAAGCAGCAGGGACTTTGTGGGCCAGGGTTACATTGCATCCACATGGCCCATTGGCACTCAGAACCACGCTCTCACCCTGCAGGTGCACAGGAAATGGGCTCTATATCATGTGACCCTGCCCACACCCATCCCAGGAGAAGCTTCAAGGAAGGCCCTGGTGGAACACCCTCCAGAAGCTGGATCCCAGGAGGTTGCAGAGGCAGGTGGAAGCAAGCTTCCCACCCAAGGGCTGGCCTGGGACCGAAGATTTTCCCAAGAGATTCTTGTCACTCCCTCCTCCCAAGGCCCATCCTTTTTATGTGAGCACCTGAACCCCTTGTGGAAGAGGGGGCTATTGTCCTTGGGTGAGTGGACAGGGTACTAGATGCACTAAAGGTGCCTCATGGAGCTGCCACTAAGCCTCTGTCATTCCTGGCCGTGACTTGCTGTCTCAGCAACCTGAGACAGGGCCGGCAGCCTGGATTACGCCAGCTGAAATTAAGTGGCGTGAAAAGCAGGCAGACAAGCATCTGTTTGGTATGGGCCTACTTGGGGGTCTTGTTTTCCACTTCTCCTTATAAGCTGGCAGACACAGCCAAGCAGCACCTGTCACTCCTCCCTGCATCCGGGAAGGGGAATCCAAGCTGAGGGGCTTAGCCTGGGGGCCAGGAGACCTGGGTGATGGTGTCAGCTGTGCCGCCAACCTGCGCTTAACTTCTTAGAGCCTTGATCCCCACATCTGTAAAATGGGATAATGGCCCCAGGCTATGGGTCTGCCCCTTGAGTTGCTGCAAACCAACTCCAAAAGTCCAGGGTGGCAGTGAGGGCCCCTCCCTCTCCTCCAGCTCCTGCCTTCCAAAGGATGAGGGGGCTTCACAGAACCCCCAGAGGGAGCCAGCCAGAGATCTACAGGACAGAGCTCTGGTCTGCTGTGAAGGGACACAGGAGCAGGTGGCTCCCAGTGAAGGGACCAGAGAGAGGAAGGAGAGTCAGTCAGAGGAAGTGGGTTTTGGGTTTCCAAAACTGCTGTTTCTAATGACAAAGGTACCCACAAGCCCTCTCAGTCTACCTCCCACGCACCACCTTGATCTCTCCAGACATATGTGCTGAAAGTACTCACTAGCATGGCCTCCACCCTAATCCAAATCAAGCTTAAAGGTGACTTAGAGTTCATGGAGGGAGGTCCTCTCCTCCTGTTTCCAGTTACAGTCAAAAGATCTTGGAATGTCGGGTAGAAAGGCCCCTTAACCATCCTATCTGGTCTCTCGTGTCACACATGGGAGAGCCAGGTGAGAGAAGCCATGGGCTTTGTTCAGGGCCCCAGAGCAGGTGTTGCCTGTGTCCAGTTGGGGCGCCTGGTCTGGGTGGTTCTGTGTGTGCCTCAGTATGCTGGGCAGGGAAGGTTTAAGTGGGTGCAATAGGAGGGGAAGGAGAAGGCTGACACAAATCCTATCCACCCCCTCCCATCAGCTCAGCGCATCCAGGACCACCACGAACCTGGGATTCTCAACAAGAACAGCCCTCTGCTCAAATCCTCAGGCCACAAACCACTGGCCCACCCAGCTCCCTGAGGTGGCCTCTGGTTCCATGAGTTCTGCTGGGACAGGAGGCTTTATCATTGCTTTTCTTCATCTCTGAAAGGAGCCCATGGGGGCCTCTGTCAAGGCCCAGATAGTACCCATTGCCAAACTCACATCTACCCTCCTGTTCCTTGATACACCCCAAACTTCCAGTTCCTGACTCAATAGTTCATCCCTTTCCCAGCCAGTGTGGTAGCCTCTGTGGGCTTTAACTGCCTTCTGGGGCAGCCCCTGGGTTCCCCTGTCCAATGGTGGGTGGGGCCCAGCCCTGCCCTGGTGAGGCATTAGGAATGGGGGCCCACCTCCCAGCAGGCTGAGGGGTGCTGGAAGGAGGGCTCCCTTCCACTGGGCTCCCGGGAGTCCACAATGCAGGAGGGAGGGCCTCTTGAGAACACAGCTGACGCTGAGGAAGCATGAAAAGGCAGGAGGGACACTGAGTCCCAAAGACATTGTCTAGGTTCCTGGACCAGCCCCTCCTAAAGCCCTGGCTTTTGATACAAATCAATCAGCAGCACTATTTTCTGCCTACACTGGCTAAGAATTGAGTTTCTGTCCCTTGCCTTTGCATTAACACCACTCACGGCTGCCTTTTATTTCAGGGGTATTTTCACAAAGAAATAAACTGTTGTTGTTGTTTCTACTCTCTGGGAGGGAGTTACAAATAGCAAGAAAGCCACCATGGTGTGGGTGCTGCCCCTCACCCTCGGTGCCTGCTTTGTGCTATTCAAAAATTATTTCAGCACGTGACAAACTACCTATTTTGGATTTCAAGATTGCCACTGGGCAGCCAAAGTTGCCCAGAGTAATGAATGCCAAAGGTCTACTGCCTGAAAAGGCTTCCATCACAAGCTGTCTCCCTCCACTGGCCAGGCCTAAGCCACCCGACGGGCATTGCCTGAGCCCCCTCTGTGCGAGGTGCTGGCTCTCTGCTAACTCCCCAGGGGGCCAGGGCACCCCAGTGCTATGCTGTGCAAGCATCGCTTGGAGCTTGCCCTGACCCCAGGACCTGAACATCCTTGGGGCTGGTGAGAGCACGCTGGGGAAAGTCTTAGGCTATGTGGTTTGGAAGGCAGTGGAACTAGGAGAGTGTGAGCACCTCTGTGAGATTTATTGTAAGCAACTCAAGATCTTAGGAAAGAATATAGATGGCTTGAAATCAAGTGGAAAAAAATAAAATCTTCATAAGGCTTTACAGTCAGCCTGGGGTAAACAAAACTCAAAGGCCAGCTTCACTACTGTTCTTTCAGCCTCTAAGGGTGAAGCAGCCAGGCTGCAGTCTGCTGCGCTTGCATCTGCCTGTGGCGCCCGGCTCCTGGCTCCACCCAGGACTGGGAACAGCCTGTGCACAGGAGGCAGTGACTTCGGTGCAGGCGCTGCCCCTGGGCCTCAGGCATGAGTCTGAGAGCACTGTTAGGAGAGAAGGACGGACACGCCCTCTGTCATACACACACACACACACACACACACACACACACACACACTGTGAAGAACTGTGGAGGTTTTCCAGACCCCCTACTCCACCTCTCCCTGGCTGAACAGCATATGATTTGACAGACTCTACCCTCTCTTTAGCTAGGAGGACACGTTTTCAACTGCTTCAAAGTGGTAACAGATCACGCTGAAATAGCATTAAAGGGTTAAAGGGTTTGGTAAAGCTGAATCTGAACCCCAGAGCAAGAAAGCCCTTGGGGATCATCTAGTCTTACAGTTTTTAAGCCGTATTTGCAGATCTGGGGCTTCTCCAAAGAAGGGTTTGGCACCACTTTGGGAAACAGGGAGGGGTAGGCATCTGTCCCTAACCCCACTGCTCAAGTCAAAGCAGTCCTGCTGCATCTGCTTCACATGGGGAGTTTCAGGATATGGTTTATTTGGAAAAAAATCAAATTTTGTTTCACTATGAAAAGAGGCTAAGCAGCAGTAGTCTGACGCCTCCTGTTAGAGATAAAGAGTCTAAGGCAGTTTGGATCGGCTACACAGTTTGTCAACAGCAGCACAGATATGGTGTCTCTTCAAGTGTCTTGAAGCTACATCATAGCCAAGGAGAAAGATGTTTTCGTGTGACTTGTCACCTACTGGCTGCCCTGGACAAGCCTCTCAGCTCACTCTGACAAATGGTGCCTGCACTAGGTTGACATTTGCCCCCATGTGCCCAAACATCCATAAGAAAGGTCTTTGCAAGTTACTAACTCCGGAGGCCGGGCAAGATGAGGTGGGTTTGCACAGTCCCAGCACTGCCAACTGAACCACAACAAACCTTCAGCCAGCCTGGCATCCCCTCCAAGAACAGAGCTCAGAGGCTCTGGGGAGTGGAGGGAAGCTGTAGTGCAATGTGACTGGCATGTAAGGGGGGTGAGGACCATTCCAGGAGCTCCCCTTCCAGAGAGAGAACAGCTTCTTTAGAGTAGCCCTGGAAATGCCAGGAATGCTACTGTGTTATTGTAAATAATCTCAGCATGACGCTCACAGGATCTGGGCAGCATCTCGACAGGCTATCCCTGTCCTCACTGTCAGCCCTGTCTTTCCTCATCATGGCTGCGCCCCTTTCAGGAAGCCCCCTGCACCAGAGGGATGACAGGTCAGCTGCACTCCAATGTCCATGTCTCTGGCCCCGCAGGCACGCACAGCAGTCAGGCAGCCATCCTGGGACTGCCCAGGTCAGGTCGGGAGGCAGAGGAAGCCTGGAGAAGCCCACAGAGGCAGCACAGGCTGCTCAAGGTGTCCCTCATCCCCCACCTGAAGCCCTCAGACAGTCTAAAAGTTTTCTTGAACTTAACAAGTAAGAGAGCTAGGTGTCCTCTCAAGCATAGCTCTGTGTGGCGCATGCCCAGGGCAGGGACTGGTCTGCCCACCACCCCTTCTCATGCCCCCCGAGGGCAGAGGCAGCACACAGCTCCCGGGGAGCCCCTGAGCCACTCAGGAAGTGCCTGCCAAGGAGGGGCACCATCACTAACTGCAGGACATCCCTGTGGCCGTGTCTTCACCACGAGGCAGGGAGCCAAGACTGAGGCAAGACAAGATAGGACGGACACAGGAGGCTTCCCAGCACAGCTGGGATAGGATTGGATTAGCAGCAGTCACTATCCAAGGCTCACTACCCTCCAGGCACTGCGCCAAGCACAAGCACATGACATGCATTTCTCTATTTAATCTTATAAGGCAGCAATTATCAACCCCATTTCACAGAGCAAGAAACTCAGGCTCAAAGGGGTGTAGAGCCTAAAATCAAGTCTCTTTTATTCCAAGTTCAGATCCTTAAACAGCAAAACCCAAAGAGCCCCATGTGGGGCCAGTCTGCCTGGGCTGAGCTGTGTGACCTTGGGGCAAGCTAATCACCTATCAAAACCAGTTTCCTTACCTGAAAGACTAGGATGGTGACAGTAATCACAGCAGAGCCAACTAACAGGGTTGCCGTGGAGATTAAATAAGTTTCATGTATAAAATTTTACAGCAAAAGATCTGGCACACAGGAAGCTTACTAGATATTGGTTGCTATTGTTCAAACTGCTAAGGAGAATGTCCTCTATGTTGTCTTAGAAGGCAAGAGGCCACAGGAGCAAGACAAACCGACCCAATGCCCTGCTAGGTTCATTGATAAAGCAGGTGGCTGTCAGTCCCCATGGAAGGCAGGGCCAGTCGAGCCAAAGCTGCCCTAGAGGCTTCAGCATCGTGGGTCTTCAGGACCCAGGGAAGGTCCTCAGGCACCAAGGAAGAGCAAAACTGCCTCTCTAGACTCTCCCCTCTGCCCTGGGAACAAGGGGAAGGAAGTGATCCAGCTGGGTCATGTGTATCTGTGTGTCTATCTGTATGTGAATGTATGTCTGTGTGTGTCCAGGTGCGTCTCTGTGTGTGTGTGTGTGTGTGTGTGTGTGCCTATGTCTGTGGGTCTGTGTGTCTGCATCTGTGTTTGTGCCCACGTGTCTGTGTGTCTCCGTGGGTCTGTGTCTGCAGAGGAGGCGGGTGGGGACATGGCAGGGCTGTGCTTCAGCCCCTTAACATGAGGCTGTGCAGGTCCAGGGGGGCAGCCTTCCCCACACAGACACCCCACAGGTGCCACAGCCTGGGCAGGGACTGACCCCTACCTGGCTTGGGTTGAGCAGGGGTGGGGAGCAGCAGAAGCAGCCTCCATCCTCCAGCACTGGACAGTGCAGAGTAGCCCAGACAGGGCCCTGCAGGAAGATGGCTGCCAGAGCCATTCCCTGTGGGAGCACAATGTAAGCAGGGTGCCTGGCTCCCAGTCTGGATGCAGGGCCTACAGCAGCTGCCCCAGTGACCACCAAAGCAAAGACACTGTAAGCACAGAGTCTAGAGCCCCCAGAGCCAGAGGGACCCCTGTACACATGAGAAAACTGAGGCTGAGAGGGTGACACAACCAGATGCCCTCTGGCCTGGCCCTGCTGAGAGCTCAGAGCCCTCAGGGAGCTCAGGGGTCTCACCCACAAACCCACAGATGCACAGCCAACCCTGTCAGCCCAAGGATTGGCACACCCAGGCCCAGAGAGAAGACAGCGTGGCTTATGGTCTCCATGCATGAGAGCCTGGGCCAAGAATGAATCATATCATTATGGTAGGATTAGAAGAAGAATGCTGTTAGAAAATCTGTGCACACACACACATTTACTAAGGTCAGTAGCAGCAAGCAGCAGGTAGGCAGGCAGCCCAAGACTGCAGAGTCCCTGCCATCCCCACCACCTGTACCAGAGGCCTTAGGAATTGTGGACAAGGTCTGCCCAGACCCAGCTGTGGAAGTGTCTCCTGGCAGGGCCTCTGAGTTTGGACACCACATAGCTACTCTTTCTACCTACCCACTTCCTGGGCCTTACCTGCTTGGAGTTATTCCCAAATCTTGTCCCATACCAAGCACTCCCCAGAGTGAGAATTCATCCCCCAGGTCTCCATACCCTATGGAGTCTGCTCTCTGCTTGGAAGTAGGAGGAAATAGACTATAGTTTACAAAACTCTTAATGTGCTATTAATCTGCTACCCTCCCCGTTGACATAATGCCCAGGTGACAAATATGGATAAAAGGCCTAGAAAGCTCCTAGAGAATGAGCACAATGGAGGAACTCCAGCTCTCAGGCAGCCTGGGAGGCCACAGTGGATAAGGATGCACAGAGTCAAGTCAGAGACTCTGCTCCTGCTGCCGCAAGGCCCGCAGCACCCCCCACCTCCATCTCCTCAGGACTGGCGGCAGACCCAAGCCTTGCAGGACTTCCTTGGCCTGCAGCGAATCCCCCTTCCTGAGATCACACGGGCCCTCAGTAATTTCCCAAGACTCAGCCTCAACCGTCCATCCCGACACAGGTCCCAGGAAGTCCGCGTGTGCACTTCAGTATGTGCACACTGCCATGGGGAGCCCAGGACAACTGGAAGCTCTTCAGGGGTGGGTCGCTCAGATCATTCCCGCACTCCCCAGCACAAGTGGGGAGACAAAGAGAAGGCAGAACTGCCCACACCTGGGTGTGGGATGTAACTACTCTCTCTCCTCCACCAGCCCACCCTGTCCTACTCGCCCTTCACTCACCCTTTCAACCACTTTCTCAGCACCCACTAGGCGCCAAGTGCTGCCCTGGGCTCTGGGAAAGCAGTAGTGAACAAGACAGACAAGCACAGGCCTGGGTGTGGAGAGAGGAAGATACTCACAGCTCCGTGGACCTGGACAAGATGGCAGACAAGGTGAGTAGGATGCATCCATACGGACCCACTTCAAACTGGGAAGAGGAGAAAGGAATGAGCACCCAGCAAACGGGCACCTTCCTCTTTTTAACTCCTTGGGGGCCACACTTTGGGAGCAGCCTGACCCGAGAAGTTGCCAGGTGGCCCCATGGCAGATCCTGTGCAGGTATCACCAACCAGAGCCCCTAAAGGATGGGGAGCCACCAGCCTGAGTGACAATGGGAGCAACGCAGTGCCCTCCAAGTTGCATATACCACAACCTCTGAGTCCAAGTCCATGTCCATACAGGCCAAGGGCAGTCTCCATTACCATTCAAGGGTCTTCCATGCATTACCATACTTAAAACCATCAGAGGCCTGTGTGATAAGTAGTTATTACTGCCCTCTGCCATACAAGGAAACTGGAGCTCAGAAATGGAGCAAATGACCCAAGGTCACATAGCTGGTAAGCAGCCCAGTGGGATTCCAGGGAGCTCCATCTGCTTCTAAATCCCTACTCCAAAGAACTTCACCACACTGAGAGCAGCAGGGGGCAGGTTGGGAGCAGAGTCAGGGTCAGCAGGAATGAGGGGATGACCCAGGCAAGTGCAAGGGCAGATCCTATCTTTTTAAAATTCTTTATATTTTGTTTGTCATGGTTTTGGGAGGGTTAATTTTTATTTTTTTTAATATTACATTAAATATTATTTATGCTGATAACTAAGGTTTTTGGTACCTGTTTGAATTTTGAATTGGTACTCACCTTGGGCACCTCACTCATCTCCTCCAAGTCCTGACCCTGGTTTGGAGCCTAAAACTTGGAACCTGGCTGCCTGAGTTTAAATCCTGGCTCTGCTACTCCTACCTATGTGACCAAAGGACATTTCTTAACTTCTCTGTCCCTAGACTTCTCATCTGCAGAACAAGGATGATGATAACAATAATTGGTCTACAGTCATCAGATTGCTGTGAAGATGGAGATAATCCTTGTAGAGCACTTAGTACAGAGCCTGATACCTGTGTTAGCTGTTAGTATCTATGAGGCTAGCTCGGCACTGCCCACTTGTCCAGCGAGCCCAGCAGGCCACAGCCTACTGGGATGGAATATGTCACTTTGGCTCCCTAGAGAAATGCCATCACCCAGATGCACATCAGTGTGAAGACCTCACTCATCCTACTCTGGGACAAAACCACTTCAGTGAACGGTTGTTTATGATGCTGCCTATTACAAAAGTCAGTGTTCCTTATGTGTGATCAGTTTCTTTTTGGACTAAAAACCAGGAAAAACCTGTTTTCATGGAACAATAAGAATTACATAATTTATCATATCTCCATTTTTGCCTTGGCTGCCAGGAATCTCAGAGCCAAATATGGTGCTCAACTATTTCAGCTCAAGCTTCTGATAAAATTATTTATTTTCATCAAAATATAGCCTTTATTTTCATGCAGTGATTCAAATAGTCAGTCATTCAAAAAAAATTACTGTGTGAACTTTCTATGCCAAGAAGATGCTCCCTGATAAGGCTATACTTGTAAACAAGGTGGACATGGATCTACCCTCATAAGAAGTAACTCAGGGAAGAAAGAACAATAAGCAACTTGAAAAGGGTGGGAAGGAACTCTGCTTTGATGGGAAATATAAGGTTTTCTAGAAACACATAGGAAGGGCCTTCAATACAGATTTAGGGTTTAGGGATGGAGGGAGCATCAGGAAGGCTTTCTGGAGAAAGTGATGTCTAAACAGAAATTCAAGGGACAAGGAGGAATCAGAAGAGAAGGGAATGCTATTCCAGGAAATAGGAAAAGCACATGCAAAGGCCCTGAGGTAAAGAGGTCAGGTTTATTATAGCTGGAGCACAGAAAAGCCCTGAGGACATCAGTTTTTTTAATAAGTAATTTTAAATCTATTTTTGGAAGTATAAATGGAATGAATGAATCAACAACAATCTTAAATCAACCTCATCTTAATTCTGTAATCTCAGGCCAGTCACTTCACTTCTGTTGTCCTTAATTTCCCCATTTGCAAAACAAAGGTAATGCATACCTGCCTTACATATTTCCTTGTGTTACGGTGCACATGCTCTGACAGCAAGCACTCTGACAATAGCAAAGAGTAATGCTGATGTCCTCACACAAGGGACTGACACCTGGGAGGACCTGCACCACCAGCACCCTTGTCATAGCTCCACTATAGACTTGCATGGGCCTTAGGGGGTAGCAAAGCTCTCTTGGTCTCACTCTCCCCTCCGAAATGCTTACCTACTCCTATGGACTGGCACACTGCCTTGGGGAAGCCACAACACTTCCCTGGTCTGTTTACCCTCTGTCATGCCTGCAATGCTGATCTACTTGCAGGACTGCCATGAAGAAATGACACAGAGCTCGTAGGCCCTAATGCCGTGTAAACGTGGAGAACTATTACTACTACTCTAGCCAGCATTTTCCACAATCCTTGGAACCGCCTCAAGAGGACCTTACCAAAGCCCTGGCTATGCCCCTCCATGTGGACTGGTTAGGTAAGATGGCAGAAGGTGGAGAAATGACCCCTGCCTGGGGCCTCGGGCTCTTGCTGGAACACAACTGAATGGCAGCAATACTTCACTTTGTTTTTTAAAACATATATTAAGATTATCTCACCAAATCAAGCTGCCAAGACATGGGAGGCCACAGGGTAAGATGCCTACATTGAAAGGAGAGATCAGACAGGCAACTGGGCTGAAACCCACCATTAGGGTCTGTAAAAATGTCTGGGATGCTTGGGAGGAAGGGGCCATTCTCCTGCGCCGCTCCGGCCCTGGAGAGACCTGAGCGCACCAAGGAACCCCAACCAGGGGCAGGGGCGGGGCACTCCCCACCCCCAGGAGGCCAGCCAGACATCTCGCCCAAAGGGTGAGCAGTAATGAAAACACAAGGAGGCTATTTATTTTGGGCAGAGATGGTTCAGTGCTCACTTCCAGGCCTGGCACAAGGGACTCCACTTAGGCCCAGGCCATGAAAAATGAATCTGGTGAGGGTAGCGCTGAGGCAGCTCAATAGCTTCCAGCAAAAACATAATTGAACTGCAGGGGGAAAACACCGCCTTCTAGGGTGAGGAGGGCGAAATATACTGACTGCTTATACCCAGAGACCAAAGCTGCGCGAGGAAGATGAATTGCTCTGAGCCCAGAGACAGGACAGAAAGAAGGCAGCTCCCTCCCCTGGAGCAGGCGCCACTCTCTGAGCCTCTTTCATGGTCACTGTCTTGCTCGGACTTCACAGAAACCCTGGGGTACGGGGTGAGAGAGGAAGGAGGCACATTTATAGGCAAGGATGGGGAAGGCCTTGGTGCTGGGGGACCACCCCAGGGCCATTAGCGGGCCATGACAGGGCCTTGGGTCATGTGAGCAATCTCTCTCCTTTGCCCCTAGAAGCCTCACAGGGCATGTCCCTCTCCTAGCCTTGGTGGCTCCAGGCAGGCTGTTCCACCTAACAGTGTGAACATAGGTGTCCTCAGTCCCGGCCTCCCTGGTCAAATAATGCACACCAATGCTATCAGACTTTACTCCTCCTTCAGTTGTACTGCTATATTCCCACAATACTCTGGGTGTGTATAATAGTAGAATCCTTTCTGCTTATTTAGATTGCCTGGGACTGAATCCAGAAGACACTCCTGCCCAATGCTTTTAGGTTTCTTCCTTAAGAACCACTGCTGGGTGAATCTGTGTCATCTTACTACACTGATGGACAGTGACTGAATTGGGGTATGAGTGGGGACTTGATGATATGGGTAAATTAGTAACCACATTGTTTTTTCATGTGAAACCTTCTTAAGAGTCTATATCAATAATACCTTAATAAAAAAAAAGGTAAAAAAAAAAAAAGAACCACTGCTGGGAGGTAAAGAGCTAGAAGTTATCTGCTAATTGCTCCATCTCCCATTTTCCGGATGAAGCAACTGAGTCCCAGTGACTTTCCCAAGGCCACATGTGACCAAAGAGTAAGCCAGAGGATGTCCCCAGGCCACTGGGCCAGTGGTGAGAGCACTGCATCAGTAACGGCCACAGGGCTATGCCTTTGAAGGACCAGAGAGAGCCAGGGACAGTCAGCTAGGAACTCCTGAGGCCTAGACCAGGACCCTGCTCCAGCCAGGGCCCCTCCCACAGGCCTCCTAGACAGGCCAGAGTAGCCAGTGTAGAAAGGCACCATCCTAAGCTGGAGGCCCAGGCCTGGCACTAGACCTCTTCTTAGGCCAAACTGTCCTAAGACAATGGCTCTGGGGAGAGGATTTCAGGTGGACCAGTACCCCAGGGACCGCACACCTGTCACCCTGTGGTCTCAGGGCAGGCTGTTTTGCTACCCAAGCAGCATCTCTGCTCTCAGGGCCAACACACTTCCCGGGGTGTGCCTGGACCCTGTGTCTGGGGAATTGTGCCAGGGGAGGGTATTCTGACAGCAGGAGTGTCCAGCCTGACCCCACATTCAGCAAGTTCTCTTGCTTTCTAGGCTCCCCACCAAATCCCCTATCATCTTCTCTAGAGCCTTAAAAGAGCTGACCCCACAGCTCAGAAGCTGAAGGAAAGACACAGAAGTGGCATAGAGGATTTGCCTGCAAACCAGGAAAGAATGGCCTGGTGCCCTTTCTTCCCTTCAATCCTGATAGACAGGTGTCAGAATCATGAGGCCTTGTAGTTGGGGATCTCAGAGGTCATCAGTCTCTTGGCCTTGGCTCATCCTGTACCTTGCCTCTATAATGCTTCCCTCTCATTTCTACATGTCTATGATGAACCCATCTCAAGGTTGCCCTAAGGAATCATGACAAAGGTGGTCATAACAACAAAATGTAACAATTGCTGAGAACATTGAGCAGGTCACAGTGGTTCTAGGCACTTTGCACAGTGCTCTGAGGTAAGTACCATTATTATCATCCCCATTTTACAGATGAGGCAGCTGAGGCATAGGGGGTTAAGTAAGTTGCCCAAGATTACAGTTATTAAGAGCTGTAACCTGGATGCAAACCCAGGCTGAAGGCTCCAGAGATCATGTTCTCTACCCCTGGAGCATCGAACTCCATCCTCCACAAAGCCAGCAAGGCTACAGCCCTCCTCTGAATTTCCTGGGCACTTTGTGCTGCTCTCAAGCTCTGGCCACACTCCACCCCATCTCACAGCCAGGAGTTGGTGCAAGGATCTCCTCCAAATGACAGGATGCTGGAGGCTCTGCCTGGCCAGCCCTGCTTCCTGGGATACCAAGTGAGGTCCTGTACTGAGCAGGGTCCCCATCAGTGCTTAGACCTCCACGCCAGCCCAGGAATGCACTTTGTCACATCACCTCCCCCGATGGTGCTGGGCCACACTCACTGATCAAGGACCCTTTACTTCGAGAGGTGGCCGCTTCCCCCAGGACAGAGAGAAAGCTCCTGTGACCACAGTCTAACCCTTTATTCTGACCCCACTCCACCCAGCTCTGCTTTCTGGAGCCCAGCTGGAGGGGTTCCCTGAACCATGTATGCATGGCCAGCCCTCAAAGACAAAATGGCAGAGTTTGAATCCCCTGTCCCCAAGGCTACCTTTCTCCAGCTTAAATCACTCCACTGCCTCAGCCACACTGCCAAGGGCCACCTGTACCCTGGGGAGAGGATGAGGGCAGGACAACCCCAGTTCACCAGCATCTCCCCACAAAAGTAGAGGCTTAACAATGCACATCCCACAGAATAAACCACTGTTCATACCTGATGGATGCTTTGTTGAAGAAAAGTCACCAGCTCCTCATAGCAGGTCAAACTGTGAAGTATGAGCTGAGAAGACACAAACACACAGGGTGACCTGCCAGTGCCATCCGGGATTAGCTTCCGGGGCCCTGGCTCCCACAGCTACAAAACCCCACCTGAGAATGTCCAGGCTGATGGCTCCAGAGATCATGTTCTCTACCCCTGGAACATTCAACTCCATCCTCCACAAAGCCAGTGACGCTACAGCCTTCCTCTGAATTCCCTGGGCACTTTGTGCTGCTCTCAGGCCTTGGCCACATTCCACCCCATCTCGCAGCCAGGAGTGGGTGTGTGGATCTCCTCCAGCTGACAGAGTGCTGGAGGCCATGCCAGAGAGTGGCGACCTCAGGAGATGGGGCAGAGAGGCATCTTATGATTGCTGCAATAAAAGGCTAGCAGGACCCAGCTGGGTCCTCTGGGGTTGTCTACCCTGAAGTAGCACTGGGCTTACCTTTAGAGTCCCCAGGACTAGAGATATCATGGGACTAAAGCAAAGGAGCCAGCATCACGCATGCCCCCAAACCCCCGCAAGTAAGAGCGGCATCCCATCCCTACGGGCTAGTCATGGATATGAGGGGCACCTGGGGACAGGGAGGGCATACAGCGATTCAGGGAGGGTGACCCATCCACACTACCACCACCAGACCACTTCCAAGCCCAACAGGCAGTGTCCTGAGTGGGACGCAGTGGTTTTGAGTCTCCTTTGCTTTCTCAGGCAGGTGAGGAAAAAAAATCACTTTTAGAGAAAACATCAAACAAAGTGAGACCCTTAATTAGGATTCCAGTGTGCCCAAACTTAGGTCAAGTGAAACAAACTAGGTAAACTAAAACCCTCAGTGAAGAGAAAGTTCATTTGTGGAAAATGTCACTATTTCTGCATTTCCATGTCTCATTTCTTTCCCTTCCCTTTGTAGTACTAGGTTTGGCTTTTGTGGCTGGTGCTCTGTCCTATCAAAGCTCTTCTCCACTTTCTAACTTCTTCTGCCTCTCCATACCACCCATGACTGCCCTCTCATTACCCAGAGAGGATGCTGAAGAGGCAGAGAGGGACACAAGGAAGACTAGGGTTTAGCCAGAAGGCATTTTGTTTGGACTACTGGAATTTCAGGCTCCGTATAACTTGGATGGACAAGGAGCCATCAGCCTTTTGGCCATGGGCACGAGCCCATCCCCCAAACCTGCCACCTCTGCCCCCCACCCCCACCCTAGTCCCAGGTGGAGGATGCTGCTAGGCTGGGCAGAGAGGGCTGGCCCATCCCCAGCTGAGGGAGGAGTTACTTATATGAAAGGAGACCATTCCCAAACAAAGCCAAAGGTTGTGTGATAATTTTCCAGAAAGCCGTACTGTTTCTAAGACTCCATCTGCTTTGTATTTCCCTGTTGGACAGAACTGCTGTGTTCCCGAAGCCCTAAAAAGGAAAGGGAGATGCATAAGTCCTCTGCATGAAGCGATGACGTGCCCTTGAGCCAGGGCGAAACCACATGTGCCATTAAATGCGGACCAATGAAAAGGCAGCTCCAGAGGAAAGAATGGAGCCAAGTGTTGCTCATTTTCCCCACTTTGAACCCACCCACTAGGCTGGATCCAGAGAACTCTACTAACAGGGGCGGGTGTGGAGGGGGAAGGAATGGAAAAAAGACAGCAGGAGAGCTTGGGATAACCAAACCCAAGTCTTGGCAGTGGGAAGCTGGCCTCTCACCCACAACTGATACCCTGCGTATGCAGCTCAGCAATGCATGGACCAGGAGCAGAGTTTGGGTTTGGGGCCAATGTGCCATTAGCCTGTAGTATAGCCTTGGACCAGCCACTGTTCCTCCCTGGGCTTCTGTTTCCTAATCTGTGAAATAGGGAGAAACTGAATTTCTGCCCCAACTGCTCTCAGGGCTGTCATGCAGATCCTAAGGGCCGGGGTTTATAAGTAAACTGGAACACGGGTACCAAAGACAAGCTCATAGGAACAATAATGCTAAAGATAATACCTCACATGGTACTTAGTATATGCCCGACATTGTCTTAGACACCTCACATTTATTCTTATTTATTCTTTATGCATGTGGATAAATGATTTAAACTGATAGATATTATCATTTATTATATATCATTACTTATACTGACTCATTTAATGCTCATTATCACCCTAATTATTATCATCCCCTTTTCCACGTGGGTAAACAAATGAGGCACAGAGATATTGAGTCAATTACCCAAGGTCACACAGCCAATAAGCCACAATGTTGGGAGTCAGCCTCTGGAGTCCCTTCTCTTAAGCACCATTATCTACTGACTACTGTAGCCCACCAGAGTGTGGTCCTTGGGCCTGAAAGTCATCCCCTTTACTAAAGCTTGGCCGCGTGCCTGGGATGAAGTAATGCTGCCATTCTGAAGGGCCAGGCTGAGAGCCAGCAAATCATCCATGTGGACCAGAGAAAGGTGGCCTTCCCCCAGGGCAGGACAGGGGCAGCAGGGAAAAGATGGTGTTGGCTCCATCTCTCTGAATCTCCTCCTCAGTGGAAGAGGGTTGCAAGTGACAGAAAAATAGGGACATGCTATGGTGACTGGGGAGAGTGGTACACTTCAGGGGGTAACTGGTTGCTGAGGGGCTGTTTCCTGAGGCCTCTGATCAGAGAAATATAGAGGCGAGCAAACTGCTTGGGCGAGAGGTTTCCTCCGATGAGTTATATCCCCCAGAGGATGAAGGCAGAGCAGATCAGATCCCAGCCCAAAATGGGAATGGAGCTGTGTGGAGGCCTTTCCAGTCCCCCTGCCAGCGTGGGGCTGCCCAGCACATTAGGCTGACTCTCTGGGCTTGTACAGGCATTGGGCACAGGACAGGGAGCTGGGAGGACATACAGACAGCCCGTGAAAGAAGACCATTTCCCCAAGGACAGGGAAGCACACAGCCAGCTTGCCCACGGCTATATGGACCCAAGGTTGAATGGTGACAACACAGTCCTGGGAAGCACTTACAGAGTGACCACGGCTCTCTCATGTCTCCCAGCCCGCCACACGATGTCTGCAATGGCCAGGGTCAAGCAGTGGGTCCTGTGGGTGTTTGAAGGCTGCAGCTGCCTGAGGACAGAAAAGGGAATGTGTTTATGCCGATGCAGGCACAAGCCAGGGATGGCACAGCCCTGAGGCAGATGGCCTGTTCTTTCCTCTGCCACCCAGAGGGGCCCCTGTAGCTCAGGGACAGGCAGGGACTCCTCAGAGAGCCAAGAACAGCCCTGAGGGAGGGGTCCTGGGTGGGGCTGTAGGAACAGGTCAAGGAAACTCCCCAGAGGAGTAAAGGGGACTCTGGAGACTTGGCAGGGCCCAAGGTCAGTGTCAGAAAGGGCCATGAGTTCTGACAAAGCCTAGGAAGCTGAGCCAGACATGGTCCAGAACTGCTGCCATCCCAAAGAAGAAAGCCACCCCAGGCAAACACCTGCCAGTGCCCTGGCCCAGCTTTGGCCCGTCCTGACATCCGGGCCTCTGAAGAGAACAGCCTGTACAAGTAGATGCCCAGCACACCCCCAGCCATAGGAGATGAGGTCACAGGTTCAGAGAGGAAAGCTCCTGACTTGCTGGTTGCTTAGATACAGGGTGTGGGATGTGGGAGAGGAAGGATTTGGGATGACCTCCGGGTTTTTCGTATGTGCACAGTGGTGCTGCCAACTGAAATGAGGAACACAGGTAGGAGATGACAGGGGATGCAGCTGGAGGTGCACATGGGACCCCCAGGTGAAGCTATTGGACACATCCAAAGCCCAGAGGTCGGGGCTAAGAATAGGTCTGTGAGGGTCCTCAGCACTTTGAGCAGCCAAGATTTCCCAGAGAGAGGATGAGTAAGGGCAAAGGCCGAGGCCAAGGATGGAACCCTTTCTTGGAGGCAGAGGAGGGAGGAAGGGGCAAAGCAGGAGAGGCACAACGGGAAGCTGGTGCCTTTACACAGCCTTAGAGTGAAAGGGCATCAGCAGTGTCGAAAGGCAGAGATCTCTTAGGAGAACAATGGTAACTAAGCGGCCCCTAGTGCATGCGGGGACCGGGACAGAAGAAGAGGCAGCAGCCAAACATACACGCTCCTTTCACATTCCTGGGGCTCCTTAGAGCTGTACGTCTTGCTCACCCCAGATTCTGCGAAATTTTTCTAATTTCTCAAAAAAGCAGGCTGAGTGTCTCTCTTCCTAACAAAGGCCTTGATAAGGACACTGCTGGGCTCAAAGGAATACAGATGGGGTTTCCATGTTTGAAGGGCCAAGTAGTACCTGAGCTCCATGCTGAACTGTGTGGGGGAAAAAGGAAACTGAAGTTTTGTCCTTCTCCAGGGTAGGAATATGGAAACCAGGAGACCAGGATGCAGGTCACCATGGTGGGCCACATGCAGTCACTACCCACCCAGTGCCTGAGACAGAGCTAGTGGTCCACACCCAGGCTGTGTGGCCCACTGACTTTAACATGTGAGGCAACATAACATAGCAGTCCCTCACTTTCCCCATCCACAAACTGGTGATGACAATAGTACCTTCTCTGTAACACTGGCAACTTTAAACGAGATGATGTGTGTATGAGCCTAGTGCCCGATACGTGGTGAGTGTTCAATAAAGGGTACCTGTTACCAATGTCTTTACAGAAACCTCAAGTTCCAGCTTTGGCCACGGCAATGGGAAGGCGAACTCCCAGCACCTGATGTGAAACCAAAAACAAGTCCCCAACACCAGGCATCCTTCAAACCCAATGAGACAAACACCAAACACTCAATCGCTTGAAAAATGAGAGAGCAGACTGCCAGGTACTTCTGCAGCCTCAGGAAGCTGCTGTGCTCAAGGAAATGGTTACCGCGCCATCACCAAACAGACAGCCCGAACTGTGAGGAGCACTGACACAGGTCACCATCAAGTATGAAAGCAAAGGTGAGGAAACGTTGTCTGGGTGTCAGGAGAGGCCACACCAAGGACTAAGGGGGTCTGGGAAAGCAGGGCTTGTCAGACAAAGGAGAAAGAATTGGACATTTATCTCTGAATTCAGAACCCAAAAATGTAGACGCTGTCATCCCCACAGCTCCTATTTTCTGCCCTGCTCCCACACCTGAGTCCCCACCCCCAAACCCCTTTCTCTCTGTCACAGACTGGGTGCCCTGCCCCTCCACTGAGCTGTGACAGTCAATGTCTGACCAGCATTTCTCCTCCACCTTGCCCCTCTCTCCAATCCTCATTGCACATACTCCCTGCAGGCTCTTCCTACAATACAGATGTGATCAGAGTACTCCACAGTTAAAACCCATAACATGGGTAAAAGCTGAACAGAATTATGCCTGGATTATATACTCTGCCTGGACTATCTAAGCTTGAAAACCTCCAGACATGGAACTAAGAGGTCACCTTCCCAACATTCACTGTGTTCTACACTAACTTCCTGAAGCAGGTAATGCTTGATTGAAAGATTCTCAGCATAGCCACAAATAAGATTTTAAAAGCCGACATATATTGAGTGCTTATCATGTACTAGGCACTATCAACAGCACTTCACATTTATTATTTTATTAATCATTAAAACAACCCTGTAAAAAAGGTACTGTTATTGTCTCCTTTTAAAAATGGGAAAACTGAGGCACAGAGACTAATGAGTCACAGAGTTAGTAAAAATTGGAAAAATTAAAACAACATTGAGGAAGGAAGAACTTGGGGAAGTGGAACCAGCTGCCTGGAGTTCTTGGCTTTAGGAACCAGCATCCCTTTGTCTTCAAGCCCATTTTCCCAGCACCATGCAACACTATCAAGAGATCTGGCTCCTAGGCCCAGACTGTCTTCTGATCTCACAGGCTTTGATTACAGACCCTGTGAAACTCTATGTTTCTACCCAGAATTCCTCATTCCTCTCATTGGCTTCCATTTAGTAATTCTTCCAGTCTCTCCATCCTCCCCTGGGCCTTCTCCAGCTTGCTCTTTTGAGACATAGCTTTCCAGGAAACACAGTGGAGTCAGGCAAAGTGCAATGGCCAGGCCTGGGCTCAATTCCTGGCACACAAGCCTTGGGGAAGCCCTCACTGGCCTTTGCCTTCCCCCACCCTATAAATGCAGGCACTGGCAGATGCCTCTAAGCATCATTGCAGTCTCGCTATTCTGCCTTTTAATGGCCACAGGGTAGACAGTGTGTGCATGCAGATGACAAGGAGGTATAGTGAATCACCTGGACTCTCTCTTCACCAGATAACTCACTGTCTGCTTTCACTGGTAAAACCTTGGCAACAAGAATGGTCCTGCATTGCCTTGATCATACACATGTTTATCAAACTCCTACCATGAATCTAGCACCTGACTAGGCTCTTAAAGCAAAAGAAGTTTCTTTAAGAAACTTCCTCACAGGAGAAGTGCAGGATTAAGACAACTATCTAGGGATGGCAGTGGGCATGGGGAGTAAGACATCTTGTGCTTGTCTAAATTACCCACGTCTTTCAGACTAAAGAGATGTTTCTACCCTCATTATTCCAAAACAGCCATTATTCCAAAACCTGTCCACTCTGACATGCCCCTATTCTGAGTCTGTAGACAATTCAGAGGAAAGCTGGCAAGTGACTGCAGGCCTTTCTGCTCCCTCTCAGGGTCAAAAGTTGAAAGAGTGGAAAGAAGGCTGGCCTGGGGCCACCAGACCTGCTTCCAAGCGTGGCTCTGCTACTAGTGTCCAGAGAGGCCTTGGGCAAGTGTCCTTCCTTTCCAGGGAGTTGAATTCTCCAATTTCAGTGGGAAGCAGAGGTGAGGGGACACTGTCCTGGTCTGAGGCTCTCTGCAGGCCTGTGGGGAGTGAGGCCCATTGTCTTTTCTCACAAGCCAGCATAACCCTTCCTCAAGTGGAAAAACACTGAATCCTGCCACCAGGCTCTGTCCTCCCTGACTGAGGAGAAGCTGGCTAGCTGGTCTGATGGAAAGAGTCTTAATGAAGCCAGACAGTCCTGCAGAAAAAACACCACCCCTGCCAAGAAGCCTTTATTTCAGCATGACTTCCCTGGAGGGCGCAGTCACATCCTCCATGCTGCTTTCACAGAACCACTTCTCATCCAGTCATGGGAGAGAGCGCAAGCCCACAGACCCAGCAGGGAAGGCCCACAGGTCCTAGGGTGCCCCAGGGCCCAGGTACACACTGCCTATGCATGGATTGCCAGGCATCATGGTGTCCAGAGAAAAGCAGAGCTTGCCCACTTTCTTCTTTAACTGGGTCATTTCCAAGATACTGGAATTTCAGAATCAAAAGGGGATACCGAGGCCTCAAACCCAACTCAGCACACACAGCCCAGGAGGAACATCAATGACCCAATCAACAAATATTAAAATTGTATAAATAAATCAAGGAAGCCAGAGGAACTAGGGACTGAGAGGTTCCTGTAGAGATGTCATGCTTTGCTCAGAGGAGGCTGTGGGTCCCCAGGTGTTTGCTGTGTTACTCTCTGTCCTCTTCTGTATTGGTTTTTTTCCAAATTTGGAAAAATGGAGAGGTTCTGTGCAGAAGCCATTCATGAAATACAGGCCACATCTTGGTCACTCTGAGTCCATCTAGGTGCTCAAGAGTTTCAAACTCATTACACTCAGCCTCCGAGCACAGACCCTTCCTGGCCTCTCTGGCTCTGCCATTGCTCAAGAGTGTCTTCAAGAGCACAGCAGTGTGGTATGACAGTGTCACATGCCAGACCTTGCTCAGCTGTGGATGCCTGGTGTGACCATAGGTAAGCACCTTTCCCCCTCAGGGCCTCAGTTTCCCCATATGTACCACGACAGATGATTTCTATGGTCCTCCCCTCTTGCACAGCCCTTGACAACTTATAAAGGACTTAGTTTGCATTTCCTTGCTGAGAAAGACAGGCAGGACAGAGATTCACAAATGGAGAAAGTGAGGTCCTCCTCCCCCACGATCATAATCCCCATCTCAAGACCTAGTCAGTGCTCTTTTTAATACCCCCTGCCTGGGGGAGTGGACTAAGGAGCACAGAGCCAGGCACCCCCTACCAGCCTCAGCAGGGCACCTGCAGGCAGCACTGATGCCCACCTGGCTAGAACAACCTGATGTGGCCTCTGACTTGCAGGGCCTCACCTCAGCAAAGCAGCAACCCACACCCTGCTCTCACATCCCTCCTCTGCTGCCAGCTCCAGTACGAGCTCCTTACTCCTCTGGCCCTTACTTGACCCAAGTCCTAGCCGGAAGGACTAGGCCCTGACCCATCCACCAGTCGTAGGTCTTGCCCTGCCCCTCCAAACTCTGCTCTGGCCACCCCAGGCAACTCACTCCTCTCACTCCTCTCCCTGCCCTCCAGCCCTGCGCATGTTGTTCTCCTTACTGGGATAACATTCCCTTCCCTCCCTGTTAGTCCGGATAACTCATGCATTTGTCCATGTGTTCATTCAACAAAAATTCTGAGGGCCAGCAGACTAGGTCCTGGGCTAGACGCCAGGGATGAGCTGGGAACCAGGCAGCCCAGGAAGGCCCCTATTCTCACGGAGCTTGCATTCCCAGGGTGGCAGTAAGGGGAAGACAAGGTTCAAGCAATGACACTGATGAGCAAGGGCACCAGTTGGTGGGGGAGCTGTGGAGGCAGGCTTGGATTTGTCTCAACTTGGGGAAGTCTGGAAAGGCCTCGCTAAAGTCATGGCCTCTATGCAATGAGGAGCCCGGAAAGGAGGCTGAGGGATTTGCTGGGAAGGGAAACTGAGTGAGGAATAGCATGTGCAAGGACGTGTGTGAAGCATATCAGGAGTCCTGTTTACCCTCCACCTCTCAGTGAGATTAAAATGTCCCTCTCCTCCAGCAAGCCTGACTGACCCTCTTCATGTCCGGGTGAACCCCTGAGCATACTGCACGTCCCCTGTAACCTCCTATCCATCTGGCTTTCTTGTTCAGCCATGAAGGCAAGGCCACAGCTGTCTTGTTGTGCCCATATTCCCTCCAAGCACCTGAGAAATCCTCCCTGAATGCCTGTTTTCAGTGTAAGGAGGGAAGGTAGGCAGAGGAGTGGGTCATATGCACTCAGAAAGAGTCCCAGGAGAGTTGACCTCCAGGGTCTTGGCCCATATCATGGACAACACTTTTCTGGGCTGGCTTCCAGAACAAGCAGTAGGGAATTGTCCTGCACCGACAGAAGCAGCTATGGATGGACCCAGTGGAAAGGCAAGGAGAAGAACAAGGACAAGATGAGACCTTGTTGTGGAAATGTTACGTGGCTGTGCTTCTGGTCAGTTAGGCTATGCTTATGGTTGGCATCTTTTAGCTTGAGACAACATATTTTGAAAAATACATAAAATAAAATAAAATAAAATAAAAATCTTGATTATTACTTTGTAAGGTAATTAAACAAATTATAGTAGGCAAATTATCAAATGCCAAGTGTGAAAAGCTACCTTCACTTAGATCCTGTCTAAGGCAAAATCCTCTAAGCTGGTAACATGTGTTTCACTTGTACCAAGATTGGCTAAATGTCTGGGGAACCACTGTTTCTCCCAGGAATCTGAACATGAATAATTGAGAAATAGGCCTTGTTGTTTTTATAACACATAAGCTTTACAAGAAAAAAAAGGCACCAAAATGATTATGTCAAAGCACAAGTTCTTTTCAAATTCACGAACTGGCAAAATGAAGCTGTGATTTTAGAATCCATTTAATGACAACTTTTGAGAGGAGAATGGAGGTACCTACTGGACAGAGAGAGTCTGCTGCGAGCTAGAAATGTTTTCTTTCTTGAACTGGGTAATGCATTCATGAGTGTGTGATTTTGCAATAATTCGTTGAGAACATGTGTATGAGTTGTACACTACTTTGAGTAGTGCACTTTTCTGTATGTACATTATATTTCAATGACAACAAAAAAAGGAACAAGTATAAGAAGTTCTATAGCTCTGAGAGTGACTTAGTACAGGCTGGTAACTGGGCACACAGGGAGGAAAGGTCAGAAGTCCGCCTCCTCAGATGGGCCATGCAAGCCCCGGCCCTGGCAGCACCTTGCCAAATCCATCTACCTTGGCACCAACCACAGTGTAGGATTATGGTTTTCTATCCACGCCTCAACCTCTGAGCACAGAAAATGCAGTTATTTCTCTCTGTCTCACCTGTGCCTGCACAGAGATGTTCCAGGAGTGTCTACTGAGTGAGAATGAGGTGCCCATGTGCAAACACTTAATGTGCGAGATGGAAAATAAATGGCCAAAGGGAGTGGAAGCAATGCACTGTGGGGCGTTTGGAATGTGTGGTGATGGCTGTTGGCCCAGGTGAGGTAACATGGGGAGGGAGGGAAGACCTGGAGTCAGTCAAAGGGTCAGCAGGTTGACGTGGGTGTGGACCATATTTGGGCAGCTGCTGAGGAGGGGGTGGCCTTGGTTTTGATGCCATTCTAGCAGCCAATTACCATACTGAACAGGACTTACCAACCTCCCTGCTTTCAGAAACAAATGTATTAAATGGTCATTTAAAGTGGTCAGTGCTGGCCCTGTTAGCCAGCCACCATTTCCCTTTCCAGAAGTCAGGAAATATCAAGGAACACACACGCTTCCTTGCTTGTTTTTTCTGGACACTGCGGAGAAACCTTGGGAAAAGAAGATACTGCCAGAATGAGCGCTGACCTACCGAGCACCGTCAGCACTGCTATCGCCTTCAAACAGGAGTTTCTGCAGGACGCAGCCTTGGACAGCTGCCAGAACCCCACAGGGACCACCCTGTAAAGAAGGACATGTGTTAGTGCCAGGGAGAACTGCCCCAAGACAGAGTTCTGTATTCCTCCAGAACCAGCCACTGCCCACAAGTTATAAAACCTGGGAGTTGGGGGTGGGGGGCACCACGCCACTGCCTCTCAAACAGGGCTCCCTGACATAGTGACTACTCTACTCTGCCAAGAGCTGACCCTGAGTCACAGAGATGGGTGACAAAGGCCCCAGGGTCCATCACTACAGGAAGGAGCAAGTCTCAATTGCTGATGGGAGGAAAGCAACTCTTCACACCCAGTCAGGTGTGAAGCCAGGGGGGTCATCACAGGTTTCCAGTCACCCAGGGAAATGTTTCCAGGGTATCAATTGTCTACCCAGTCTTTAAGGCCCATCTAAAGGCCTCCTCCCCCAGGAACCCTTCCATCTCAGCTAGAAGTGAGCCCCTTCAGCAGCCCCTGCTTATGTGAGCAATCTTCTGCCCAGCTGTGGCCTGTCTCAGCACCCATTAGAGGTATCTTTGTCTCCTCCCATGTTAGAATGAGTAGGCTCCTAAAGGAGCTCACCCCTGTGGGCCTCAGAAAGTATAAGGATTATCAGAGCAGTAGGCCACGGATGCCCTTGAACTGGGGGTGCAAGAAGACATGCTGAGCTTGGCCCTGCTAGGGATGGAAGCTGGTGGTCTTGGGGTTCTTCCTCGGGCAGTGGGGAGCAGGGAGAGGCTCCTGAGGCTTGAGAAATGCAAACTGGTTGAGCTGTTGGATTTGGAGTATCTTTTGATCCTTAAAGTTTACTGGGAAATGTGTATAAGCCATGTCTAAATACTGCCACAACTGACCTACATTTCCCTATTTTATATCCCACTTCTTCCTCATGAGCTTCTGCTCCTCACACTTGATACCTCTGCCATTTCCTGCAGCCCCTGGACTTTTACACAGCCTCCCTTTGTTCATACTACCACCTGTTTCAAGTGTCCAGCTCTACCTGCAAAATCATTTCTCAATACTCAGCCTAAGGACCCTCTCTGGTGTCCCTTCTGGTCCCTCTCAGAGAGGATTCCAGCATCATGCACCACTCACAATAGGGTCACGTTCCCCAGCTCTTGCTCTGCCAGCCACATGTGAAGTTCTCACACTAGAGGACAACTTGGCAAATGTGGGGCTGGCCAGCCATGGATAGCCCAGGCCATGTTCACAGGACTTACCAAACTGCAGGATGCCCCACCCCTATCCATAACAGGACCACAGCAGGGCCCCTGGGAAACAAGCAACCTGCCTTGTTCTGCACAATGCCATATTTTAATGAGGCTGCCTCATTAAAGGAAAAACTCTGAAGCTTCCATTCTTCATTGAAACAGCAAAAGCTAGAACCAAACAGAAGGGTCTTTATATCCTGCCAAAAGAAAAGAGAGTTTTATTGGTTTTTAAAAGGCAAATAACAATACACTCCCATAGGAGCTGATCTTAAATTCTAGCAGGGCAGTCCATTTTCCACCAAGTTTGTCTATTTTCATTTTATTTTTCAAACCCATTCTTCTCATATTTGAAGAAAGAGAAAATCGTCCTTGAGGTTCTTACCTCTGGAACATCTCCAACCAAACTAACCTGTGCTGACCCAGGCCAAAGGCTCTTCAGGTTTCTTAGAAGAAACTTCAAACACAAAATTTTGGTTTTACAAGGGACCTTGGAGGTTCTTGACTGCACATTATAATCACTTATGGAGCCCTCAACAATCCTGATGCTCAGGCCACAGGCCAAGCCAAATAAATCAGAACCTCTGTGTATCAAGTCTCCATAATCTGTACTTTTCAAAGCTCCCCTGGTAATTCCAATGTGAATCCACACTTGAGAACTGGTGCTTTAGGACAAGTCTAGTAAACTATGACCCACAGGCCAAATCTGGCCCCCTACTTGTTTTGCAAATAAAGTTTTACTGAAACACAACAATACCAACTTATTTATATATAGTCTATGTTTGCTTTTGCATTAAATGCCAGAGTTTAATGGTTTTAACATAGAGAATAAAAACATACTATTGGCCCATAAATAATAAAAATATACCATTGGCCCATAAAGAATAAAAATATATTATTGGCCCTTTACAGAAAAAATTTGCCAACCCCTGCTCTATTAAAATGCCTTACTACATGCAAGAATCTCTTCTACTTGCTAGTGGTTCACTGGCTTGAATACCCCAACCACCCAGAGAAGGGGTCAAGATTATTTCCCTCTAGAATCAGATTATTCTTTTCAATAAGTACAAGGAAAATCTCTATTACAAGAACACTTGTCTACTGTCATCAAATGTGGGCCAGCCACACACAGGAGAGCGGGATGGGTGAATTCATCTGTCAAGGCTTGGTTCCCCTTCTTACACCAGCTACAATCATCCATGTATTTTAACTGAGTTTCCCAAAAGCCTAGAAATTGTAGGGATTTGAGTGTTGGCTGAAGCCTATGTCTGTTCTCTTAATCACAGAATGACAGCTCCCAGCTAGGCACAGTGTGGTTGCCGGCTCACAGGGTTATAAGCCCAGAGACCTGGGTTCTGCTTGCCGTGAATGTCATGGGTCCTGTGCCCTCCTTTGCTTTCTGTGGGCCCAGTTTTCCTAGCTGCTTTTGGAGATGTTACTTCTGGGTGGTCTTCAGGGGCCTCTAAGGGTCTTCCCAGAATAGGAGTACCCACTGCAAAGAGTTATAGCCCTATGGCTACAGATAGCCAAAGCACTTATGCCCAGGCTTGGTGCCACTTAAACGTGTCTGACCCCCTGTAGTTTCAAAAGGGAGGGGACGGACAAACTTCCAGAATACTCTGGCATTTTTATCTGTGTGCTGAATACTTGTAAGTAGGAAGAGAAGGAGGTCAGCTGTGTCCCAGGAATTTTAATTTTTCCTCCTGGATCCTGGCTGAAAAACCAGTGGAGAAGAGCAGGAGCAGCATTCCATCTCACAGGAGCCGAGCCGATGGCCAAGGGGAGAGGTGAGGCTATCTGGCAGCTGAGATGTTGGGGAAGCCAGAACATCCCTGATAGGAAGCTGCTAAGGCCAGGAACCTGCTCCCTAGGTCCTGTGATGTCATGTCCCTCCAGGGGGCCACGGGTATGAACTTGATGGTGCTGAAGAATTGTTAACACCTCCCTGTCCTTCCCTCACGGTAACTCAGCCAGAGCCCAGCCTGGGGACAAGTGCAGAAGCAGAGCTGGTCTAATGAGGACAATTACCTCACTGCCATCACAGCACTGCAGCTGCCCATTGAGGATGTGGTGAAGCAACTCTGGGCTAAAAGAAGAACGGGATCCTGGAAGGTTTGAGTCAGAGAAGACTGTATCCTCATCTTTTGTCTTGGAGAGGGAAAGGGAGTTGCCAGGACTAGACTCTCATTTTCCTAATTCTCTATTCAGGTTTTCTCCTATATCACACCCAAATTTCCATTTTAACATTGACCAAGGCGTTATAGCGAGATAGGTGGGGCCAGAAAGATCCAAATCACCTCATCCACACCACTTCAAATCAAGACATCATAATTCACACCCTACCAATTCAAATCAAGATGTTATCAGCTTATACTTTAAGTTGAACCTACCTTTGCCACTGAGAGGTCAATTGGCTTTGACACTACTTGCAGCTTGAGCGTTGATAGGACTGGAGGCAGGCTGACGTCTTCCTTTATCAGTTCACCCTCCACATCCTCTGAAAGGCAACGTGGCTATGTGAGCTCCCTGCTGTGACCCACAGGGGACAGAATGAGAAGTCATGTACCACCAAGGACACTGATGAGGTTTTTGATGGATTCACTGATGGTTTGAATGAAAGGAGGGCTCCTCCACCACCCACCCTTTTGTCCCCTTTGGGACTCCCAGCCCTCCATCAGAGGTAAAAAACAGAGAGCGAGAGAGCCCTTGCTCCTAGTCAGAGCCCCACGCTGGTCCATGCCACAAGGGTGTTGGCAGGTGAGACTTGGTTATTGGTCCATTGGAAATGTTCCGTGTGGACATGCAGTGAGACAAGTGCCCAGAGCCTAAGGCATTGAGTCAGGGCCAGAAAAGCCTCGTTCAGACACATTTCTTACAAAATGTGGGCATGGAGTGCAAATCTGTCCCCCTTGAGGACAAACATGAAGAGGACAGAATTGGAAAGGAAATGCCACCATTCCTAATAAAATAATAATAATGATAGATCATCACTATTGTGGCTTTCATTTATTAATTTAACCACTTGTGTTTTATCACCTGAGCACAATAATAGCTCTGGGGGGAGTCATTAACATTACCCTACACACGGATGAGGAAACTGAGACCTTATAGAAGTAACTGGCCTTAAGTCACATGGATGGACGGAAAGTGGCAGAAACAGGATATATACGCAGGCTGACTCCTCATCACTCTGATGTCGTGCCAGCCAGATCTCCCTAGGCCTCCACCCAGAAGGTACACTCAGTCCCATACCAGATATAGACTTCCTATAGCCGGGGCAACTGAGGCCCAGAGAGGGCCCCCATTGCACACGAGTCTTGGCAGTACCAGTCCGTGCCCTCCCGGCTGGTGAGACTCCCTCTCACCCTCACAGCCACTGCCACCATTTACCAGGACACTCAGATGAAGGACACAAGTGGAAGCGACCCAAGGCGACCACATGGGCCAAGCTGCACAGGCCTGTCTCCAGAGGCCTCTGGAACCTCCCCTCCACTACCCATTTCTCCAGGATTAAATGATTATTTAAAAAGCATGCCTCACCACATAGAAATCAACATTTCCTCCCATAATTCTGTGCATCTGGGACCAGAGTAATGTCACTGCCCCTGCCCCCACATCTTCTGGAGATGGTGTCCAAAGGCCACCATCCCCAGGACACAATTATATCTTATTCCACAGCTTCTTTTTCTCCCCTAAGGGAGGGCCAGCAATAGCCTGAGGCCAATTCCTAGAGGCTCAGTTCACTGAAAAGGAGACAGATTCCACCTTTAGGCCACAAAAACATTTTAAAGTAAGCCTGGAATTTAAATGAGAACTTGAATTTAAAGGAGAACACTTCTTAGTTAAGGTCTTTGAAAAAAATCACCCTGTGATCATAGCCTTACAAAAATACTGGAAATTATAAACAAATGTGCACCTAGGAACATGCATGGGTCTTACAAACATGGTGCTGGGTAGCAAAAGTAAGAAAACAAATGAGATATATAACACAATATGATTTACACCCAATTCAAATACATGCACACAAAATAAGACTACACATTTTGTAAGAACATATGCAAGCAAAAAGATATTGACTAAATACATGAGAATGGTTGCTTACAAAGAGGCCAGTCATGAGAGTGGGGCTGGGAGGCAGTAAGGGGAAAATAAGGAAGGAAAGGCAGGAGGGAGGGAGGGAGGCCGATGGGCAGGTTTTGCTGGGCAGGTTTTGCAAAGATCAATACTGAGAATATTTCTGGAGGAACAGAGATGTGTGATTAACTCAGCCCTAGGTACCTGAGGCCCCAGACAGAGGGGAATAACCTGAGGATTCCACCAGGCCCTGAAGGGCTCCTTGCAATATCTCAGGCCAGACTGTTTCCTGGAGGCATAGAGGGGCAGTATTTAAGCTTATTTGAAGGTTTTTGATTAGTCTGAGGTTGCCAGGAGGAATCCAGGGCTAAGAAGTGCTCCGCTCAGGCTCCATGAACGAAATTTGAGGATGGAGGCTGGAGGCCAGGGGAAGAGGACCAGGAGGAGCCCCCAGGAGGAGGCAGCCTCCCTTGGCTCCTGCTGGAAATTGGCCCTTTGCAGGAAGTTCGTTCAGGACCACATAGCAAGCGTCCCGCCCAGATGTGGTGGGCCTGCCATGCAAAGGGAAAACAAAGCACTCCAGAATGACATGCTGGCCAAGCAGATCAAATTATCTGCAAATACCGGTGGTTTGAGAATACTATTTTTAAGGCCCTGGTATAAATGTCTGGTTGAAAAGAAGCAAGAGATTTTTGTTTCCCATGCCATTTTATTTACCCTTGGGAGGAAAACATATACACACTGTAATATATAATAGAGGCTCATAAGTCTTTTTCCAGGTGCCCACTCAGTATTTCTTACTGAGTACAAGATACCTTCTCCTGGAAGTGCCCCAACGTCCCAGACTCATGAATCTCAGCACAGTATCCCTCCAGGCTTTGGATCTGACTTCAGACTCCATCTCCCTAACCATCTACCAGAGACCCAGGCTGAAACCTCAACCCTCTCCCACATACCATGCTCCTCCAGCCTCCAGATTATTCTGCCTCCAGAATGTCTCATCCCTTGCCCCCACCCTCCCTCCCTCAAAAAAAAAAAGCCATTATTTTTCCATTTGTTCATCAAGCACTTTAGTGAGCACTCAAGATGTGCCAGAGATTATGTGGCACAGGAAATCCAGAGATGATTAAAACACCACCCCTGTCTTCAAGGAGCTCACTGCCGAGACAGGAGACAGAGCCCCAAGCAAATAATATAACTTAAGTGCTAAAACAGAGACAAGCGCAAAGGTTCTAAGAGCAGAGGGGAAGAGGCAAGTAATGCTGCCTTAAAGGGTCAGAGAAGCTTTCCAAAAGAGATACAGTTGAGCAGGGTCTTGAAATACCCACAGGATTTCCCCAGATAGAACAGGGGCCCAAGAACCTCTTTTCTGGACTATTCCAAGAGCCCCTTCACCAGTCTCCCAAGGCTGTTACCCCCAGAATCCATCCTCCACAAATATCCAGAGATAGCCCTAAACACACTGCCCTGCATACATTACTTACCAGCACAGAATCTTCAAGTGCTCATTACTGGTCACCGATTTATGGTCAGACTAGCACAGCACTCAGGGTCATCCTTACCCTCCGCCTCATGCCCCTCTGACCCCACCTCTTCCCCTGCAGGCCAGTACCTCAAGCCAGCCTCTCTCTCACACTCCAGGCCTTGCCCACATCTCTACTTGGCTAGACTTCATCCATCCTTCAAAGCCCAGTCTAAATACCACCTCACTATAGAAACCTCTGGAACCCACCACAGAAACTGGCTTATGTGTCTCTTTAAGCAGTGATGAACTGTCGATCATCCACTTCATGGGTTGCCATTGCAGGAAGCCTCTCTTCCTTTGCCCCACCCAACCCTGCCCTTCAAAAAGTCAAGGCCACTTTTTATTCACCTCAGCCTGCTTTCAGCAGCCCTGCATATACCTTGGCATATAATTGCAAACACAAATTTACTGAATTAAACCAAAGAAAAATGAAATGCTGTCCCTCTAACCAAACTTTATTTCTTGTTTCTGTCTCCCACCCCAAAACTTGACTTCTCCTTTCTCTGGGTGACTGAGTTCCACAATCTTTTACCTTTTATCTTCTTCTCCTTTGCTAAATTATTAGCTGAGCTGCTAGCAAAGGGGTCTGCCTCCCTATGGAAACACACACATACTTCAAACAGCTGGGTTCTAAGAGAAGTGCTAAAAGCCTTCTTTCCAATAGAAGACCTCTGGATTCTGAAGGCCAGGAAGTGCTTCACTTTATATCCAAATAGGAGTGGCTTTCACTGGAAAATCTTAAAGTGGGGTGTTTTACAGAAAGGCTTCAGATGCCAGCATTTCTGGGCTCTGTACTTCACTCTGCATAGCCATGTGCAGAGATCTGCCCCTTTGTGGGTGAGCCAAATAATCCCCACCAGCCATATCTGATCATTAAATTCTGAGGTACTGTTACCTCTGAAGCAAACTAGCAGAATAAACAAACTCCTGCCCCTGCCTTTCAACTTCATCAAAGCAAACTGTCAGACTGGGTGTCTCACACAAGTAACTTCTAAAGTGCACACAGCTTTCTTCCTTCAGATTAAAAGGGAGTGCTTGAAAGGAGAGGAAAAGTACATGAACAGCTCTTGAATGCCAAAATGGTCCAACAGGTAAACTGCCGGCTTCCAGAAGAAGAGCAAGTGTCAGTGGCACTCAAGCTTTATCCTTTCATGTCTCGTCACTGGTTCGCCACCCTCCATTCCACCGTTGCTTTTGCCAAGCCCTGCAAATGCATCAGTCTCTGGGGAGTAGAGAATTACAGAAAGGAAAAAAAAAAAAGATTGCTTCAAAACTAAAGAGTGAATGGAGATATTCTCTGTCTTCATTTTGGTTGTATATATATGTGAAAATGCATCAAGCTGAACACTTAAGATTTGGCATGTATGCACTTCACTGTTTGAATTTTATACCTCAATAATATGTTGACAAAATTTTTTAAAGAATGGACTTCCCCAGGGAGAGATATACTAATATTTTAATTTAGAACTGGCTTCTGGAGACCTTTGTAGGTTCTGAATGTCCCTAAAAGAAATTTCAAATACAGAAAAGCTTCCTCTAGCTCCCTAATGTGGATCTAGAAATACCCAGACTTCTTAAAAGGATTTCTCCAGAAGAGAAGACAGATGGCCAGAGAAGACATCAACCAAAAAAAGAGCAGCCCGCTCCACTCACTAGGCTAGCCTCTCCTTCCTGAAGTCAGATGAGAGGAATAGAGCACCCATCCCAGCCAGCAGAGAACCTCCCACGCACCACCTCCCAGAGGGAGCAAAGCAGGACCCCCCGAAGGCACAGCACGGGCACCGGCCGCACCTACCCAGCTGCAGGACACCCAGCTCACCATCGGCCTTGCTGGACACCGGCAGCTGGCTTTTCCTAGAAAAAAAGAAAATGTCAGTGTATCCAAGGAGGATGACAGAGAAACACAGACAGCAGAGAAGAATGGAGGAGTACTGGGTGGGAGGGAGGTCAGGAGATGGGTTCTCTGAGGCCCTGGCCCTGACACCCTGGGCGTGCCTTGTCACCACAGGTTCCATACTGGGTGAGGCAAAACCACCTCCAAGGTGCCTTTCAATTCTGTGTTCTCACAGACACACACACACACAAATAAAGTTCTGGCAGTCATTGCACAGATGTTTTTTTCATCTCATCTTCATTTTTTTTCTTTTCTCCCAGCCTTCTTGTAAAGCTCGCAGAAGCCTTTTAGAAGAAACCTCTACAATGCAGCAAAGAACCTGTCCTGTGATTCTGATTTGTAAATTTGTAAGGTATGTACAGCACAGAGCTTTCTTAAAATGGCCCACTTGTATTTTAGCTCTCTTTAGGTTATTTTTCCTCTAGCATGCATCGATCTGAACTAAAGCAAAATCATTTCTTAAAAAGAATGTCTTAAAAATAACAATATTACATCACTCTCTAAAAACCTATTTACTATGTTAAAAAATGACAGCTCTTTTGAACATAGTATTGAAATATATTTTCCTCCAACATCCTTTCAGGGTAAGATATGATTGAAGTAACAATCGTAATCTTGCCATGGTATGTTCTATTGAATTGGCTTCCTCCTGAAGATGTGTGAAGGGGTGTGAGTGGAAGACCGCGGAGGACATGTAGTACCCACTCCGTCAGCACGTACTGCTGTGGACTCCGGGTTTCGTTCTCTGGCGCTGGAACACAGAGCTCCTTTCCTCTTTCCCTCCCAGTCAAGCCCATTTTCCTCATCTCAGAACTAAAAAATTCCTACACTGCTACACTTACACTCCTACACTACCAAGATTCTACAAGTGTTCTTGTGGGGAATGGTGAAAGACTGAGCTAGAATGAGAGGCTAAGGCACAGAGGGGCAGCAGAAGGATGTGAAAAGAGAGGCCATGCAGAGACTGAGCCAGAGCCACCCCTCCAGGCCTCCAGCAATGAGGACCCACCCAATCAGCAGCAGCTTAAGCCAACCGCACCTCTCCCACCCCACCAGCTCCACCACCAAGGGCTGAGGACCTGAGTCCCACCTCCATCTATCCTTTCTGACACTATTTCATCCGGAGACTAAGGCAAGGTGCATTCCCCTTGCTGTGCCTCAGTGTCCCTGTCTGAAAAGCGAGGACCGAGGCATGGGTGCTAGATAGCCTCTAAGATCTGCCTTGAACCATTTTAAGCAGGGTCAAGGACATCTCCGGAACATCCTGACGGCAATAATATCTCTCTTGTACCCATCTCTGCCCTCTTTGTCTCCCATCCAGATCACTGTAATAGCCTCCTAACTGACTTCCTGACCCCCAGTGTGATGCCTTACCCCACATAGGCCCCCCACATCTTCACATAGGTGTCAACGGCAACTTCCTAAAACGTAAATCTGACCATGCTGCGGCCTGGCTAAAATCTTCAAAGGCTCCCCATCATCATCAATAACAATCATACTTATGAAAATAACAGTAGTAACAGCAAATACTTTGACTCATTTGACTGTTCTAGGAACTGCACTAAGAGGTTTGCAAGCATCAAAAGTTGTCTGCTTCTCAGAACAGCCTTCTGAAGTAGCCATTACACTGAGTGTCAGAGAGGTCCAGTAATTTTTCCAGAACAACACAGCAAGTAAGTGGCAGCACAGGAATTTGAAGCTAGGCAACAACTCCAGTGATAATGGCAGCAGCCACTGCATACACTACTTGCTTATCAAAATAAAATTCGGGCCCATTAGGGTACCCCTACAGGCTATCTATGACCTGGCCATCTACTGCCCCAGCCTCACCTCCCTCTGTACCCTCACACTGACTTTTCAGGTGTAATTCCATGGGGAAAATGCCAGGGCAAAAATACCTTTGAAACTGAAATCAGTCAAAGGGAGAAATAAAGTTAAGAAACCCATTTATTTCTCACAAGCAGTCGTTCTGTCTCTCTCTTGACCAAGCTGCAGAAGAGAGCTACACCCAACCTCTCAGGTCCAGACAAACCCTTGCCCACCCATATAATTCATATTGATATGGAGATGACTCATTCTCTCCACCCCTTGGAAACATCTATTGATATGCAGATACACTAAAGCCAGGCCAGAGATTCTGGAAAAACTGCGATTTTACCCACATTAGCCTATGACTCTATACCTGTCCAATGAGGCTAGAATATCCTTGGGCAAACTCATACTAATTCTCTACAGCCCAACTGCAATGTCACCTCCTTCTCAACTATACAACATGCATTCATTCATTTCTTCACTCATTCACACAGCAAACATATGGCAGTCTGGTTTCCCTGACCAAGGGAGGCCCAGTCATGTAAAATGAACAGACATAAATTACAATATGACATGTGGGGTTGGATGACTAATGGCCCCCAAAGATAACCATCTCCCAGAACTATAAAGCAAAGAAGGACTTTGCAAATGGGATTAAGTTAAGGATCTTGAGATGGAAGAGAGTATCCTGCATCATTCAGGTAGGGCCAATATAATTACGTGTCCTTATAAAAGGGCAGCAGAAGGAGATTCGACACAGGAGAGGAGATGTGATGGCAGAAGCAGAGGTTGGACTGATTCACCTTGAAGATGGAGGAAAGGGCCACATGTCGAGGATGTGGGGGGCCACCAGAAGTTGAAAAAATCAAAGAAACAGGTTCTTCCCAATGCCTCCAGAGAGAACTTCCCTGCCAACACCTTGATTTTAGCCCAGTTGGAGCTGATGTCAGACTTTGGTCCTCCAGAACAGTGAGATAATAAATTCATTTTGTTTTAACCACTATGTTTATGGTAATTTGTTATAGCAACCATGGGAGACTAATGCAGTAAGAGAAATGACGAAGGAGAAACAAAGCACTGTGGGATTCTCTTGGTCACCTCTATATCCTGTGTGCCCAGCACCTAGTCAGTGCTCCATAAAGGGTGCTGCATGCCGGAGTGACCCTCATTGAAACTAGGTGACTCACACATGGTCACACAACTTGGAAGTGCCCAGCCCAGAACTCAAACCAAAACTGCTGGCTCTGAATGCTCTATTTTGTCTTTCTTCCATTTTATGCTTACTTCCCCTACCCAGAACCTTCTGTGGCATCCTGTGGACTATGGAACAAAACCCAAACCTCTCAAGTGGCCCCAGGTTCCTGAGGCAAAGCTCACAGGTGGCCATGAGCCGTGGTGAGTTGGGGTGGGCAGTGATGTGCCTGCTGTGTAGGGCACAGCTGGGCTCTCCCCAGTCATGCAACTTCCCCCCACGGCGCCGTCCATCAGCTGCTCAGATACTTTGTGCCCGTTTCCCATAAATCTCATCACCAGAGGAGACTAATTATACTCACACTTAGGGAATGTGCTCACTGTTCCTTTCATGTGTCCCTTTGTGGCCTAAGCATTAAAAAGTTTAAAAGGTCAGTTTAAAAGCGTGTTCTTGACTTTGAGTAAAACCTATTATGAAAAACAATGACACAAAGATAAATCAAGCGTTCAAAACACTTTCAAAATGTCATTGTGCAGATAACCCAAGGACGTGTGTCAAAGTGTGTGTCCAATAAATCCATGGAGCCAGGCTGTAGACAGCACCCTTGCCTGCTGTGCCTGAAGCCTCAACTTCCCATCCAAGCTCCTCTTTGTGCCCCGAGGGGAGAGGCAAGGGCCAGGGCCCTGCAGGTATTCACAGCTACATAGGGTCAGGACTCAATCCCTGGATAAATTGAATTCTGGCTGGGTAAAAAGAGCCCCTCAGAGAGATGAGTTCTTGTCCCTGCTCCCCACATTCTGCATAACCACGGCCAAGCCACTTACCCTCTTTGGGCATCAGGTACCTCCTCCGTACCTTGGGGGAAGCCTGAGCACACCTACTCACTGTGGGACATGACCGTGTGCAGGGGTTCTGAGAGGATCCAAGGGCCAGGTATACCACTTTCAAAGATGCTCTACTGCTTACACATCCCCACACCAGAATATTTCACCAGCTCTCAATGTAAAAAAAGAGATGAAATGCTTCTTCCTTTGTGTTTGGCACTGGAGACTTGGCTAACTTCTTATGAATTACAGAGGAGAGATGTCCCACGAGAATAAAGATACTGATTTCTTACTATTATATTCTATTTGATAAAAACTCAGAACCTAGTGTGAATGGTGTCCAAATTGACCCCACTCGTGTGACACAAGAATCCAGAATATAAGATATTAACATAAAACTTGCCCAAGCTGGTGATATCTCAGCACACCTAACCAAAGCCATGTAAACTTATCTGAAGGAGCTCTTCTACAAAGCAGGTCACACAAGATTCCCTGGGGAGAGGAAGAGTGCTTTTTAAGCCCCACTGAAAATATGCTCAAAACAAAAACAATCATATAAATGAGAAAATGATGCACAAGTGAAAGCCAGCTGACACAAGAAATAGGACTCCCACAACCTTGAGATAATAAAACAGTTTAAAAGAAGATGTAATTAGAGAGAGTAGGGAAACTTTTTAAACAGGAAATGGAAATCATCAGAAAAGAAACAGACCTTAGGAGAGAAGAATGAGCAGCTTTGAAAAGTAAATAGTCACAGAAATAAAAAAAGTTTATGGGCATATAGTGATGATGATAGATAATAAAACATTAAATATATATTTTTTAAAATCCATGAGTCTGTTACTAGTGGAAGAAGGAGGAACAGACAATGGAAAGCTCTTCTGTATAGGACACCATCAACTAATAAATGTAAAAGGAGTGATAAAATGATAAAAATTAGAAAATCACCATTTTGTGAACTCCAAATATGGGAAAAGATCATCAATGAATGCTAAAAACACTGGTTGAAAGGTTTTTGAGGAACAGGGTATTCATATCATCTGAAAGTTACGGATTTCTTATTAATTGCAGAAGGAAAAGTTACCATTACATTGGCAGAAGCCCCCATAAGGGAGTGGTCTGACTTAGCGTCACCAAACTGACAGCATATGCTCTTGATGTGATATGACACGGAGGACATCATCATGGAAGTACATCACATATGTGTTACCCTTGCACAAAGACGTTTAACCTAAACTTAATAACGAGACAGACACATGTAGAATATGGTCATTCTATAAGAAAATAAGACTATGATTGTCATGAAAAGCTAAAAAAGGAGAGGAAGTTAGAAACAATTTTAAAAGAGACTAAAGAGACATGCCAGCCAAATACGAGTACACCTTGAATGGATCCTGGATTGAAAGAATAAAAACCTAAAAGAACATTTTAGAGCCGTTTGGGAGAAATTTGCTTATGGGCTTTATGGTAGCTAATGTTACAGAATCAATGTGAAATTTCTGGGGTGTGAGAATAGCACTCTGGTTATGTAGGAAAATGTTCTTGTCCTTAGGAGGTGCAAACTGAGATATTTAGGGGTGAAGTGCCATAATATCTGAATTTTACTTTCAAATATATCATCAAAAATGTGTTACAAATACGTATAATATGTACGGGGAAGGGGAGAAGAGAAAAGAGAGAAAAAAACGAATGTGACAAAATCTTAGAATTGCTGAATGTAGGCAAAGGTTGTATATGTGTTCATTGTACTATTTGGTAAACTTTTTTACAGGTTAGAACTTTTTTAAAGTTGGGAAAAAACCTTTGGTAAGCTCAAACAGGAGACTGGATACAGTGAAGAGATAATAAATTACTGGGAACTATCAGATGACAGTATCAGTTGCCAGAAGGCAACTCAATCAGAAGAGAGATTTTAAAAATATATATGAAAGGGTAAATAAGAGACATGGGTGGAAAACTTTTAAGTCCAATATACATCTAAAAGGAGTTCCAGAAGGAAAGAATAAAGAGAAGGTAAGTAAGGAAATTATTGGAAAGATAATTGCTAAGAACTTACCAGATGTGAATTCTTACAGACACATAATAAGCCTCAAATGGTACATGTGAAAATAAAGGCACAACTAGATATGTCACATTGAAACTACCAAAATACCAAAGACAGTGAAAAAAATCTTAAAGAAGGACAGATTATCTATAAAGAACAATTAGTTTAACAAAAAAACCCATTAATATTCAAAATATTAAAGGTAAGGACAAAAGGAAGCTATTCTCAGACAAAAAACTAAAACAATTTACCAGTACAGTCTTTCACACTGAATGAACTACTAAGGGACTTACTTGCAGGTGAGAACAATGGCAAAAAAAAAAAAATCCACAAACATTCAGGTAAGCCTAAATGAGAGTTGACAGTAAAAATATAACAACAGCAACTAGTTATTGGGGTAGTTAAAAACAGGGATAATGCTAAACAATAATAAACAGGGAACACGGGAAAGGGAAACAATCAGAGTTAAGGTTTTCTAAAACCCTCCATTTTTGAGGGAGTAGAAAGACTGATTAAACTGAAACTTTAAGTCAATTATTATAAAAAATTTAAGAGTAACTCTAAAACAGTAAAAAGACACTTCCAAATCAGAAAGCAGGAGAAGAAAAAATACATACCAGTTCATTCACAAGGAAGTGCCACTGTGAAAGAGTCTGGCAGTTCCTCAAGAAGTCAAACATAAAATTATTAATCCCACTCCTAGGTACCTATCCAAAAGAACTGAAAACAGGGGTACATGTTCACAGCAGCACTATTCTCTAAAACCAAACAGTGGAAACAACTCAAATGTCTACCAACGGATTAGTGGGTAAACAAATGCTACATATCCATACAATGGAACAGTATTTGACCATAGAAAGAAATAGACTACTGATACATGCGGCAACATAAGTGAGCCTCAAAAACATGCTAAATTAAAAAGGTAGATACAAAAGCCACACATAAGTCCATTTACGCCAAATAGTGTACATCAGTTGTTGGTGGTTGCCGGGGTCTCAGGGGTGGAGGGATGGGGAGAAACTGCTTGAAGAAAGAGATTTTTTTTTTACTTTCAAGAGAAGAAAACATCTTAGAACTAGACAGAGGTGGTGGTTGCACAACACTGTGAATGTTCTACATGCTAGTGAATTGTTCGCTTTAAAATGATTGATTTTTTAAAAGAAAGGGAAGGGGGAAAAAAAGAAAAAGTATGGCAAAATGAAAGTATGAAATGTCACAGGACAAATGAATTCAATACATCAGTAATTACAAAAAAGTAATTAAACAAATTAAACTTAGCAGTTAAAAGGCAGAGATACACTGATTCTTTAAATTAGCAATATGCTGTTTTACAAGATACATGACAACACAAGGTAAACAGTAAAGCATGGGGGGAAAATGTATCAACTGTATGCCTACCATTTAAAAGTTAGTGTAATATAGTTAAATACTATCAGATAAAAACAGACTTTGGGATATAAAGCCTTATTAGTCCTAATCCGACTTGTTACAAAAATATCAAAAGGAACATTTCAACAGGAAAATTTGGCCATCATGAGCTTCTATAAAATGAGATCAATAATAGGCCTATCCCAAAAGACTGGTGAGAATTAAATGAGTTCCTCTATCAAGCACTGAGAATAGTACCTGGCACACAGTAATTGCTGTGTGTTAGCTGAGTTGATGACGATGATTAATGAGACTAGTACAACCTTGATTCCAAAAACCTAACATTTGTAAACGTAAGTGCAAAAATATGAAATAAATAACAGACAACTGCATCAGCCATGAGTCTGAAAAAAGTTCTGACCAAGTAGGGATGCAAGCATATTTTAACATTAATCATCTAATAATGTGATTCACACCAACAGAGGGAATAAATGTAAAATAATCTCAATAGATGCAGAAAAAGCATTAGATAAAATAATTACCCATGTATACTTAGAAAAGAAAAACTTAGCAAGTTCAAGGGATGGGAAGGGCTTTGTTTTACTTGAGATATATATATATATGTATTTGAAACCTACAGAACAGCCAACACTAAAGCACTGGAAGCATCCCTACTGGAAGCAGGAGCCAGATGACGATGTACAGTATCCCACAAGATTCACAATTATGTTAGAGATACACTAGATGCAGTGCAGCCAGATGAGTGAAACTAACAACCCCGGGGGCCAGGCCAGGTTTCCTGACCCAGGTCCAGGACTCTATCCTGCTTCAAACAGAACATCCTTCAGGAAAGAACAAGAGCAGTGGATGGTAATGAAGCAGTTATTCAGCTGTCAGTGGATATAAAGAATTGGACAGACAAGCCATAGGACCAGCTCGTGCCAGAGAAGATTGGCATCATTGGCAATAAACTAATTGACTCAAGTCTCAACTTCCCTTTTGTCAGAATCATCTCTGGGAGGCTGCAAGGACAGTAATATCTAGTGATTCTGGGCTCCAGCTGTTCGGACCCACCCCATCACCACCCACAGGCACTTCTTGGCCCTGTGCATCCTGTAGTAAGCACTTGGGGGCGCCATCTGAGGAGCAGTGGAGTAAGCTTTAGCGAAGGCAAGCTGATTTAAAAAGAACTTGTTTAAAAAATCGAAGTTCTCCATAGAAGAAAAGATTTTTTTTCTTTAATTTTCCTGCTTTCCATTTTTCTTCGGCTTTGTATAGAGGCTCAGCCAAGCTCCCCCACATAAAGGTACAGAACTGTGGTGAGTTAGACTTAGAAGTCTTAGGAGTCACTTGGCACAACCTTTGGTTTTACAGATGAGGAAACAGCCCTGGAATGAAGGGGGCCCTGCCAGTGTCTTCACCTCCCAGGCACTTAGGCCAATGGGATCAGGACCCAAGTCCCAGCCTGGGAAAATGCTCCACCTCTCTGGGCTTCCAAATCAGCAGTCATTTTTAAATTAAGCCATAAAGAACATGAGGTTTCATTAAGAGTTGGTTATTGGGAAGCCATCACATGCACTAACCATCACTACATGTAGCAATCTTCACAGATCTGTTTTATACTCTGCAGTTGCCAATTCTCACACTGTTGGCCTTTAACATATAAAAGGAATTTTTGTTCCTGTCTCTTTTCTTTTCTCTTAAGGATGTGGAAAACCTGACTAGAATTGCCTGGTCTGACATTTCCTGTGAAAAAGCACTCTGCTTGGAATACTGCAAAAGCAATCTGCCTTAACAATTCAACCCAAATAAATTATCTTCCTGAAACAAGTGAAAAACCTTAATTGAGAATTGGGCTGCATAGCCAAGTCTCTCTCATCCAGGTCCATGATGACGAAGGTTGGACAAAGATAGGGATCACTGGGTGAGGACAGATTTGGGGAGAGGAGGGGCACTGATGGCCCAGCATCCTCCTGGAAAAGCCATCCGCTGGGCGCATGTACTCCAGCCTCCTGAACCATTGTTCTTCGGGGGCAATGATTTCTCAGCTTAACTATCTTTCCGTATGCATCGCTCCCTGCAGGCTTTGGCACACACTCTTGACGAGAAGCATGCAGAGCCACAGCAAGATCCGAAACCAAATCCAACATTTCTCTTTCCTTTAGTCAGACTGGATTCTGGCACATTCCAGGAACAGAGAAGAAATTTACCCTGGTCACCAAGATACCAGAACTGGCAGGGTTCCTTCAAGGGCCCACAAGTCACAAAACCATACTGGATGTGACCTTCCCTCATGTTATTCTCCCATCCTCCCAGTTTGGTAGAAGGCCTTGGCATACAACTGGTGTTGAGTGGATGCTCCCTGTGGAAGCTGAGTAGTACCCAGAGTTCACCTAAATACAGCTCATCCTTCCAGTAGGGCTGGAAAGGCTAATCCAGACCATCTCTTCTAATCCTGCAGCCCAGTCAGGGGTCAGGGTGGGAGGTGGAGTTTTGCCAAGGCCCCCTGGGTAGTGGGCAGAGTCACAAATGGAATTTTTGGCTCCAGACTCCCATCTTGATTCATTTTCACCTATTCCATGTTAGAAGCAAGGTTTGCATTTTCTTAAAATCCAAAATGCACTAGCGCAGGTTGGCCTCTCTTTCCTTAAGGGACGAACCCTAGCAGGGCTTCCTGGCTCACCCAAATCCTACCTCCTTGCCCTTTTCACAGGTTGCAGTTTCCTGGGTGTGGCTGAGCTCAGCTCCACAATGTAACCAGTGCCGAGAGGCAGGCATTCCTCAACAGGCAGTGAAAGGTGGATAGAGATGATGTTACTCCAGGAAAAGAAAAATATGCTCTTGTAGAACAAGTGGTCTGTGTAAAGTTCACCTCTGGAAAATGACTAAATCCACTGAGTAACTGTTCACTCACCTGAGCTATGCAGTTCACCAAGGAGAACATTGCTAGCCCATGGTCTCTCCCTTCCTCTTGGTCTTGCCTCCTCCCCTCTACACACCAGTACGCCCAACCACGGTGAGATGCTGGTTGAGCCCAGTGACCAGGGCCAGAGCTAGAGACGTGATGTGGTGCCTGGCCCATGCCATGAGGGCCCCCAATGTGAGCCCCAGACTGCACACCTAGCAGGTGGGATCATGAAGGCTGCCTCTGATTAGGGCTCCTGGCACTGGAGGAAGGACCCAAGGGGATGGCACCATCAGAGACAGAGATTCCCCTGGGCTCTGCCCTTCCCGAGGCTGGTATGAGAACCCAGGATGGAGATGGTTGCCTCTACAACCTTGGCCCTGTCCCAGGGAGTCTAAAGTCACACTTGGAGTTATAAAAGGGAAGGTTCCAACATGCCGCCTGGAAGACATTACACAAGAGCTGCCGCCGGTTTCCACAGTGGATTGGAAAGCTGTGTGGAGATGTTTACTTAGCTGCTAGGAGAAGCTGCTTTTTGGCACTGTTTCTGCCCTTTACTGTCCTAATAAAGGCCAACACATCCAGGGAAAGAACTGCCCCGGTGAGAGAGGCCGCCTTTCTCCAAGTCCTGTTAAACAATAAATCCGCTAGGTTCTGTTTTGTTAAATACACCAAAGAGTGGCTTAAAACAAATTCTGGAATGAAATATTTTCATTTTAAACTCACAAAACATTCCCCTGCATAAGTATTAATAAAAGAGCCATGAGCAGCAAGTTTTACTCAATGCTGTCTGGGTCTGAGGTTAACTTCACATTATTCTGAAAATAAATTTGGGCTCATTCATTTTTAGAAAAGGTGAGGAGGCTTACACATAAATACCACTTATTTTTGGAGACCATGTCCTTCCCCAGGTGGCCCTGGGTGCATATTTGCCTTCCCTGGGCTTCCATTTTCCTTTCTGTGATATTCTAAGGGTTCTAAATGTTCCATAGTTTTGTCCTTACAATAGTAATTGTTTATCTGGGTGTCTATTTCTACCTTACAAAGCACTTGCAAACACAATTTTTATTTTGATCCTCACAAAAGGCCTGTGTGGGAGGTAGCACAGTGACTTTTGTCACTGAGGCTCAGAACATCAGAAATTGTTCAACACAAACCAGCTCATGTCCTGGTAAATGAGGAAAATAAGCAACAGCACAGGGAATCTTACACAAGCTTAATTCGTTTATTTGAATGGTTGGGCTTTTACTTCAAGATTGTATCTGTATTTAAATTTTATGAAATCGTTTTAATGTCTTAGCCAGAAAAAAAACAACATGAATAGCATTTGATTTACCATGAAGTTAATGGGGCTTAAGCTTCACGGACCTTCTTTTGCACAGAATCCCTCCAAGAAGCCTTGGCAATGAGACAACTTGTATATGCTTTGTCTTAAACATGCCACCAAAACTGTATACGTTTTAGGCCCACAATGTCTGGATCTGAACCTAAAGTTGGTCCCCCAGGGGTCTTTTTGTTCGTTTTTGTTTTTATTTTGCTGACCCATGAATTCCCAGCAGCCCACTGGGATGGATGACCAGATGATGACGAAGAGTCTCCTCCAACCCAGAGACTCCATGATTGTCTGGCCTTAGTATAGAGAAAGGCCCTGTCAAGCCTGGCTCCACCTGTATTGTGGAGTTGTGGAGCTCCTTTTTTTTTTCACTCCACAATGCCCTGCCACAAAAAAAGGAATATCTAGGAAATTTTGACCTACTCCAAAATCACAGAGACCGATTGTTTTCTGAGCATTTCTTAGAAAAAGGAGAAACATGTTGCTTTAAAATCAGTTAGCTTTGCAAACTTTGAGTATTCCACTACTCATACACATAAAACCAGAGAGCTGTGGAATTTCCATGGGTGAGCCAGCCCCAACTCAAAGCACACCCAGGGCTAAAATTAGATATGAACCTGAGCCAGCCAGGCAGCCTCCCTGTGCTTCTCCTAGAGACCGTTTTTCACCTGAAATGGAGTGGAGGGTCCTTGATACCAATCAGAATGTGGGTCCCCTCCCTCTCCACCCCTCTGGGGTTACTGCCCCTGCCTCTAATTAGGGTTCCCAGCTATTCAACACAGGTGACTTGTGGGTGGGGAGCCCTGCAGGTGAGAGCATCAGTGGGGAGCTGGGATGAGCTGAGAATAGCTGATTAAAGGCAGGGAGTCTGTGCTGGAACTTTCCAAGATCCCTGAAGTAGGGGTGCCCAGGGCCCAACTCACACAGAAGTCAGGAAGTGGGGACTCAGAATTTTAGCTCAGGGCAAGTATTCTCTCCCAGATCCTTAAGAGGTAATAATATTCAGGAGAGTTTATAAGATGGGGGGGGAATCAAAGCAGCACAATCTCTTTTTTTCCTTAATAGTGAAACTTCTGCAGAAGTGGAATGAAGCCCTTTGGCAAGTCTCTGGCTTCCCTGGCTTCCAGGAATCTTAGTCCAAATAACACAGGCATGAAACAAGCACATGCCCTCCAAACCCCTGGAGCCTCACTCCTCCAGGATGCATCCACATGTATTGTTACCTGTCCCTGGTCAGGCAGACGTGCAAGGGCCTACAGACTGCAGCCCCTCTGGACTGCGTGGGTGAGAAATGGCCTCAGAAATTTGGCCAACAGGAAGAGCTTTGACCAAAGGTATCTGGAGCTTTTTCCAGAACAAATATAAAAAACATGTGAAGCAGCTGGATCCACATCGGGCAGTCTCCTGTTGGAAATGTCACGTTGAGCCTCACAATGTGGGTGTAATCAAAAGTTTGGGGGTTTCAAGAAAAAACCCCAGAGGGTCAGGGCAGGAAGATGCAGTCAGCTTGTACTGCCAGGCTGTGGCCGAGCAGGTCCTAGTCCTAGCAGCAGGATCGGGGGGCGGGGGTGGATCGGGCAAGGGAAGTAGGAATCAGCTTCATGGTGCCTACCAGGATGACACTGAAAGAGGCAGCTTTTGGTGAATCTGGAAAATATGTGTAAGCTACTGTTTCTGTAAAAGCCACTGACTGGGTCCTTGGAGGCCAAAGGGCTTGAAGATGCCCACATATAACAAAGAAGAGGCTATCACAATCCACTTACCAGCCACATTGGGGTGCTCCCTCAGTGTTTCGTGGGCCAGCCCTGTGTTTTATAACATCACCTTGCCCAGATTCCAATATTTAGTGATACACTATGACCTTGTTACACTTCTTTATAATATTTACTAAGAGACAAAAGATAGATTGTATTGACTATTCATTTTTCCTATTTGTTACATGTGTATTTTCCCTTTTTATTTTGCAAATGTTGAACTCACAGCAAAATTGAAAGAACAATTAGCATTAGTATACCCTTCAGTTATAGGAACAAATTATTAACATTGCCATAATTGCATTCCCTCTCTCTCTTCAAACACATACATACACATGCACTTTTTTTTTCCTGAACCATCTCAGAGCAAGTTGCAGACATCAGCATGTGTCATTCCTAAATACTTAAGCCTGTATCTCCTAAGAATGGGGTCAATCTCCTACAAAATCCATGTGGGGTATTTGCATGACAACACTTTTAAAAACTGGGATCCTTGTGTAAACTCCCCCAGATCCCTGCATCTGGTAAGTGTGCCCTTTTATTCTCTTTAGAAAGAAGGATAATCAGTCAGTTGCAATGTGTTTATTAAATATTAATATTTAATCCATTTTTTGCTTTTATCTAAAATAGATACTTCCAATTTCTCTTCTCTTCTTCTAATACATTTCTAGGAGTGAATTGGATTTTAAGGATGCCTGAGCATCTACATCTAGGCTAGAAAGTAATTTGAGATTGCTAGGCAGTTGAGAGGTGGGACAGGGGTGCAGGGGAGCCTCTGGGTCATACAGGTTTGTGTGGATAGATTTCCATGGCAGTTCACGGCCTTGGCTCCTAGACACTTGTCAAAATGCCCTTATAAGTTCATCTGTCCTCTGCAGAGCAGCTTCTGTAACATGAATACACAATTTGTCATTGCTCCATGAGGACGTGAACATGAAGTAAGGACAGTGGTTCTAAACCTTGTGGAAGAGCCTTCAGCCTCAGATATTGGTGCAGAACTTGGTCTTGGTTTCTATTAGTGACTTTTTTAGTTTATTTTCTTTTTTTCCCATTCAAAAGAAATTTTATTTGAAGGAAGAAAGGCTAAACAAAATGACACTGAGAACAAAGGAAGCCACATCACCAGCTACAGGAACGCCATCCTCGTCCCAGGGACTTCCCATTTCCCTGTGCTCCTGCACAGAGTCCGGTGAAGCCTGGGACCCAGTGCAGAAGACATGAAATGGAGGACCACAGCCACGTGCATCCAGGCAAGGGCAGCCACTGGTGCCAGCTCAGTCCAGGCCTGGCCTGGCCTCCAGAGAACTTCCAGGAGAGAGAAAGGCAGGAGCGCACATGTACATCAACCTCCAGACCTTCCAAATGGAACCGGCCTCAACATGGCCATCAGTGCAAAGGGGAGGAAATGCCTATGGAAGGTAAATTCAATACACACATGCTGCCTGAGGGCCTACTATGTGCCTGGCCCCATGGGAGAGACTTGTCCTGAGTCACAGGAACCCAGGCCATGCTCTTGTCTTTACTTCCCATGGCCAGAGCCCACATGATATATATTAACATTTCTCTCTGACCATCATAATCTTCCATAATCTGGCTCTAATCTTACATCCCATTCCTTTTTTACAAAATTTCCATTTATTCAGGAATCCATCCATCCATTTAAGAAATGGGCTGTTCGGCTAACCAAATAGTGGGCCCAATATTTTATATACATTATTTCTTGTATTCTTCTTAACAATCTTATTATAAACGTGGGTATATCATCCCATTTTTTAGATAAAGAAACAAAGCTGCTGAAAGATTTCAAAAAGAAAATACATTATGCCCAAGGTCACCCTATTAGTAGGTGACAAAATTAGAATCATCTAAATCTCGGGCCCTTTCAACCTCACCATTCAGAGTCACTAAATATGTTGAAGATGGAAAGCTATATTTCAAGGTCTCAGAATACAATAAAATGCAATGTTTCCCAAACAGCGATCCTCAATAACTTAACAAAGCTTTGCTTAATTGGAATAAATTTTAAGTAACTCAAAAACTCTCCTAAGCAGAATTGGCTCTTTCACAGGGGATTTAAAAGGTACTTTGGGAACTTGTAATGCCCCAGGCCCATCATTATGGACATGAGTGACCATTATGGAGTACGGCAGAAAATGAATCTGGTTACTGTTAGGGCTGCCCCTCCCAGAGCCCACCCAAAAACACACTTCCTGCCTCCTCAGTCTCTGTGAATAATCAGTTTCTCCTCTGTTGCTGGCACCCAACCCTTGGCTCACATCTCCCCTGTCCTGGAAAAAAAGACCCTGTTCTCTAACCGTCCCCCCTCTTGAGCTGCCATCCTGTCCCTATGCTTCCCTTCACCTCCAAACTTCTTTTAGAAAGCTCCAGGTTCTCTGTATATGTCTTCACCCTCACCAATTGTTAACCCAGTGCAGCTGACCTCCTGCCTCCAATACACTACTGAAAGTGATCTCTCCAAAGCCACTCCTATCACCAGACCCAGTGACCTTTCCAATCTCCCCCAAGGGTCCAAAGCTGACAAACCTCTCTTCCCTCACCTCCCCTGTCCTACTCTGACCACTCCTTTCCCTCACATCGTCAAACACATGGCTCTCCCACTGCAGGATTCTGACCTTGGTGCTCATCCCATGCATTCTTTGCAACGTCCATACCTACAAGGACTCCAGCTTTCTGCCCCATGCCAGCACCTTCCAAATGCCCCTCCCAACTTCTCATCCAACATTTCCCAGGATCTGTGTTTCTGCCCCACTCCTGACTGTGGAAACAGAAGCAGTTGAGGACATGTCCACGAATAGACTCCTCATTGGCTTCCTGAACCAGCCAGTGCCTTCCCTGCAGGACCCTATCTCTACTATCTGCATGCCCAGCTTCCTGGTTCCACAGGCCCACAACCTCCTTGCCCACCAAGTCCTGTGGATTCTCCTCTCAGATGCCCTGCTCCTCACCCCTGTGATACAGTCAGGCCCAAGCTCACCCTGCCTTCCAGGTCAGATTCCTGCTATGACTGCGCTCCTCACTAGTCTTCCTGAAGTACAGCTCTCACACATTAAAAAACAACCATATAAACAACTCAAGAGACCTTTCTATTTCCTCTCTTGCTCTTAGCCTGGCTCTCAAGACACAGAGCAGTCCTCCAGTCTCCTCTCCTCCTGGTCCCCACACATGCCCTGTGTTAACAGCTACTCTGATGTGCCACCTCTTTGCCTTTGCACCCCTCAGTGTGGGGTGCATCTGCTCCCTGAATTACTGGGTTACCTTCTACTTCCTTGCCAATGTCAGCTCCCATCAGTCCTTCTTCCCCAGATGGGGGCCTGAGGACAGTGGTGAAGACTGAGGCCCCAGGAACCAGACTGACTGCATGAACTCAGACTGGTTGGTCATTCTGTGCCTCAGTTTCTCCACCTGTAAAATGGAGCCAATAACCTCCCAGTGTTGCTGTCAGGATTAAATGAGGTGATACAACTAAAGTTCTTACAACAGATCTGTTCAACAGTCAGTACTCAATAAATATCAATAGTTTAATGATCCCCAAAACAATCCAGACTCTGCCCTTGTCCCCTTATCACTTGTCTTTTTTCAATCTCGTAGAGCAGTTAGTAGTATGGATGTGTCAGCCTCCTGGGGCAAGGACCTCATCTTCAGCATCTCTCTCCCCAGTGCTACCCGAACAGGCAAAAGGCACTCCATAAATGCTTTGTTGAATTGAATAAAGTTAACATGTATTTAGATTAAGATCAAAAACTGTTTACTCTATGGGAAAAGGCTCCACTTCTGAAGGACCCATGGCAGCAAAACTGGCCTCAACAGGAAATGGAAGCAATTCCATGGCTTTAGTAACTTCTTGTGGAATGAGCAGAGAAAACAAAGTAGAATTTTCTGGAATAGGGCACACACATGGAATCCAACATTCAGGAAACCACCCTGGCAGGTCATCTCTGGGATTGGAAGAATCTGCCCAAAATGCCCCTGACAGAACTCAGCATCAAAGGCCTTTTTTCCAAGGTGGAGGCACCAGCCCAAGTGAGTCACAGCAGCATTCCATCCCATCCCATGGCCACCATTTGGGAAAAGGAGCTGAGGAATCACGAGGGAAGGTCCACTCCAGCAGGATGGAACAGGAGGTGCAGGGGAAAGGCCTCAGCTCTCTCCACCCCTGCCCCCAAGGTAGCCAGTCCATTAGAGTCACATTCAGCATGGGCACAGGATGCCCATCTTTTCCCCAAATCAATGCCCTTCCCCAATCCTTAGGGAAAGCTCTGAACTCAGGCTTTTTCTCCAAAGCCACCATAAGTGTACATCATCCAAAAATGTCTTCAAATGCAACAGAACCCAATGCAGGCCCCAGAAAGAAAGGCCTGAGGAAGAGCAAGAGAACTGCTTTAGTCTTTAGGAATAAGACTCCCAGGGAGAGACCAGCAAATGTTTTCTCAAAGAAATCTCGAGCTTGGAGGAAGTTGGAGAAGAGTTAACGAGTATGTCCAGGCACAGCAGTGAGGCCCTTGGCTGACTCTCAGCTGAGCTCTTCCAACCCTGCTCAGCCTTCAAAGCTCAGTCCAGGAGCCACCCTCCCATCTAAGATCCTATGGCACCCCAATGAGCACCACACATCTGGCCTGGGACAGATGCCACCTGCTAATTTTAAGTGACTTTTCCTGTTTGCTAAATCAGTAATCCCTTTGTATGTGCTCCTTGAGTGAAGGGAAGACCTCACACGTCACTTTGCCCTCCCACAAGGCAAAGTGAATAATTCAGCTCCATCCAGTATGTTTGTAACAAGTCGGAGCAAAATTGAGGAAGTCAAGGTCACAGACAACCCACCCCCATACTCAAGCAGCTGACCACCCAGCAGGGGAAACAAGGTGGGCTGTCAGCTCTCTCCAGAGTGATATGTATTGTGAGGGGTATGAGAAGGGGATCATGTCCAGGTATAGGAACAGGGAAACTATCAGGAAAGGTTTCCTAAAGAAGGCGCCATTCAAGATGACTTAAATATGGAGCATCACAGTTGTCATGGGTTGGACTGGCTGGGTGGTTGGTGGGCTGGTGGGTTGGTGTGTTGGATGAATGGATGGTTGGTTGGTTAGATGATTATTTGGTTAAGTGAATGTATGAATAAAAAGGGAATGAATGAATGAATGTCAACAAGTGAACTTGTAGATAAAGTTTGGACTGTTAAAATTCTATAAAGATTATCAGTTTATGGACAGTTACATGCAAGAGAATGAAACTGGATTATTGTTTAACCCCATACATAAAAGTAAATCCGGATGAAGGACCTGAATATAAGTCATGAAACCATAAAACTCTTAGAAGACAACATAGGCAAAAATCTCCTGAACATAAGCATGAGCGACTTCTTCCTGAACGCATCTCCTCGAGCAAGGGAAACAAAAGCAAAAATGAACTCATGGGACTACATCAAACTAAAAAGTTTCTATACAGCAAAGGACACCATCAACAGAACAAAAAGGCACCCTACAGTATGGGAGAATATATTTGTAAATGACATATCTGACAAGGGATTAACATCCAAAATATATAAAGAACTTACACACCTCAACACCCAAAAAGCAAATAACCCAATTAAAAAATGGGCAGAGGATATGAAGAGGCAGTTCTCCAAAGAAGAAGTTCAGATGGCCAACAGACACATGAAAAGATGCTCCACATCACTAATCATCAGGGAAATGCAAATTAAAACCACTGTGAGATATCACCTCACACCAGTAAGGATGGCCACCATTCAAAAGACTAAGAACAACAAATGCTGGCAAGGATGCCAAGAAAGGGGACTCCTCCTACACTACTGGTGGGAATGTAAGCTAGTTCAGCCATTGTGGAAAGCAATATGGAGGTTCCTCAAAAAAACTAAAAATACAAATACCATTTGACCTGGGAATCCCACTCCTTGGAATTTACCCAAAGAATACAACTTCTCAGATTCAAAAAGACATATGCACCCCTGTGTTTATCACAGCACTTTTTTACAATAGCAAAGATATGGAAGCAACCTACGTGTTCATCAGTAGATGAATGGATAAAGAAGATGTGGTACATATACACAATGGAATACTATTCAGCCATAAGAAGGAAACAAATCCTGCCATTTGCAACAACATGGATGGAGCTGGAGGATATTATGCTCAGTGAAATAAGCCAGGCGGAGAAAGACAAGTGCCAAATGATTTCCGTCATCTGTGGAGTATAACAACAAAGCAAAACTGAAGGAACAAAATAGCAGCAGACTCAGAGACTCCAAGAAGGAACTAGTGATTACCAAAGGGGAGGGGTGTGGGAGTGTGGGTGGGGAGGGTGGGAGAAGAGGATTGTGGGGTATTATGTTTAGTACACATGGTGTGGGGAATCACGGGGAAAACAGTGTAGCACAGAGAAGGCAAACAGTGAATCTGTTTAATTTTCATAATTTTCCCTTCCATTTGCCTTCCCATGTACATTCTTTCATTTGCTCAGTATTTATTGCCAGGCCCAGGGATATAGCTGGAAAAAAATCAAAGAAATAAAGTCCACTCCAGTTAAAGGAGTTCATGGAAGTAAATATGAGTTATGAAATCATTATGCTATACAGAGGGTTATCCATGATACTGAAGAGAAGAGAAGAAGCTAGACTCTGGACCAGACCAGGATTGGCGTGAGGCATGAAAGGCACCTAGGGTGCAAAATTTAAGGAGGTACTCACTCTCAGGCTCAGGCAGGCACCTATGCTGCAGTTGAGCTAACTTGAGAATGAGCGCCTCCTTAAATTTTGCATCCTGAGGACTCACTTGTTTCACTTGCCTCCCAGCCCTGCTGCTGACCTCTACCTGGTCCTCTCTTTGCGATTCTGGAAGCCAGGCTCTGTTGGAAGCTGGCTGGCAAACCAGGAGATAAGCATCGTGCATTAAGAAGAAAAAAAAAGTGCCCAGGCAATAAGAACCTCCTTCTATCCCTCCTGTTCTCAAAAACTCATCTCCTAAAAGTTACCCCTGACCCTTAGCAGCCTCTTCCATCTAGCAGCAGTGGCTTCCTCTCAGCCTACATGTCACGGACTTGGGCAAGGCCCAGGTATAGCCAGAGGAGGATCTTGGAGCTGCCACTCTGATGTCCAGAGATGGACAAAATGAGATCATTCACCCTTCCAAGGAGAGGTATGGGCAGTCTCTCATCTCTTTAGCCACTCTTGATCTCAGAGGAAATCTGCGTCATGGGAAGAAGTCTCTTTCCCCTGGGAGATGCATTGGATCAAAGACTCGGAAACCCTAGAACTGAAAGTACCTAGCAGCTATAATTATTACAAGTAGGGTCACTGACCCCATTCCTGGAAGGCTCTGAGTGGCAAGGTGCACTGGAGCTGTTTCTCATGTTTAATCACCTGTGCATACTAGGGAAAGGCCAGCACTCAGAAGGAGAGAGAACTGGAATTCCACGGAATTCCACTGTGGACTGGGGCACACATGTAGGGTAAATGTGGGTAAGGGCTGAGAAGGAGAACCAGCTGAGCACAGGACACCCATGGCGGGTCCCTGGAGTCAGTAATAAAGGTGAAGCTGGACCAGCACAGGCAACCCAGGTAGGCCACCTGTTCACATGGGGCTTCTGAGAGGCACACAGGAAACAACGGTGTGTTGTGTTTGTTTCAAGAGTCAGCCTATTTCAAACCTCTATAGTCTGACATAAAGTAGAAACAACGTGCAGAGACCAATTAAAATGGAAATTCTACCCATTACTCATCCCATGCGGTGCTGCTGTTGCCAGACTCTAGATGCTCAGATATGGGGAACACTCAATAAACCGCAAATGCCACATCCTCTACTAAGCCTCCACCAAGCCCCAGATGGTATTACTCATTCCCTCTCGGGATAGCGAGAGGCATCTGTGGGCCTGCCACTCATGATCAGGAGCCCCGGAGGGGTTGGTGACCCAGGAGGGATTGGGAGGGACTCATTCACCTCTCTCCACAGAGTGCACTGTCTTTAGTAGGGGCCTGGGGAATTAAATCACAAAATAAAGCCAACTAGTCTCCAGGGCCTGCAGATCGATGAAGCTCTACTGCCACCTACTGTCCATTCTCCTGCAAAACCTGAAACTGACCAGGGCACCAACAATGTCAGTGTCAGTAAATCCCTGGAATTCACCGCTGGCTTCCATGCAGAGGGAGAGACTCCAGTGCTTTAGGGTCATTGCTAAGTCCAGGCTGCAGAGACCCAGACAGAACAGGGCAGGTTAATCACAGCCATTCCTCGACCACAGGGTTACTGGTTCATCATGAAGTCTGCATTAAACACAGCCTCTCCAAACCCAAGGCCTTCCTGCCCTGTCAACAGCCCTCCTAAATGCTCCCCAATCTTCTCCTCTCTGAGGGCCACAATTTGGCACTCAACAGAAGGAGCCTCATGGTAAGCCCTGCGTTTCAGAGGCAGGACACTGTCTCATCCTTCCACATCCCTAGTGCTGGATCTGGACACCAAGAAGGGCTCTAGAGACCACTAGTGCCTGATTGGTACAGAGGTGGCAAGATTAACCAGGGCCTGAGATGAGAACTGCAGGACAGCTGACTGCTCACATTTGTGGATCCGAGGCATATGGTCCCCCAACTCACAGGCCACAGGGAGGCCAGTCAACAAAGAAACACCACTGGCCTGATGGCAAGTATCATGGTAGGCCAGGGATAAGGGCTGTGGCCCAATGACCATGGCCTAAACCTTCTTCTCCCATAGTCATCTTCACTTCAGGGAACAGCAGCCCCACCTCTAGTTGTTCAGACAAAACTTTAGAGTCATCCTTGCCTCCTCTCTTCCTCTAATAGAGCTCATCTAATCCATGGGCAAACCCGGCCGACTCATATTACCACATGTGTGTGTGATAGATACAATCCCGCCCAGGCCCACCACCATCATTGCCACTGTCCTGGTTCAAGCCACCACCAACTCTCCTCTAGCCCAATGTAATCACCTCCTGACTGGTCTCCCTGATTCCACACTTGCCTTCTTAAGTCCGTTCTCAACCCTTCAGCAAGAGGGAACTGGAACACAGTCAGATCATGCCACGTGTCTGCTCAACCTCCAAAGCCTCCTAGAGTAAAAACTGGTGCTTTCAGCAGCCTCTGCATGCATGCTCCTCCTCTCACTCCCTCTTCTCCTCCCTCCCTTTTCCACGCCAGCCTCAAACAAGCAACAGGCTCCCACTTGCAAGGGCCTGTACACAGCTGCTCTCCCTTTGCATTTGCTCCCAGGGACCAAAGGGCTGGTTCCCTGTCTTCCTTCTGGTTTCCTCTCAAGCACCACCTTCTCAGAAAGTTTTCTCTGACTACCCCTTCATAAAGTAGCAGCCCCAAACCCAGGACTCCCTATCACTCTTCCTTGATTTATTTTTCTTAATAGCACCCAGGTATGTTACCTATTTACTTGTTTGGTTGCTGTAGGCTGCCTTTCCCTATCAGAAGTATAGGTTCCAAGATGGCAAGGACTTGGTCAGCTTCATGCACATGGAATCCCCAGGGGCTAGGACTGTGTGTGGCACATAGTAGATCATCACAGGTGGTATGGGTATGCTGATAGACATTAACAACTGGCTTTCCAGGAAAGGGGATGCTGATTTGTATTTACCAATTTCCCTGGTGTAAATATTCCTACCAAAACCAACGTCAAGCTACCACCTTGATGTCACTGAACACAGAGTTGAGATGAGATGCTAATAATCAGCTCTCTGACCCAATACCAGCCAGCTCTAACACAGTACAGGACTCGCTAAAGAGTTGTTGAATAATTTAATTTAAGAAATGGATATTTCCGTTAATTGACAGGATTTTTTTGAGGCTGTAACTGCAAAAACTTGGGGTCTGAAGTCAAGTCTTTCCAAAACCAAGGGAGTTACTGCATGAGGAACAGGATGTCACAGGTTGGTGACAACTGTGCTGGAGGCTTAAAATGAGTACAGGAAGGACTATACATATTTAAAGCAAAGAGCTCTAAACAGTAGCTAGACAGTGAAACCAGAGCTTATGAAAGGACTTTACGACACCTGCAAGAGCTCAGGTAAGTCATTTCCCTTCTGATCTCTGGGCCCAATTCCCTGACTGCCAAATGAAAGGCTTGAATTATAAAGAGCATTCCAGTCTTGACAGTCTGTGAGGTTAAGAACTGATAGAACTGATATGGGTCCTAAAGGAGCACCTATCCCACTCTGTATTTTAAAACAACTTAAAATATCTTTTAAAAAATCCAACTAAATTGAACTTCAATTCCACGGACACTATCATACTTTAAACTCCATTAAATCCACTAGTGCTCATAAAATTAACAACTGCCCTGAGCTCACTGAAACCACCATGGCAGCCGCAGAGCCAGGCACCCTCTATGACCTAGTCCTGCTGCTCCTGCGGACCATGCGGCTGTGAGTTTTACTGGCTCCTTTATATAAGACCCACATAAAAAACAGACAGATAGAGCGGTTCCAGGAAGATGGCGGTGTGAGCAGGGCGGCGGAAATCTCCTCCCAAAACCATATATATCTATGAAAATACAGCAAATACAACTATTCCTAAAAGAGAGACCAGAAGATATAGGACAGCGCACAGCCTGTATCTGCACCTGAGAGGACTCGGCACCTGGCGAGGCAGGTAAGATACGGAGCCGTGACCCAGCGGGACCCGAGCACTCCCCCACCACAGCACACCGGCAGGAGGAGAGGATTCAGAGCCGGGAGAGAGTCGAAGTACAGGCCCGCAAAATAACCAGCCTTGGTAATCTGCGCCGGGAGCACTGACATACATCGCACGGTGTATCGAATATTGGAGAGGCAGAAGGAGGTGCAGGTTTTGAGCTGGGAAAACGCCTGGGTCCTTGCAGCAGGCTCCCCGGGACAAAAGAAAAGCACGCACTTTCTTTGGCAGTCTAAAAGAGGCAAGGGCCCAGAATCGTCCCAGTACACTCGGCCCAGCAGGCTGGGAGTCCTGAGTAATTTCGGACCCCTTGGCTGGTGACAGGGAAAAACCAGCCGCACTGAAACTTCACAAAGAGAACAACAGCCTCCCATTCGTTCCTGCCCCGGCAAGAACTACAAAGGGCCCGGCGGAGCTGCACGGCCGCGGCTGTAGAATAGTGGAGCCACAGAGCCACCTACAGCATCTTTACAAAATCTACTCCCGGGGGGCGATTTATTTTTTCTTTATTTCTTTTCTTTTCTTTCTTTTTTTTCTCAGTTCTTTCTCTTCCTTCTTTTTTTTTTTTAAATCTTAAAGAGCCCAGCTGACATATGTGGCACCTACTAGAGACCACTTCTATCGCCATGAAAAGACTGAGGAATATGGTACAGACCAAGCTCACCCAGACACAGACGACACCAGAGAGGGAGGCTGAAAGGATGGAAATGCACAATCTTCCTGAAAAAGAATTCAGAATAAAAGTCATAACCATGCTGATGTATCTACAGAGAAATATGCAAGAGCTGAGGGAGGAAGTGAGGGAAGTCAGGAAAGACAATGCAGAAATGAGACAAGCCATCGACGGGCTTAGCAGCAGACTGGACGAGATGCAAGAGGCTGTTAATGGAATAGAAATCAGAGAACAGGAATACAGAGCAGTAGAGGCAGAGAGAGATAAAAGGATCTCTAGGAATGAAAGAATATTAAGAGAACTGTGTGACCAATCCAAATGGAACAATATTCGCATTATAGGAGTACCAGAGGAAGAAGAGAAAGAAAAAGGGATAGAAAGTGTCTTTGAAGAAATAATTGCTGAAAACTTCCTGATGCTGGGGAAGGAAATACTCTTGCAGTCCATGGAAGCCCACAGATCTCCCAACACAAGGGACCCAAGGAAGACAACACCAAGACACATAATAATTAAAATGGCAAAGATCAAAGATAAGGACAGAGTATTAAAGGGAGCTAGAGAGAGAAAAAAGATCACGTACAAAGGAAAACCCATCAGACTTCTCAACAGAAACCTTACAGGCCAGAAGAGAATGGCATGATATATTTAATGTAATGAAACAGAAGGGCATCAAACCAAGAATATTGTATCCAGCATGATTATCATTTAAATATGACGGAAGGATTAAACAATTTCCAGACAAGTGAAAGCTGAGAGAATTTGCCTCCCATAAACCACCTCTACAGGATATCTTAAAGGAACTGCTCTAGAGGGAAGCACTCCTAAGGCTAAAAAGATGTCAACAGAGAAAATAAAATCACGGCAAAGAAAGCAGACCATCCAAATACTAACTAAAGGCAAAGAATAAAACACCTAGTATATAAAGAATGGAGGAGGAAGAATAAGAAGGGAGAGAAATAAAGAGACATCAGACTGTGTTTACAATAACTTAACAAGAAAGTTAAGTTAGATTGGTAGATAGTAAAGAAGCAACCCTTGAACCTTTGGTAACCACTAATCTAAAGCCAGCAATGGCAATACGTACATATCTATCGATAATCACCCTAAATGTAAATGGACTGAATGCACCAATCAAAAGACACAGAGTAACAGAATGGATGAAAAAGCAAGACCCATCTATATGCTGCTTACAAGAAACTCACCTCAAACCCAAAGATATACACAGACTAAAAGTGAAGGGATGGAAAAAGATATTTCATGTAAACAACAAGGAGAAAAAAGCAGGTGCTGCAGTACTTGTATCAGACAAAATAGACTTCAAAACGAAGGAAGTAGCAAGAGATAAAGAAGAACATTACATAATGATAAAGGGGTCAATCCAACAAGAGGATATAACCATTATAAATATATAAGCACCCAATACGGGAGCGCCAGCATATGTGAAACAAATACTAACAGAATTAAAGGCGGAAATAGACAGCAGTGCATTCATTTTACGTGACTACAACACACCGCTCACTCCAAAGGACAAATCAACCAGACAGAAAACAAGTAAAGACACAGAGGCACTGAACAGCACACGAGAACAGATGGACCTAACAGAACTCTACACCTAAAAGCAAAAGGATACACATTCTTCTCAAGTGCACATGGAACATTTTCCAGAATAGACCACATACTAGGCCACAAAAAGAACCTCAGTAAAGTCAAAAATATTGAAATTCTACCAACCAACTTCTCAGACCACAAAGGTATAAAACTAGAAATAAATTGTAGAAAGAAAACAAAAAGGCTCACAAATACATGGAGACTTAACATCGTTCTACTAATTAATCAATGGGTTAACGACCAAATCAAACAGAAATCAAAGACTATATGGAGACTGATGACAACAACAACACAAAGCCCCAACTTCTGTGGGACGCAGCAAAGGCAGTTCTAAGAGGAAAGTATATTGCAGTCCAGGCCTATTTAAAGAAGGAAGAACATTCCCAAATGAATAGTCTAAAGACACAATTACTGAAATTGGAAAAAGAATAAATGAGACCCAAAGTCACCAGAAGGAAGGAGATAATAAAGATCAGAGAAGAAATAAATAAAATTGAGAAGAATAAAACAATAGGAAAAAAATCAATGAAACCAAGAGCTGGTTCTTTGAAAAAATAAACAAAATAGATAAACCCCTAGCCAGACTCATTAAGAGAAAAAGAGAATCTACACACATAAACAGAATCAGAAATGAGAAAGGAAAAATCATGACGGATCCCACAGAAATACAAAGAATTATAAGAGAATATTATGAGAATCTATATGCTAACAAGCTGGAAAACCTAGAAGAAACGGACAACTTCTTAGAAAAATACAACCTTCCAAGACTGACTAAGCAAGAACCAGAAAAACTAAACAGACCAATCACCAGCAACAATATTATTGAAGCGGTAATCAAAAAACTACCCAAGAACAAAACCCCCGGACCAGATGGATTCACCTCTGAATTCTACCAGACATATAGAGAAGAAATAACATCCATTCTCCTTAAAGTTTTCCAAAAAATAGAAGAGGAGGGAATACTTCCAAACTCATTCTATGAAGCCAGCATCACTCTAATACCAAAACCAGGCAAAGACCTCACCAAAAAAGAAAATTACAGACCAATATCCCTGATGAACATAGATACAAAAATACTCAACAAAATATTAGCAAACCGAATTCAAAAATACATCAAGAGGATCATACACCATGATCAAGTGGGATTCATCTCAGGGATGCAAGGATGGTACAACATTCGAAAATCTATCAACATCTTCCACCACAACAACAAAAAGAACAAAAACCACATGATCATCTCCATAGAGTCTGAAAAAGCATTTGACAAAATTCAGCATCCATTCGTGATTAACTCTCAACAAAATGGGTATAGAGGGCAAGTACCTCAACATCATAAAGGCCATATATAACAAACCCACAGCTAACATCATACTTAACGGCGAGAAGCTGAAAGCTTTTCATCTAAGATCGGGAGGGAACAAGACAGGGATGCCCACTCTCTCCACTGTTATTCAACATAGTACTGGAGGTCCTAGCCACAGCAATCAGACAAAACAAAGAAATACAAGGCATCCAGATTGGTAAAGAAGAAGTCAAATTGTCACTATTTGCGGATGACATGACATTGTACATAAAAAACCCTAAAGACCCCACTCCAAAACTACTAGAACTAATATCTGAATTCAGCAAAGTTGCAATATACAAAATTAACACACAGAAATCTGTTGCATTCCTATACACTAAAGATGAACTAACAGAAAGAGAAATCAGAAAAACAATTCCATTCACAATTGCATCAAAAATAATAAAATACCTAGGAATAAACCTAATGAAGGAAGTGAAAGACCTGTACTCTGAAAAACTACAAGACACTCCTAAGAGAAATTAAAGAAGACACTAACAAATGGAAATTCATCCCATGGTCTTGGCTAGGTAGAATAAATATTGTCAAAATGGCTATACTACCTAAAGCAATCTACAGATTCAATGCAATCCCTATCAAAATACCAACAGCTTTCTTCAATGCACTAGAAAAAATAATTCTAAAATTCATATGGAACCACAAAAGACCCCGAATAGTCAAAGCAATCCTGAGAAGGAGGAATAAAACAGGGGGAGTTATGCTCCCTGACTTCAAGCTCTACTACAAAGCCACAGTAATCAAGACAATATGGTATTGGCACAAAAACGGACCCACAGACCATTGGAACAGAATAGAAAATCCAAACATTAACCCAAACATATACAGTCAATTAATATTTGATAAAGGAGCCTTGGATATACAATGGGGAGATGACAGCCTCTTCAGCAGCTGGTGTTGGCAAAATTGGACAGCTACATGTAAGAGAATGAAACTGGACTACTGTCTAACCCCATACACAAAAGTAAACTCAAAATGGATCAAAGACCTGAATGTAAGTCATGAAACCATAAAACTCTTAGAAAAAAACATAGGCAAAAAGCTCTTGGACATAAACATGAGCAACTTCTTCATGAACATATCTCCCGAGCAAGGGAAACAAAAGCAAAAATGAACAAGTGGGACTATATCAAGCTGAAAAGCTTCTGTACAGCAAAGGACACCATCAGTAGAACAAAAAGACTTCCTACAGTATGGGAGAATATATTCATAAATGACGTATCCGATAAGGGGTTGACATCCAAAATATATAAAGAACTCACGCACCTCAACAAACATAAAGTAAACAATCCAATTAAGAAATGGGCAGAGGACATGAATAGACACTTCTCTAAAGAAGAAACTCAGATGGCCAACAGGCACATGAAAAGATGCTCCACATCACTAATCATCAGAGAAATGCAGATTAAAACCACAATGAGATATCACCTCACACCAGTGAGGATGGCCACCATCCAAAACACAAACAACAACAACTCCTGGCAAGGATGTGGAGAAAAGGGAACCCTCCTACACTGCTGGTGGGACTGCAAATTAGTTCAACCATTGTGGAAAGCAGTATGGAGGTTCCTCAAAAAACTCAAAATAGAAATACCATTTGACCCAGGAATTCCACTCCTAGGAATTTACCCTAAGATTGCAGCAGCCCAGTTTGAAAAAGACCTATGCACCCCTATGTTTATCGCAGCACAATTTACAATAGCCAAGAAATGGAAGCAGCCTAAGTGTCCATCAGTAGATGAATGGATAAAGAAAATGTGGTACATATACACAATGGAATATTATTCAGCCACAAGAAGAAAACAAATCCTACCATTTGTAACAACATGGATGGAGCTAGAGTATTTTGCTCAGTGAAATAAGCCAAGCCAAAAAAGACAAGTACCAAATGATTTCACTCATATGTGGAGTATAAGAACAAAGAAAAAACTGAAGGAACAAAACAGCAGCAGACTCACAGAACCCAAGAATGGACTAACAGTTACCAAAGGGAAAGGGACTGGGGAGGATGTGTGGGAAGGGAGGGACAAGGGGGAAAAGGGGGCATTACGATTAGCAGATATAATGTTGGGGGGGGCATGGGGAGGGCTGTACAACTCAGAGAAAACAAGTAGTGACTCTATAGCATCTCACTATGCTGATGGACAGTGACTGTAATGGGGTTGGTGGGGGGGACCTGATGAAGGGGATAGTTTAATCACCATAATATTGCACATGTAATTGTAGATTAATGATACCAAAATAAACTATAAAAAAAATAGACAGATAGTCAGACAGACAGACAAGGGAGGATGACTAGAAAAAGTGAAAACAATAAAAATTCTCCTGAAAGTGATAGAAAGGAAGACTAAGGTAAAAGGTAAACACATTAAAAATTGTAGTGAAACCAAAAAAGATTTCAATGCAGAAAAAAAAAGTTGCCCTCTGTAATAGGCATAATAATGCCTCCTCCTCCTCCCAAAGTCCACGTCCTAATCCTCAGAATCTGTGAACATGTTGCTTTACATGGCCAGAGGGAATTAGGTTGCGAATGGAGTTAATCGGCTGACCATGAAAGGGGAGAGTAGCCTGGATTATCCAAGTGGGCCCAGTGTAATTACAGCAGTCCTTAAAAGGGGAAGAGAGAGGCAGAAAAAGGAGAACCAGAAAGATGGCACCCTGAGAAGGATTCAGCTTGACATTGCTGGCTTGGAAAATGAAAGACAGGAGTTACAACCGAGGAATGTGGGTGGTGTCTAGAGGCTGGAAAAGGCAAGGACAGAGATTCTCTAAAGCCTCCAGAAGGAATACAGCCCTGCTAACACCTTGATTTTAGCCCAGTGAGCCCCAATTATGACCTTTATCTTCCAGAACCATAAGATAATAAATTTGGGTTGTTTCCAAGCTATTAAGTTTATGGTCATTAGTTACACCAGCAATCAGAAACTAATACATCTTCATACTGGCCCACACTATCAGGTCATCTAATCCCTGATCCTAACTAAGGGACTGTGTGACTCTGGAAAGGCCCATACCCCTCTCTGGGCCTTAACATCCCCATCTTATACAATAAGCCTTCTCATCTTGGTGGGCCTGGCTCCCAAGGCCCCATGGCTCGAGGTGCTTGAAGAGACACAAATTCACTAATTGGCTCTGGAATCTAGATACTGTTGCTGTGGCCACGACCATGGGTTGAATTCCCAAGGGAGGTCAACAATTCTTCTCAATTTCATGACCATGATTATACCCATGTTTCCAAAGGAGATGGGCAAAAAGGAAGTGGCTGGAGCTTGTACAGCCCATGCACACCTGTGAAAGTTGAAGCCAGTTCCTACTGCCAGACGCCCAGTGTGAAAGTTGAAGCCAGTTCCTACTGCCAGACGCCCAGTGTGACATATACTGAGCTAATATGGAGGAAATCAACCATAGCAGGGTCCATCAGAAGGCCCAGAGATGCACTCTGAGGGACTCTCAGACAAATGACAGGCCAGCATGCCCCAGAGAGGGCTATAAGCACCACAGTGAGGTTGCCCTCAACCAGATTATCAACTTTTGCAAGGTGCCATTTGGGGAGCCACAAGGCTTAGAACACCCAGCTCTGGGGACTTGTAAGTAAAGAATTACCTCTCCCTTTCTCTTAGTCCTACACCTAAGGTGTCTTGAGGACCTACTCTGGGCCTGTGTATGCCTGATAGCAAGATATGTATATATAGCAGAAGGCCCTGGGAATCAGAGTGAGGTTATACGGCCACCCAGGTCAGGGCCAGAGTCCCAGAAGATCTGACTGATAAGAGAGGATCCTAACAAGAGCACCCCTGACAAGCCAGTGACAAATGGCAGATGGCCCCAAACAATCATGACCCCACAAAGGAAGCCCAGATGACATATTTCCTAGGCATCTTCTAAGATCACAGAATACAAGGGGAAAAAAGTGGTCCCTTCAGCAACTGAGCCAGATCTAAGGAGTCGGAGTTAGAAGGGCCTGACTACGCAAATACTCACGTCCCCTAACATCTCAGCAGGTCATGCCCTCCACTTGCCTGTCTCCCAGGATACATGCTCGCTGCCCCTGCCCCCAGGTGTGACTTCCATGGCCACCCTGAGTCTGATGTTGCAAGATCTAGAGAAGCTTTCAGGTAGCCACCTTTCCTCCAGCCTCATTAAAGCTGAGTGGAGAGCATGTGCTATGCATACAAGCCAGCTTTGCTGTCATCTCACTGCCCATTGCCAAATCCTAAAAGAATTATGTCTCTCTCACTTTGAGGAGCTCACAGGATCTGATAGACATTAGAACTCAGATCTATGTTTATTGAATTGAATAAAATGAACAGGAGGTAGTGGGTAGCAGGCAGGACTGATGGAGGTGGGCTGGAAAGGGTATGGGGTGCAAGGGTTAGGTTTAGCAAGTAGGATTACTTTGGCACTGGTTTCCAATCAAGGGTGCTGCATACAGTTGTAAGGTATGCGCACTGCAAAAAAGTGTCTAGCTAAGAGGATGAGAGACAGCTGAAATGCAACCCAAATTTCATTTGCCAAATTGTGACCCTGGGACCTGCATCCACCCAGTCCACCCAGTGGCCACATTTTACAGTCAGAGAGACTGAAGTCCAGAAACAAAATGACTGACCCAGGTCAGCCAGGACAAAGTGAGGACTGGAATCCAGGCCTCCTGATACTCTAGCCACTTCCCTCTCTTCTCAAGCCATCATCTCCTCCACATCACTGCAGCCCTACAATGCTCCCATCCTTTAGGTTTGAGACATTGTTCCCTTTTCCAGTGTAAACATGTTCTAAACTGAAGGGCAAAACAACACTCTAGGAGTCAAACTATTGGCAAGCAGATGTTAACTTGGTGTGAAAAAGAATTCTCCAACAGTCAGAATCACCCAAAAGTGCTGTGGGAAGCAGGGAGTTCCCTATAACTGGAGGTGTTCAAGCTGAAGCTGGTCACCATTCAAAGGCTGTGCAAAGCAGGGAGAGAGATGATGCCATTCATTCATGTATTCACTAGACCCTGGAGCTAGCTGCCTGGGTTCAAACACTTGCTCTGCCTCTTACTAGGCACACAAACTTGGGCAAGTGAGGCAACTTCTCTGAATAAATTTCCTCATCTATAAAATGGTGATTATAATAGTATTTCCCTCATAGAACATTTATGAGAATTAAAAGAGCAAACTTACTTAAACATTTAGATCAATGTCTTGCATAAATTAGGCCAACATCTAAAGCTGATCAACCTTCATATTATTGCTGTTGGTGGCAGTAGTAGTAGTAGTAGTAGTAACCAATCATCAAGTGCCTTCCGTTTACCAGGACTATAAAGGTTGCAGGAACTATAAAGGTCCCTATTCTTATGAAACTTACATTCTATTATAGGGGAGACAAACAATGGATAAGTAAGTAAATAAAATAATTTCAGGTAATCATAGGTGCTGTGATGACAATTTAAAAAGCTGGAGATAAAGAGGTGAACATTAAGTTAGTCAAAGAAAACCACTCTTTTCTTGCCAATCAGGGCAGAGGACTTGATTGACAAGAAAGAGAGTCTTAAGATGATATAGGACCAGAGCCTCTACAGCAAGGGAACAAGCCTATTTTCCCTCATGTAGGAATAAGATAGACATGTTGGGTAAACAGAAAGAAAGGCCTGTAGGAAGAATAAAAATCTGTAGATAGCTTTGTCCATCCTAAAAGAAAGGAGAACAATGGGGACTGGCCATACCAAGATACTAAGCTATAACTATAAAGCCATAGTAAAAAAAGCTAGTCATGTGGTTTTAGTTCAAAAAGAAAAAGAAAAAAAAGCCCAATGAAACACAACAGAGGGCTCAAAGACCCATGTCTATTTGGGAACTTAGTAAAGCATAAAGGTGGTTTCATAAATCAGTGGGGTTAAGAACAGATTGTAGAGTAGATGGTGCTAAGAAAAGTGTCTTACCACATGACAGAAAAATAAAAGTGGATCTCTTCATCCTGACAAATGCAAAAGATTAAATACCTATATGTGAAAGCTAAAACTACAAAATTAATGGGAAAAATATAGGAGAATATCTTTGAAACCTAGAGGCAAAAAATAATAAAGAAAACTTCAAAAATGTAAATTAAATGCCTAACAAGATTGATTATGCCAAAATTAAGGATTTCTGTTCAATAAAGGAGATAATGGGGATGAAGTTATTAGACAAATAAAAGAAAGAAAATATCTTACAAAGTCTAAAATTAACAAGAGATTAATATCTACCAAAAGAAAATTAAATCCTCTTTGGAGGAAGGTAACATTAATCAGAGTCTATATAATTATTCACACACAGTGTCTACTATTCAATCAAAATTATCAGAAATGGAAAGAAATAGGACAAAATGGTCAAAACCCAAAAGAAAAATAGGCAATAGTAATAGACCCATAGGCAATCCAGATATGGAAGTTACTAGACAGGGACTTTAAAATGACTATGAATAATAACGTTTCAGAAAATAAAGGAAAAGATGGAGAATCTCCCAAAAGACTGAAATCTATTTTTAAAAAAGAAATAGAAATTCTAAAACTAAAAAATAAAAGAACTGAAATTAATAATTTCTTATATGTATTTAATAGCATGGGAGAAGAGAAGAAACATGAACTGGAAGACAGATCAAGAGAAAACATCCAGATTGAAGTACAGAAAGAAAAAATGATAGAAAATATAGGAAATAATTTTTTTAAACACACCCTATACAACACAAATAAAAATATCTAGTATATGTGTAACTGGAGTACCAGGAGAGAAAAGAGAGGATGTGACAAAAATAATATTTGAAAAAATAACAGACAATAATTTTCAAAACTGAGGAAAGGTATCAACACACTTCAGGAGGCTCTACGTACCCCAAGCAGAATCAACAAAGATAACAGTAACAGTACTGAAACACTACTGATAGTAACACTGCTGAAAATCAAAGAAAGAAAAAATCTTAAAAGAGGTCTGGGGGAAAAAAGCAGCCAGAGGCTTAAAAAAAAAGATACATTACTTTCAAAAGAGAACCAGTAAAAATGTCAACTAATTTATTAACATAGTGAGAAAGTCTAAAGCATTGGAATGCCTGAAGTGCTGAAAAAAAATAAAGCACCAATCTAGAATTATATACCCACTGAAAATATCCTTCCAAAATAAAGGCAAAATAAAGACATTTCCAAACAAAAACTGAAGGAAAAAAAAGTATTTAAACACATCTGCCAAAGAAATACTAAAGGGAGGTCTTCAAGCAAAAGTAAAATGTAAATGCAATATTTATTCCAACTAAAATGAAAAACTTTCAGACTGGGTTAAAAATTCCAAATATATGCTGCATATAAGAGATAAGCTTTAAATATATACTTGGCCATAAAGAAATCTCAACAAATATCAACAAATATTTCAACAAAAAATTTCAACAGATATTTTTGAAAAAAATTTCAAAAGGATTGAAATCATACAGAATATATATGACCAAAGTGGAAAAAAGCTAGAAATCAAAAACAAAAAAAATAACCAGAAAAATATCCCAAATGTTTTGAAGTGGTCAGTACATATCTATTAACTCAGAGGTCAAAAGAAGAAACTATAATGGAAATTAGAAAATATTTAAGCTAAATCATATGAATATATGACATTAATTCATGGGATACAAATAAAGCATTGCTTAAAGAGAAATTTGTAGCCTTAAAAGATATTATAAAAGCAAAAGGCCAAGGGAGTGGGTAGTGGGGAAATATGTGCACTGTTTTTGTTTTTTGTTTTTTTGTTTTAGTTTAAATTATAATTTTTTTAGAAAATTAACAAAGAGGGAAGGATCCTGGTAAACCCCCCAGGCTTTTGGTTGGTACTGCTAAACATAAAATGGATGAAAGTGAAGGATGGAAAAGGATATACCATGAAAACACTAATCAAATGAAAGCTGGGATAGCTACACTTAAATAGACATTAAGGCAATAAACATTACTAGAGATAAAGAAAGATTTCATAATGATAGAAAAGACTGTCCACCAGAAAGCTCTAAGAATTCTATATGTATATGCATCAAATAACATAGCTACAAAACGTATTAAGCAAAGTAGGCCCTGCTTATCTATAATCATAAGAGAGTTTTAGGCTTTATGTGTTTAGTTTGCTTTATATCACCAGTGCTTAAGTGCCTGGGTACATATCAGATGCACAGTGAATGACTGTGCAGTCATTTTTAAATGACTGTGTAGCCAGTATTACAAACTAGGATGCTTAATATTTCTACTTACACCCACCTTGTAGAAATGATAATAAACAGTATTCTAATAAACATTACACAACACAAACACAAACACATGAACAGACAATAACCTAACTGGTATAGGATGGTGCTTACAGGTATGGTGGACTTTGGACTCAAAAAGGCTTGTTTTAAAATTTTTTAACTGAATCAATAATTACTATCTTGCTCTGAGCACAGTCTTGCTCTGAGAGCCTGAGGAGCCACCAGGGACAGGACGGTTCTCTGGGAGGAGCCATCACTAGCACAGCACACTCACCTGGGGGGCAGGGGCTGGCTCATCTGCTGTTTGAACGCTCTTTCCATGGTCGTCCTGGTATTCCCACCTGACAAGGAGAAGAACTTCAAGGGCATCCTGTCAGCCTCTGGGCCACCATCCACCCTGGGCTCTCCTCTGAGAGATCTCTCCAACTGCCGCTCCCCCTCTGGGGCAGCCCTCTGCTTGGCCTGTAGGGAGGACT